>CM044018.1:23586985-23704485 GCA_024085815.1 Flaveria linearis
CTGGCGAGGCTAGTTCCACATCTAGTGACTCCGGAATCAAAAAGAATCGAAAGGTACATTTGGGGACTTACGCCTCAGATCCGGGCAATGGTAACAGCAGCCGCTCCTCCAACGATTCAGAGCGCAATTCCGAAGGCTGGCGCTCTAACTGATGAGATAGTATGAACAGGGGTATTGGGTAGGGGAGCAGAGAAGAGAAAGGATGTTGGGGAAACAAGCCGGTCGAATGCGGGGAAATCTGATAAAAGGGCCAAGATCACCGGAAATTTCGTGGCTGTGACTCAGGGTAAGAGAGAGTATGTTGGGCTGCACCCCAAATGTGACAGGTGCAACTATCATCATCCCCTAGAGATGCAGTGCCGGGTGTGTGTGAACTGTAGGCGCCCGGGACACCTAGCGAAGGATTGTAGGATTTCGCCAAATCTGGTGGCACCCGTCAACGCGATTAACCCCGGCGGGAATGCCAGAGTCTGTTACGAATGTGGAAATCCGGGTCACTACCGGAACATGTGCCCTAAACTGAATAGGGTACCGGGTCAACAAGGGAATAATTAGCAGCAAGTAATGGCTATAGCTGGGAATCAAGGCCCGACTAATCAAGGGAATGTCGCTCGGGGACGTGCGTTTGTCATTGGAGCCAACGATGCTCGTTAGGACCCGAATGTTGTCACGGGTACGTACTTGCTCAATCACCAGTTCGCATCCATATTGTTTGATACTGGAGTAGACAATAGTTTCATATCCTCTGATTTTGCACACATGCTTGCCTTGACCCCTAGTAGACTAGAAACTAGCTTCTCCGTAGAAATGGCCAACAGTAGAGTTGTACTAGCCGATAAGATTATTAGAAAGTGCTCCATAATATTGGAAAACCATGCCTTCGACATAGACTTAATACCTTTTGAGCTGGGAAGTTTCGATGTGATAGTGGGGATGGATTGGTTGTCGAAACACGGAGCCGAGATTATTTATCGGGAGAAAGTAGTACGAATCCCCATGCCAAACAGGGAGGTACTCAAGATTCAAGGGGAACGACCGGGAAGAACTCTAAAGCTTATCTCTTGCATGAAGACGCGTCGATGTTTACGAAAGTAGGGTTACGCATTTCTGGCCCATGTAGTGGAAAAGAAAGAAGAAGGCAACAAGTTGGTAGATATCCCTGTAGTACGAGATTATCCGGAAGTATTCCCTGATGACTTGTCGGGTTTGCCTCCTCCATGACAGGTGGAATTTCGTATAGAGTTGGTTCCTGGAGCTACGCCGGTAGCAAAAGCACCGTATCGGTTAGCACCATTCGAGATGCAAGAGTTATCTAGCCAATTACAAGAGCTCCTGGAGAAGGGTTTTATTCGACCGAGCCATTCACCATGGGGAGCACGGTCTTATTTGTCAAAAAGAAAGACGGATCGTTCCGTATGTGCATCGATTATCACGAGTTGAATAAGTTGACTGTGAAGAATCGATATCCTCTCCCCAGAATCGATGATTTGCTTGATCAGCTACAAGGAGCTTCGTATTTTTCCAAGATTGACCTTCGTTCGGGATACCATCAACTAAGGGTTTTCGAGGATGACATACCGAAAACAGCTTTCAGGACTCGTTATGGGCACTATGAGTTCTTAGTCATGCCGTTCGAACTGATTAATGCATCAGCTGTGTTCATGGATCTGATGATCGAGTGTGCAAACCTTACTTGGATAAGTTCGTGATCGTGTTCATAGACGATATACTTATCTACTCTTGAACGAAAGAGGACCGCGAGGAATACCTTCGGGCGCTACTGATTCTATTACAAGAAGAGAAACTTTTCGCTAAATTCTCGAAGTGCGAGTTTTGGCTTCGAGAAGTGAAATTTTTGGGGCATGTGGTTAACGCAAATGGGATTCATGTAGATCCCGGCAAGATTGAAGCAGTGAAGAAATAGGATGCACCCCAGACACCTTTAGAGATACGGCAATTCTTAGGATTGGCCGGATACTATCGTCGCTTCATTGCAAATTTTTCAAAGATTGCCCAACCACTGACACTGTTGACTCAAAAGGACAAGAAGTTTGATTGGGGACATGCACAAGAACAAGCATTCCAAACATTGAAGGAGAAGTTGTGCAACGCATCGATATTGTCCCTCCCAGACGGGACTGATGATTTTGTGGTGTACTGCGATGCTCCACATCAAGGATTGGGTTGTGTGCTAATGCAGAAAGATAAGTTGATTGCCTACGCCTCACGACAACTTAAGGTGCACGAACAGAACTATACAACTCATGATCTGGAGTTGGGCGCTGTAGTATTTGCACTGAAGATATGGAGGCACTATCTGTATGGAACCAAATGCACCATCTACACAGATCATAAGAGCCTTCAACACATCCTGAATCAGAAAAAACTCAATATACGACAACGACGTTGGGTAGAGTTACTTAGTGACTACGATTGTGAAATCCGGTATCATCCGGGGAAAGCAAACGTGGTGGCTGATGCTTTAAGCCGCAAAGAACGCGTGAAACCACTACGTGCTCGAGCTTTGAGCTTGACTATTCAAATGAACTTGAAGGCTCAGATCTAACTTGCACAAAGTGAGGCATTGAAAGAAGAAAACCTTGCGGGAGAAGAATTCCGAGGGTTTGACAAACAGATGATTTGCAAGGATCATGGTATACAGTATTTCATGGATCGTATATGGGTACCCAAATAGGGAGACGTTCGTACCCTAATCATGGAGGAAGCGCACAAGACACGATACTCTGTTCATCCTGGTGCAGACAAGATGTATCACGATCTTAAGGATCTATACTGGTGGCCAGGCATGAAGAAAGACATTGCTATGTATGTAAGTCGATGCTTGACATGCTCGAAAGTTAAGGCTGAACATCAAAAACCATCGGGATTATTACAACAACCTGAAATTCTTGAGTGGAAATGGGAGAACATAGCCATGGATTTCATTACCAAACTCTCTAGAACAGGTAGCGGGCACGACTCGATATGGGTCGTAGTGGACCGGATGACAAAGTTCGCTCATTTCTTACCGATTCGAGAGGATTACAAGATGAAAAAGTTGGCGAGATTGTATATAAAGGAGGTTGTGACACGGAACGGAGTGCCAGTGTCAATCATATCCGACCGTGACAGCCGATTTACTTCACGATTTTGGCAAACACTACAGAAAACGATGGGCACTCGATTAGATATGAGTACCGCCTATCACCCACAAACAGATGGCCAAAGTGAACGAACAATACAAACATTGGAAGACATCCTCAGAGCTTGGTAATCGATTTTGGTGGTAGCTGGGACACTCATCTACCATTGATTGAGTTCTCTTACAACAACAGCTACTATACAACCATTGGATGCGCTCCATTTGAAGCATTGTACGGGAGGAAATGTAGATCCCCAGTTTATTAGGCTGAGATTGGTGAAAGCCAGCTAACAGGCCCAGAGATCATTCAAGAAACAACTGACAAGATTTTCCAAATCAAAGACCGACTAAAAGCTGCAAGAGATCGCCAAAAGAGCTATGTCGACAACCGTCGGAAGCCTCTAGGATTCAATGTTGGAGATCACGTTCTACTCAAAGTCTCTCCCTAGAAAGGGATTGTACTATTTGGAAAGAAAGGGAAGTTAGCCCCAATATACATAGGACCATTTGAGATTACAGAAAGAATCGGTCCGGTGGCTTACCGATTAAGGTTGCCACAAGAACTCAGCGGTGTACACGACACATTTCACGTATCAAACCTCAAAAAGTGCCTGGTAGATGAAACTCTACATGTGCCAATTAAGGAAATCAACACTGACGAAAAGCTTCATTTCATCGAAGAACCTATCGAGATCATGGACCGAAAGGTCAAACGCTTAAGGCGCAGCAGGATACCGATCGTTCGCGTGAGATGAAACTCTAAACGAGGAACAGAATTCACGTGGGAATGGGAAGATCAGATAAACTCAAATATCCACATCTATTCAAGGATGACACACTTGGACCTAACACCAGTTGAATTTCGGGACGAAATTCTCTTAACTGGGGGATACAGTGACATCCGTCATCAAAAAGGTCTGTCATTTAACGTGGATTTCATTAACTATCCTTAGAATGTTCATTTCACATCTTCATAGACTATTTGTGAGGACATCATACTTGTTTGATTTTCTTTTACACTCATGACATCATTGTTTGCAACATTAGCACTTAAAACGCTTACGAATAGCACCGACGACATCATTAACTATGTTATGTTATATAATATAAACATCATTAATAACATCATTTTCAAGATACAAACAACATTAAATACTTCCTTATCATTAATACGACACGCCTATCTACGTCGTTTGCAACCAAAACAAATTTGGGCACTCGGTGGCTAAGTGCAGGGACTAAAAGTGACAATTGCCAAACTAGGGCTGGGTATAAATGCCCTTGTTTCAGCCCTAGCCTTCACAACCGCACTTTCTTCTTCATCTTCTTCTTCCACTTTCTCCACCTTTCTTGCACCTAGAACCGGCCTGTTTTCTTCATGTTTTCACCGTTTAGACCACAACTACAGCTTAGAATACACGTTTCTAGCAGGTAGGCGACCTTGGTCGTCTGTTTTTGCTCGTTTTACTTCTGCGAATTCTAGGGTTTCGGGTGCTCGGGTTCAACCCGAGAACAATAGGTCGTGTGGGTGTGTGTGTTGCCTTTCTGAGTGTGAATCTTACTTAGATATGTTAGATGAGTGTTTCTGGAGGTCCTTGATGTGTGAAACCCGTGCACGGAGCAGCCGAAGGCTGCTCAGCACTCTGCAATCGCGAACTTACTGTTCAGGCGACTGGGTCTGTCATGCGACTGATCATGCGACTGGGTGAGTCGTGCGACTAAGTCCATGCGATTGGGTCTGTCATGCGACTGAGTCCAAGCGATTGAGTGAGTCGTGCGACTGAGCCCATACGATTATGTGTGTCGTGCGATTGAGTCATGCGGATGATTGTTGCCATGCGATTGAGTCAATGCGGATGAATGTGTGCGATTGTGTGTATCACACGACTGAAGGTCCAGTCGAAAGAATGGGGGTTCAATCATGTGAATGAAGCTGATTCGCATGACTGAGAGTTGATTCGTGCGAATGGAGTGTCCATTCGTGCGTCTAGTCCTGTAATGCAATTGGAGTCATTGTGTGTGAATTCTTCCTGTGTGCGGTGTGTGTTGTCGTGTGATGTTAAGGTGACATCGACACGGTTGCCATTGCTAAAGACGATCATTAAGATTAACAGTATCGAACTTATCAATGTTATATCAAATCCAATCAACTTAACATTTTATAATTAGCAACAAACGATTCATGATACAAGTGCTTACCAAGTATTTCTCTGACAACAATAACACTTTTACACAAATATCATCGAAAATAGCAACGCTTCTAGTACTTGGATCTACATAAGATCTATTGCGTGTGTTTGTGTGCAAGTGTTACCCACGACCGAATCGATACGACCCGACCCAACTAAACAATATTATTAACAGCAGGCATATCATTAATGCTTAACATAACTGTCAATAGGTGATTGACTGTTCATACATACATACAAGTTTGGGAAGTTTCATCATACATACTTACCACTTAACAAGTGAGTTTCGTGGCCCCTTTTTATACTTATACAATTGTTTCAATAGTTTACAAAGATAGGGGAAAAGTATGCTCACACGTTTTCAATGCTGTACAACATACATACAATTTTCATACTTGGAATCAACGTGATACTGTTTTGTGAGTACTTATCTGATGCATACATGATGTTAGTATGTGGTTCTTCTTACAACCATTAATTCCAGTGTTGGAACCAACGGATAGGTATTAGTAGTACTACTGGGTTGACACCCCCACCCTTGACAGATGGTTACTTGTGAGTACCATCACACTGCCAGGAACAGGCCTTGGGTGAATATATTCCCACAAGTTGTTGTGTGTACGTCATTAGGTTTGGTTGTATAAAACTCATGGTATGTGATTTTGCTTGCTTATAACTGTATATACGGTATTCCACTACAAACACTATACAACATCAATTACATGTTTACAATTCAAACCTGCAAAGCTCACCAACATTATTGTTGACAATTTTGAGCATATTTTTCAGGTAACAATGAGAACTAAAGATCTAGGAGTGCTACCTTAGTGGAGACCCTAGGATGTATTTTTGAGACTGAACATACATGATGAACAATTATTTTGTACATTGTTGCAGTCCATCAAACAATTAACATTCTTTTGGATACTTGTTCCCGGGTTGTGGGAATTACATACAAGAATACAATTTTTGTGACTATATGAATCGTTTATGTGAATCAATTCCAAGTTTCTATTTATGCTTATGGCTATGTTGTCGTGAACATTGACTAAACACGACACAAGTCTCCGTTTGTGTCGGGTGTCGTCATGACATGCTATGTCATCAATTACATATATATTGCATCTCTATTGTTAACCATGTGTTATGACGATCCCGTCTCGCTCGCATCCCCGTGTTTCCGCTCTCAGCGGGGGTGTGACACTTACTCACAAAAATTACCTAGACAAGTATATTACTTTACATGTCAAATAATTAGCAGATGAGTATTCTATCTTACAAGCATTAATCATTTGAAAGATTTATGGTACATCATAAGCCGGTCATCTAAACAAAATAATAAGGCAGTTATACAAACATTTTTGAAATAAAAATTACCAACAAACAAGAGATTTGTACAATAGTCAGATCATCAAGCAAAGACAGATTGGCGTTCCAAATCACAAGTTACTAAAACAAAATTAAAACAATACATAATACAAAAGGGATGACAAAATAAACATGAGGAAATCAGGATCAAGGTGTTGGTTTAGATGGCCTTTCCTCAACGACTTCTTCAACTTCCAAACCCTCTTGACGCCCCAAAATCTTCTCAGACCCAATCATCCTAGCAATTGCATCCATGACATCGTCAGTATTGCAGATAGCCTCAATAGTGCGTTAGATTCTTTCTAATAATAACCAATTACAATCTTCTTCCAATCTTTTCACTTATGCATGAAGATCAGTGTTTGAAGATGATAATCTTGGCTTTTCATCCTCTAGGGATGCCTGAAGAAAGGACATAATGTGTATGTAAAACACAATGCATAAAAGAAACATATTTTGTAGCCAGCAACACATCTTTCTCCTCTAAAAGCTTTGTCTTTTCTGATGCACTAGTAGTAATAAGAACCTCTTTCTCAGCCAACTAGTCCTTCATCTTACCAAGTTCTTCATTAAGCATGTGCAAACTATCTGAACTCTCCTTTAAAACACGGTTGCTCCTCTCGCACGCATCCTCGAAAGATTTCGTGTCTTGAGCATGTTTTACTTGCTGCTCTAGGAGTTGGCATGACAATGAGACATTCTCTTCCACTAGCTAAGAAGCTTTGTCTCTCAAATTCCTAACTCATACTTATCTTTTTTCTCTCTCAGCTTAATCCTTTTAGTATGCTGATATCACAGATATAGTAGCAAATACACTAGGTAGGCACATAGCTGAATAATTAGAAGGTGCTTTGTGGATAGAGTTAATACAAAACTCTTTTTTAACTAAATAATTGGAATGACATTCTTCATAAAATCTAGGCAGACATTAGGATGCACTAACCGGATCTCATTGTTTATTTGCTAGTTAGGAAAATATTTGGACAAAGGATGATAAACCTGCTCAGTCACAAGCATAGAACAAGTGCTCCCCATGACTGAAGTCGCTATACCAGCTCGTAGTCTTGTATTGGAATGACTTGCAGAAGAAATATCAAGACCATTAGGGACAAAGGGAGGTACCTCTTATGTCAGACATTTCCCCTTGTAAACCTAAGACGAATGTATGGAGGGCCTAGACGAAAGCATCCACGGTCCCTTTTGAAGGGGGATTATCGCTCATGACTTTTGCCTAGAGGAGGTTTTCAGAAGTAGAAGGAGGAGTGCTAGAAGTTGCAACAAAATCACTAAAGTCCCCACCCATGCAATTTTCTCGCTCATGGGCTTTTCAAGGAGTTTCTCAATAGAGCTCTTTTCTGATGGTTTCATAAAGGATTGTTATAAACAGAAAAGAATCTGTTAAAATAGACAACACAAAGAAAGGAAGTACATATATAAGTAGGAAAGGGATAGAGCAATCACCTGTCATGACAGCTTGAGTAGTTTGACTTTGTTTTATTGAGCGTCTCTACCCACTCACTTATCCTCCTTCTTCCTGAAGGGGAGAAGGAAGACGAAATGCAACACCTTTCTTGACTTTCTTCAAAGATAAAGCAGCAGAAGTGGTTGCCTCTGAAGGAGTATTTCTTTTTAAATAAAGATGTTCCTGATCCATTTCCTCGACATCAGAATCCTCCATAATTTCTTTCTTTTCACGAGTCTTCTTTGATCGGCTCTCCTTCGTGACATTTTCAACTTTAGCTTTCATAATGGCAGCCACTATTTTTAACTTTACTTTGGAAGGGAAAACAAACTAACTCATGATCCGATCAAGAATAAGACTGTAACTTAGCTTAGCGTCCAGTAGAGAAGGGGTTAGACTAGGAAAGCGCTTGAGGAAAAGAACTTGAAAAAAAGTCATGACTGGAAAAAGGTAAAGTCAACATAGCGTGCATTAACAGTAACCACAAAAGGGTTCCAGATCGACTAAACCTTGTTGCCAATGGTGTAAATGGGAATTTTTGTGTCACGGCGCCCATGCCCACTCCAACAAGAGCATGTTCTAGCAACTTACCAAGGGGACAACCTCATTCCAAAATAAGAAGATAGTCCAAATCCTTCTCGTATTCTTCCTTCTTTGGGAGAGTATCAACCAATAGTTCTGAAGATTCTCATAAGTGCATCTTTTGAGAAATCGCATCCTCACGAGTAGAAAATAATCTGCTTTCTAGCCGTTGAAGTTGGAAGGGACTCCCCGATGTGAGATTTAACTCCATGCCTCTCACTGTGAAGTCGGTTGGATAGGTAAACATCCGAGCGTGTTCTTGACGGAAGGATAAACAACCAAAACCAAAAGTCAAATCTATAACACGAACCATCAAAAATTGGTTTCATTGATAAAACCTAACGATTACAAGCTTGTTACAACATAAGAATCAAGACTCTTGGCAAGGGGAGATCGAGCATGATCTCCCTTCTCATCCGACGGCCCTAGGCTCCGGGCAGACTCCCTCTCGAATCCCTTGTTCTCTACACATTGAAACTGGTATATATAGGCCTCAGCCCATATTAGATGCGACTGGGCCCATTCGTGCGATTGGACCATGCGTATGGTTCAATCATACGACTGGACCATGCGTATGGTTCAATCGTACGACTGGACCATTCTTATGGTTCAGTCTTACGAATGCCCCAATCGCATCTCTCAGTCGCACGACTGGTCCATTAGCCTGGCTCAGTTGTACGACTGAGTCTCATTCGCATATGCTCCTGCGAATGACCCAGTTTCATGTGTTTACAACATATCAGGTGTAATACGTTAAGCCTAGACTATTCGTCAAGC
This sequence comes from Flaveria linearis, assembly GCA_024085815.1. Classification (NCBI taxonomy): domain Eukaryota; kingdom Viridiplantae; phylum Streptophyta; class Magnoliopsida; order Asterales; family Asteraceae; genus Flaveria; species Flaveria linearis. Next base: position 23,596,506 of record CM044018.1, read on the forward strand.
GACGGACACACTATATATAACAATATATGCTCCAATAGTTACGGAAAGAAAACCAGTCACCTACCAAGATAATTTCATAGAAGACGAAGAATAGCCTCATAGATGACTCTATTCTCAATGTTCGATAACAATATTTAAAATGAGTAACAAGGCACATACCCATAGGATGAACTCGAGCATGGTGAATTCAGTAGAACTAAAGAAGGGTTAGGTGAAAATGCTTATGGGAAGATGAAAGATCGTGAGGGTAAAAAATTGGCATATACAGTCATAGTTTTGAGGAAAGCATCGGGTGTTGTATGATCGACACAAGGAAGTTGGGGCTCCCATAAAGGATGGATTTGATAACGGTTTATCAGGAAAGTGAAATCATGATCAGATAGTTTACTACGCAGGTGTTGCGGTCTTTAGGGTCCTTTCATTACTTTCAACTTTTCTTTGGAAAACGAAGAAAGGAAAGCAAGCGTTTTTTCCTCAAATGGAGGAAGATAGAACTGAGAGGACGCCAAAATCATCATAAAATCATAAAAACACCCATTAAAAATATATTAAAATAAGCTTGTAATAACTAATAACATCTAATAAAATCAATCACAAAAGATCTATGCTTTTCACATCAAATCCCACATCACTTCCAAACCCCACAGTCATAGAATGCAATCACTCACCATCATCACATCCACCGTAGTTAACTCCCATCTCATCCTCAATTCCCCACAAAATCCCCCCAAACCCTCTTCGCCTTTGCCGTGACTCCTTTAACCACCACAGTTCCACCGCCATGACCACCTCTTTATGTCACTTCAAGATCAATTCCATCAACACTGATGCTTTTGTTAACATCACCCAGTTCGCCGACAAAGAAGGAGCCGATGTGGGTGATGATTTGGTGGTTTTGTATACCCACTTAGAGTATGTTTTTAAGAGAATTGTAGCTCTGATTGATTTTTTTGCTCAACTCCGACTTGTTTCGTTTGTGTTTAATGTTGTTGGTAATTTGGCCACCTCTCTCACCACGCCTCCTTTCCTACATCGATACGTTTTCTGTTACTGTCTTGTTCTTTCTAAAGTTGACAGGGCTCCATTTGCAAATATGATGTATGATACAAACGATCAGTTTCGTTAATCATTTCTAAAATATTAATAGTCGTGTCTCGGATGGACTATAAACTTTGCGAATATTGTTCTTGACCCATATCGATATATCTTGCAGTTTGTTAATATATCTGGTTAAAGGCGTCCACCTGAAAAAAGCAAATACATTTAATAAATTAGTTTATAAAACAATAATAGAAATTTTATATACTGATAGTGAAGTTGAAACCAATAGTTGAGATTTTTTTACCGTAATCTTGAAAACTAGACGGATGGTACCCTCAAAGTATCATTGCTTATACCATTTCCTGTAGCCTGGTCCCACTGTTGAATTCTTAATGGTCAACCCACTCATAACAACCCTATGTTAGTATGAAAAATCACCACCCTAATATAATTTAACCAAAAAAAATATAAATAACAAAGATGAAGACATTCTAAGATTTGATTGGAAAATTTTACTACCCATATATATACATGCTAATCTTAAGACAACTTCATAACCATTATAAACATATAGATCTATAGCTACAGAATAAAACTAGTTGACAACCAACATAAACATATTTCTACACAATAATCTACTTCACACAAAAAATCAATCTAAACCTACAAAATCAAAAGAGAAATAAAAAATATTGTACTCTTGAAAACCTTCATTACGGTTGGGGATTGAGTTTTGGCTTTGTAATCCACATTTATGGATTAGAAGATTTGAATAAGGTTTTGAGGATGGTTTTATAAACTCAATTTACGGAATAAAAAATAAAAATATATTCAGTAAAAAAATTCAAAATAAAAATATGTTTGGCATTACTTACTTTTAACTTTTAAAAAATAGTTTTTCTAAACTTAAAAATTTTAATTTTTCAAAACAATTTTTCAACTCATATTTTCATCTTCATCCAAACACATTTACATCATCTTTTTACTTATTTATTCTTCAAAAATTAAAAGTAATTTTTAAAGGGTCCTAATAAATAGACACCCACTTTTTTAAATCGACACCCCCCTATACGCTGCGTATGGGTCCATACGCGGCCCATACCCGACGTATAGGGTACGACCATTAATGCGACATTAATGACTGACAACCGACGTCACATCACTTCACCTATACGGGGCGTATAGGTCCATACGCCACGTATAGGTCGGTGTCGATTTAAAAAAGAATATAAGCTATACGCCGCGTATGGGCCCATACGCGGCGTATAGATCCTCGGCATACTATATCTTTCAAATTTTCTATTTTTTACACACACTTCAAAAAAAAAACACTCTCGTATAGCACTATACTACACGTATTGATCTTCGATTTTTCAACATCCAGGTACGTATTATTGTTCATACATCATTATTATGTTAATCGTTCATTGATTTAAACGTTAAAGTAGTGTTTTATGCCCCAAAATGCGTGATTTAAAACTGGAATAAAGAACTATACGCCGGTACAGCCCGCGTATAGGGCTATACGCAGCGTATAGTTCTTTGGTTGGGGACGAAGACACATTGGTGTGTACCCTATACGCGGCGTATAGATATATACGCGGCGTATAGGGTGTTGCAATACGCGACTTGGGGGCCATACGTGGGTCCCCTATACGCCGCGTATAGTCCTATACGCGGCGTATAGGGTCGGATTCGACCTATACGTTGCCCTGTGACCCATACGCTGCTACCCTATACGCGGCGTATAGCCCTATACGCGGCGTATAGGGTAAATATATATATACAAATACATATATATGTATATACGCATATACATATACATATACATATACATATACATATACATATACATATACATATACATATACATATACATATACATACATATACATATACATATACATATACATATACATATACATATATACATATACATATACATATACATATACATATACATATACATATACATATACATATACATATACATATACATATATATGTATATACACATATACATATACATATATGTATATGTACATATATACATACGTATGTATATGTATATGTGTATACGTATACGTATACGTATACGTATACGTATACGTATACGTATACGTATACGTATACGTATACGTATACCTATACGTATACATATAAGTATACATATACATATACATATACATATACATATACATATACATATACATATACATATACATATACATATACATATACATATACATATATATATGTATATGTGTATATATATAGATACGTATACGTTGTTTTTGACCTATTTGTTCACCTGTGCAGATATGTCTTCCGATTCTGAGATTGAGGCTGACGTTGTTGACCATATTGCCGAGCATCCTTGGCTGCAGTTTGATGCCGGTTCCGTTGAGCACGCTAAGTGCTCAAAATTTATTCGGATGAAGATCGGTTATCAAAAGGCCGTAGATTGGGAGGTGATGGCTGAGTTGGGAGAGCGCGATCATCTTGCTGCTATTATCGGAGACGATACGTCGTGGAGACGTCTTTTTGAGATCGCATTCTTACCGTCCCACCGTGAGCTGGTAGTGGAGTTTTATCCACATTTACATATATTCGTCCAGATGAGATGGTGGAGGACACTGAGCGATCGGAGATTTCTTTTACGCTTTGTGGACATGCACATCAGATGTCCATTGAGCAGTTTGCAGTTGTCTCGGGGCTTTATTATGAGCCGGAGACTGTTACCCCTCTGTTCACTGAGGGTATTACTGAGATGGAGGAGGGCACATTGAGAGAGTGGTGGCCTGAGATTGCCGGAGGTCCGTTTCAGAGGACTAAGGGCAGGGTCACCGGCATTCGAGATCCTCTCATCCATTATCTGCATCGGATGATCGCCACGTCCATCACGGGACGTGGCAAGAGTCGGGAGTGGTGTACCATTCCCGACTTATTTTACTTATACTGTTGATTACGGGGACCAGGTGTAACCTGGCGAGGTGTTTGGCGGAGTATTTTGCTTCGTATTATCATCGCCAGGAGCGAGGAGCGGTGTACGGCGGCGCGTACATCACGTTGACTGCCTGATCTTTAGGTTATCTTCCTCGGCATCTTGGTGACGTGTCTCCGCCGATCGAGCCGGTGAGATTAGATCGTCGTACGCTATTCGGCATGCGTATTATACGCCAGTTTCCGGTTGGCATACGATTCTCTCTTCGACCCGGGGAGATCTGGCAGCCGGCACCAGTTCAGCAGCTCGGCATTGTTGATCCACTGCAGCAGCACGGCAGCCGCATGATCAGCCACCACCCGACGAGCAGCCCATGATCAGCGCCTCCTCAGCCACATCAGCCGCCTCCTCAGCCTCAGATCCCGCGACATATTTATAGAGAGGTGAGGCTGCCTGCACGTGTGGAGACATTGTTGCAGGATATGTCTAGGAGCTTACGGCAGCAGAGTCGACGGCTCGATCGCGTTGAGGATCTGATGGAGTGGCAGGTTCAGTCAGAGATGGCGCGGAGTTCTGGTACTGATCCTCCGCCGTTGCCACCGCCTCGAGATTACCCTGACTCCCCGTAGTTTTGTATTGTAATTTTTATTTTGTTATGTAATTTAAAAACTTTGTAAATATATTATCAGTTTATGTTTATCTTTTATGTTTATTATCAGTTTATGTTTATCTTTGTAAATATATACAGACATACAGACATACATACATACATACATACATACAGACATACATACATACATACATACATACATACATACATACATACATACATACATACATACATACATACATACAGACAGACAGACAGACATACATACATACATACATACATACATACATACATACATACATACATACATACATACATACATACATACATACATACATACATATAGACATACATACATACATACATACATACATACATACAGACATACATACATACATACATACATACAGACATACAGACATACATACATACATACATACATACATACATACATACATACATACAGACATACAGACATACAGACATACATACATACAGACATACATACATACATACATACATACATACAGACATACATACATACATACATACATACATACATACAGACAGACATACAGACATACAGACATACATACATACATACATACATACATACATACAGACATACATACATACATACATACATACATACATACATACATACATACATACAGACATACAGACATACATACATACAGACATACAGACATACATACATACATACATACAGACATACATACATACATACATACATACATACATACATACATACACAAATACATACATACACACATACATACAGACATACACACATACATACATACACACATACATGCATAAATAATTTTAATTCAAATTATATATATATTAAAACTCAAAAATTAAAAAAAACATATACATATAAAACTATACGCTGCGTATAGACCCATACGCGGCGTATAGCTCCTCCACTACAGTCCTCTTGCGACCACGTACAGTGCTAATGCGACCAATTATTTTGTACTATACGTGGCGTATGGCCCCATACGCCACGTATAGTACAAAATAATTGGTGCTCATGCGACCACTACAGTGCTCTTGCGACCACGTATAGTGCTCATGCGACCAATTCTTTTGCACTATACGTGGCGTATGGGTCCATACGCCACGTATAGTACAAAATAATTGGTGGTGTCAGATGTACTTTTTGTACCATGTACGATTACATGGTACATACGCTGCGTATAGGATCCTATACGTGGAAGACGTGGCAAGCCTATACGTAGCGTATAGGCCCATACGCTGCGTATAGGATCCTATACGTGGCGTATGGACCCATACGCCACGTATAAATTATTTCGATATGACATGACCCAAGATTCGTTTTCACCTATATAACAACGATTTCGATAACACTTTCGATATGCTTTCGATTCCTGTAAATCCCAAACGTATTTCTCTCTCAAAATATCACACTTTTTATTCGTTCGGTATGTCATTTTGGGACGGTAACTATTTGTTTGGTGAATATTCAAATGAATATTCAAATGAATATTCGTTCGTGGTGGATAGTAATCAAGATGATGCGTACGTTCAATCTGCTTACGACGCAGACCGATTGAGTTCCAGGTGGGAGATCGTGTTATGTTGAAGGTCTCACCTTGGAAAGGGATCATTCGATTCCGGAAGCGCGGGTAAGTTGAGTCCTCGATATATAGGCCCTTTCCGAATCATTGCTCGAGTAGGAGAGGTGGCCTATAGGTTAGATTTGCCAGATGAACTAAGTGGAATCCACCCGACTTTCCACGTGTCTCATCTGAGGAAGTGTTTGGCGGACGAAGACATGGTCGTTCCACTGGATGATATCGAAGTAGACGAAAAGCTCATTATATAAAACCAGTGGCGATTATCGATCGCAAAGAGAAGAGGTTAAGGAATAAAGTGGTTCCCCTTGTGCGTGTACAGTGGCGGCACAGGAAGGGATCCGAGTCGACGTGGGAAACCGAAGAAGAAATGAGGCAGCATTACCCACGATTGTTCGAAGAGTAACAGGTTTCGGGGACGAAACCTACAATAAGGGGGGTGGACTTGTAACACCCGGAAGTCTGACTTTTTGGTAGGCTATGCGACTGAGCCTCAGTCGCCTGTGATTTATGCGACTGGAGGTCAACCGCATGGCTATTCGGCCGATTGAAGCTCAACCGCACGATTGGAGTTCAACCGCCCGAATGGAGTATGAGCCGCATGGAACATGTGCGATTGGGGTCCAATCGCATAGTGTTCATGCGACTGAAGGTCCAGTCGCCCCTGGACCAGATGCGACTGAGAAGTGGGTATAAAAAGGGAGCAGCTCCACTCTCCTCCCATTTTCAGTCGGGAAGAGAGCAGAAAGAGACCGAGAAGAGAAAGAAAGAGGGGAAAGTGCTGCCCGATTGTCGAGAAGCAAGCTAATTCGAAGCTCATCAACTCCTACCTGACAATGTGAGTTCTAGGACCCCTCATTTACATGTTTTCTAACGATTTTGGGGCTGGAAACACATTAAAACCCTAGTTTTGAAATAGTGAAAGTTTGACCCATTTGGGTAGATCTTGAGTAATGTGTTTATGGTATGAATTAGGACTAGTATATGCTTGTATGAGGTCCTAGTAGGAATCCCTAAGGCTTGGGAGGGTTGAATTGGGCTGAAAATGGGTTTATGGTGACTGTGGGGACGGGGGTTTCGCGACTGCTGTTCATGAAGAACTCCAGTCGCTGCCCAGATAGGGTTATGCGACTGAAGGGCCATTCGGCCGAATGAGTGAAAGTTGATGTCCAATCGCCCGACTGAGGCTCAGGCGCCCGATTGAGTCTCAATTGCACGGTAGGTGATGCGACTGAGGATTTCGGTCGCATAAGCTCAATCGCAGAGTAGTTCAGTCGTACGGTTAAGAGTTAGTCGCATATAACCCAGTCGCATAGTGTCTAGTCGTACGGAAGGAAGTTCAATCGCACGTTTGAGTACCCATTCGCGTGATAGCCCAATCGCATGGCCCAGTCGCATGGAGGACATGCGACTGGTATAAGTTCAGTCGCCCGAACAGGGTTGATGTGAGTGAATGTAGAAGTGTATGTATGATGTATGTATGTTAGTATGATGTTGCCATGATAGATGGTGAATACTGATGATATGTAAGTATTTATGTTCCTTATGTATATGTGTCTTATCTTTTAAAATCTTTACGTGATGAACGAACGAATTAAACGAATGTAGTAAGAACGTAAAGTGAAAGATAATGAAAGAAGGAACATGATGAATGAATGCATGCATTAATGAAAGAAAGTAAGAAAGGCTTGCAAGCAAATGAAGGAGGTGCACACCCCTGGCAGGTGTTAGCTCAACGGTGTACGGGTTAGCTACCCCGAAGGATGTACATCGGGTCAATCATTAGATTGATAATGAGGTGAGCAACTTCGTGTTGCAAGAGACTCGGTTAGCAGGCAATCATAAGATTGTCACTGAGGTGAGCAGTCGCGCGCTGCAACAGACTCGGCTAACGTATGTTAGTAGTAAAGTGAAAGATAAGCGGTGCATGTATCTACCCCAGGTGACTGGATCAGCTTTGTGCACAACGTTCGTGGCTAACCACCACAGGTCCAGCACCAGTAGTATGTATGATGAAAGTGGGGTATTGTACATGTCACCGAATGTAATGAACGTTCAACGAAAGTAATGAAAGTATGAATGAATGTAATGAATGTTCGAACGTAAGTAATGAATGTATGAATGAAAGTAAAGTACGTACGAAAGTATGTAAAGTATGTATGTATGAAAGTAAACGAGAATGATGAAGTGTACACGAATGAAAGTAAGTAATGAATGATGAGATAATAATAATATTATCTACGTGTACGTATGATGTGTGAACACATGTATGAAAGAGCAGTTAATGAGAATGAAAGTATGTTTTATTATAAAACTAGAACTCACTCAGCAACGCTGACTTTTATGTGTTTTCCAGTTCGCAGGTAGTGTTGCTGAGGATGGCACGAGGCGGCTACTCAGCTCTTTTGGGATGGCATTCTCCAGTTGATAATGCTGCAACGTCATGGGTTGCGGGTCCATAATATTCGCAACACATCACGTTGCATGTCATTATGAGATTTCTTGAGGATCTGAATAAACGAGATTACTTAAGAAATCTCCTTTAGATTTTGATAAGTTCGCCACGCATTGGAAGCGTGCGCGTAGCACATGCAACGAAATATGTTGCATGAGAGTGTCAAGAGTATTCCGTCAGGGTTCCGATGTACGGAATTACCTAAGGAATATTCTTTAGTATAAAAATATAATTTTTATGTTTTTGAACTTAATATCTCCTCTAGAGGTCGCTGTATGATCCTATGAGGAGAGACAAAGTAGAGAAAGCTGCATTTTGTAATCGAGTCAATGATGTAATGACTTTTATGAATGAATGAGAATGTATATAATTTATCATTTCCGCTGCGTTGATTTATGATTATATACATTATGTACGTTATATGTGCGATGAAGAACCAACAGTAAGGTGCCCGGTGAGCGGGGCCTTACAAGTTGGTATCAGAGCAAAAGTTTAAGTAAAATGGGTAAATTTTTATAATAAACCTAAACTTAAACTGAGAATGGGACAGAGAGAATGAGGATGCCATCTGAGTAGTCGCGTGCCATCAGGTATTTTCCTAAAGATTAACTGGTTATTATGTGCGCATGTGATGTGAGTTATGTGTACTGTTAGACTGAGATACTAATGTAGTCAGGATAAGGTGATGCTCGGGGTACGAAGAGTAGAGTAAGTGGCTAATCACAACTGGCCACTGTAATTAGGGACTTACTGTACTTAACATAAACTGAGCTATTTCCTTGAATGACCGTGTTGGTGTTTTAATCTTTCAGTGTGATAGAAGATGGTCGGTGATAGATCATCTGATGCTTCCCGTGATGGTGAACGTGGTGATGAGCCGCGTATCACGCGAGGAAGACTTAGGAAAGAGAAAGTAGTTCGTGAGGAGAACGAGATTCCTCATCAGGAGGAGCTAGATGAAAGCGCCAAGTTGAGAGCCTCGGTAAAAGAGGCAGTGATTGAGGAAGTGCACCAGGTTATGCAGACGATCTTACCGACTGTAATGACCGAAGCGATAAAGGCAGTACGAGAGGAGGATAGACGAGGGAGGAGACGGTCCTCCGGTAGACAGCAACAGACAGAGGCAGAAACAGTATTGTCTGATGACGAAGAGGAAGAGGAGGAAGAACAGGTTAGGGGGACAGCCCGGGATGTGATTACGGGAAATTTATGAGATGCAAGCCTTCGACTTTTGATGGTTCAGGTACGGCTGCTGATGCTCACCAATGGGTGAGAGAGATGGAGGCGGTCCTTGATATCAGTGACTGCCAGGAGGATAAAAAGGTGAAGTTTGCTACCCACTCGTTTACGGGGACGGCATTGTGCTGGTGGGACAATATTGTCTAGGCCGAGGGTAGCAGGGCCATTGGGAAAATGAAGTGGTCTGAATTGAAGAGAATGGTGATCGAGGAGTTTAGTCCTCGTCGAGAGATGGACAGAGTTGAGAGAGAGTTCCTGCAGTTGGAAGCGGGAACGATGACCCACCAACAATACACCACCAAGTTCAACGACATGGCACGGTTGGTGCCAGAGCAAGTGACGCCGGTGTCTCGCAAGATTAACCGGTATATTCAGGGGTTGCCAGTCGAAATTCGTTGGCATTTGATTTCCGCCCGACCAAGTACTTTCAGGTCGGCGGTGGATTTAGCTGGGAGGTTGTACGATGAACGGGCTGCGATGGTGAAATCTGAGGGCAGTAAGAAGGGAAGTGATGAGAGGAAGTGGCAGGGAAAGAGGTTTGGTCGGGGTGATACTTCGACAAGTAGTAAGAAGGCACGGGTTGATGAGCGCCGTGTGGTCGTGACAAGTGCAGGATCGAGAAAGTGTGGGAAGTGTGGGCGAGAGCACGGTGGTGAGTGCAGATGGGGGCTGAATGTATGTTTCAAGTGTGGAAAGTCCGGACATATGGCCAAAGAGTGTAAAGCGATGAGGTGCTATAACTGTGGGGAAAGTGGTCATATGAATAAAGACTGCAAGAAGCCGAGATCTGAGGGTTCCGGCGTGAAGAAGGCAGGGGGTGAAGGGTCGAAAACGAGCGCCAGAGCATTCACGATGACGCAGGAAGAGGCGAGGACGGACCCTGATGTAGTGTCCGGTACGTTTCTGGTGAACCAAACTTTAGCCTCTGTATTATTTGATTCGGGTGCCAGTAGGAGTTTTATTTCTGCTGCTTTCTGTGCCAAATTGCCCGTTAGTAGTAGGCGTGTGGAGGTGCCGTTTGATGTAGAGACTGCTATAGGTAAAACCACCAGGATTTCAGAGGTAATTGAGGGTTGCGACGTAGAACTGGAGGGTCACAAATTCCCAGTTAAACCCTTTGCGATGACGTTGGGCGGTATCGATTTGGTGCTTGGAATGGATTGGTTGGCAGATTTCGAGGCGAACATTGTGTGTCGCAAGAAGATGATCAGTTTGACAGCGCCTGACGGTAGTCCAGTGACAGTTTATGGGGATCGGGTTACTACGATTCCGAAAGTGATCTCAATGGCAGTGGCGGGGAAATGTATGAGGCGTGGATGTAACGCCTATTTATGTTATGTGAAAGATGTAGAGAAGCCAGCACCACAACTATCTGATGTTCCGGTTGTGTGTGAGTTCCCAGACGTGTTCCCGGAAGACTTATCGGGATTGCCACCTGACAGAGAGATCGAGTTCCAGATTGATTTAGTACCAGGCGCCCAACCTGTTGCCAAAGCACCATACCGATTGGCCCCGACAGAGATGAAAGAGTTGATGGAGCAGTTACAAGAGCTGTTGGATAAGGGGTTTATTCGACCGAGTATCTCACCTTGGGGTGCTCCGGTCCTGTTTGTAAAGAAAAAGGACGGTAGTATGAGGATGTGCATCGACTACCGCGAGTTGAATAAGCTGACAGTAAAGAACAGATACCCCTTGCCGAGGATCGACAACTTGTTTGATCAACTTCAGGGTGCTAGTTGGTTTTCACGTATAGATCTTCGATCAGGCTACCATCAACTGAAGGTGAAGGAGCAGGATATCCCTAAAACAGCTTTTCGTACGCGCTACGGTCATTATGAGTTCCTCGTTATGTCATTTGGTCTGACCAACGCGCCAGCTGCTTTTATGGACCTGATGAATAGGGTGTGCCGGCTGATGTTGGATAAATCAGTGATTGTATTTATTGATGACATCTTGATTTATTCAAGGAGTGAGACTGAACATGCCGGTCACATTCGCGAAGTTCTGGAGACGTTGAGAAGGGAGAAATTGTATGCAAAATTCTCCAAGTGCGCATTTTGGTTGCGTGAAGTTCAATTCTTGGGTCACGTGATAAATCCGGATGGGATTATGGTCGATCCGGCGAAAGTGGAAGCAGTGATGCAATGGAAGTCTCCGAAGACGCCGTCCGAGATCCGTAGTTTCTTGGGCTTGGCGGGTTACTACCGAAGGTTCATCCAAGACTTTTCCAAAATTGCCTTTCCACTGACAAAGTTGACCCGGAAGATGTGAAATTTGTATGGGGTCAAGCTCAAGAGAAGGCGTTTGAAGAACTGAAGACGAGATTGACCCAAGCTCCAGTATTGGCGTTACCCGAGGGGAGTGAAGATTTGGTGGTTTATTCTGATGCCTCCTACTCGGGTTGGGGTGTGTATTAATGCAGAGAGGAAAGGTGATAGCCTATGCATCCCGACAGCTGAAAGTTCATGAGGTTAATTACCCTACTCATGACCTGGAGCTAGCAGCTGTGGTTTTCGCGTTGAAGATTTGGCGGCACTATTTGTATGGGACGAGTGTACCATCTTCACGGACCACAAAAGCTTGAAGTACTTCTTCGAGCAAAAAGATCTGAATATGAGGCAACGGCGATGGTTGGAGCTCATAAAAGACTATGACTGTGAGATCCATTACCATCCGGGCAAAGCCAACGTTGGCGGATGCCCTTAGCCGAAAGAGAGGCCCGAGCCAATTCGGGTGAAGACGTACCAGCTAATCATGACCTCCGACGTAATGAAGCAGGTCAAAGAGTTCCAAGATGAGGCTTTGAAAGACGAACATCTTAACTCTGAACGAATGAGAGGTATGGTCGCGGAGTTGGGTGAGAACGCAACGGGTGTTAGAACTCGGTTTGGGCGTATGTGGATTCCTCGTCTTGGGGATCTGCGAATGAAGATTTTGGATGAAGCTCATAAGTCTCGATACTCCATTCATCCTGGTGCTACCAAAATGTACCAAGATATGAAGAAAGATTATTGGTGGCCTGGTATGAAACGCGATGTGGTGGAGTATGTGAGTAAATGCCTCACGTGTTTGCAAGTGAAGGCGGAGCACCAGAAGCCGTATGGAAAGATCCAACCGTTGGACATACCGGAATGGAAGTGGGAACACATCACCATGGATTTTATCACAAAGCTGCCACGACCCCGAAAGGGTATGATACAATCTGGGTGATTGTGGATCGAATGACGAAGAGTGCTCACTTCTTACCGATGCGGGAGGCATATTCGTCCGAGAAGTTGGCTGATCTTTTCATCAAAGAGATTGTGACTCGTCACGGTGTACCGGTGTCGATTGTATCTGATCGCGACACACGGTTTACATCCAAATTTGGAAGAAATTCCACGATGCTATGGGGACGAGATTACATATTAGCACGGCTTATCATCCTCAAACTGATGGTCAGTCTGAAAGGACCATTCAGACTTTGGAGGACATGCTCCGAGCATGTGTTATTGACTTCGGGGGAAGTTGGGATGACCATCTACCGTTAGCTGAGTTCTCATACAACAACAGTTATCATGCCAGTATCGGCATGCCACCCTATGAGATGCTATACGGTAGAAGATGCAGGACACCCGTCTGTTGGGGTGAAATTGGTCAGAAAGAATTGGGAAGCGTCGAAGTGGTAGAGGCTACGACTGAAAAGCTTGAAAGAATTAAAGCGTATATGAAAGCGGCCAAAGACCGACAGAAATCGTATGCCGACAAACGACGCAGACCGATTGAGTTCCAGGTGGGAGATCGTGTTATGTTGAAGGTCTCACCTTGGAAAGGGATCATTCGATTCCGGAAGCGGGGTAAGTTGAGTCCGCGATATATAGGCCCTTTCCGAATCATTGCTAGAGTAGGAGAGGTGGCCTATAGGTTAGATTTGCCAGATGAACTAAGTGGAATCCACCCGACTTTCCACGTATCTCATCTGAGGAAGTGTTTGGCGGACGAAGACATGGTCGTTCCACTGGATGATATCGAAGTAGACGAAAAGCTCAATTATGTAGAACAACCAGTGGCGATTATCAATCGCAAAGAGAAGAGGTTGAGAATAAAGTGGTTCCCCTTGTGCGTGTACAGTGGCGGCACAAGAAGGGATCCGAGTCGACGTGGGAAACCGAAGAAGAAATGAGGCAGCGTTACCCACGATTGTTCGAAGAGTAACAGGTTTCGGGGACGAAACCTACAATAAGGGGGGTGGACTTGTAACACCCGGAAGTCTGACTTTTTGGTAGGCTATGCGACTGAGCCTCAGTCGCCTGTGATTTATGCGACTGGAGGTCAACCGCATGGCTATTCGGCCGATTGAAGCTCAACCGCACGATTGGAGTTCAACCGCCCGAATGGAGTATGAGCCGCATGGAACATGTGCGATTGGGGTCCAATCGCATAGTGTTCATGCGACTGAAGGTCCAGTCGCCCCTGGACCAGATGCGACTGAGAAGTGGGTATAAAAAGGGAGCAGCTCCACTCTCCTCCCATTTTCAGTCGGGAAGAGAGCAGAAAGAGACCGAGAAGAGAAAGAAAGAGGGGAAAGTGTTGCCCGATTGTCGAGAAGCAAGCTAATTCGAAGCTCATCAACTCCTACCTGACAATGTGAGTTCTAGGACCCCTCATTTACATGTTTTCTAACGATTTTGGGGCTGGAAACACATTAAAACCCTAGTTTTGAAATAGTGAAAGTTTGACCCATTTGGGTAAATCTTGAGTAATGTGTTTATGGTATGAATTAGGACTAGTATATGCTTGTATGAGGTCCTAGTAGGAATCCCTAAGGCTTGGGAGGGTTGAATTGGGCTGAAAATGGGTTATCGTGACTGTGGGGACGGGGGTTTCGCGACTGCTGTTCATGAAGAACTCCAGTCGCTGCCCAGATAGGGTTATGCGACTGAAGGGCCATTCGGCCGAATGAGTGAAAGTTGATGTCCAATCGCCCGACTGAGGCTGAGGCGCCCGATTGAGTCTCAATCGCACGGTAGGTGATGCGACTGAGGATTTCGGTCGCATAAGCTCAATCGCAGAGTAGTTCAGTCGTACGGTTAAGAGTTAGTCGCATATAACCCAGTCGCATAGTGTGTAGTCGTACGGAAGGAAGTTCAATCGCACGTTTGAGTACCCATTCGCGTGATAGCCCAATCGCATGGCCCAGTCGCATGGAGGACATGCGACTGGTATAAGTTCAGTCGCCCGAACAGGGTTGATGTGAGTGAATGTAGAAGTGTATGTATGATGTATGTATGTTAGTATGATGTTGCCATGATAGATGGTGAATACTGATGATATGTAAGTATTTATGTTCCTTATGTATATGTGTCTTATCTTTTAAAATCTTTACGTGGATGAACGAACGAATTAAACGAATGTAGTAAGAACGTAAAGTGAAAGATAATGAAAGAAGGAACATGATGAATGAATGCATGCATTAATGAAAGAAAGTAAGAAAAGCTTGCAAGCAAATGAAGGAGGTGCACACCCCTGGCAGGTGTTAGCTCAACGGTGTACGGGTTAGCTACCCGAAGGATGTACATCGGGTCAATCATTAAGATTGATAATGAGGTGAGCAACTTCGTGTTGCAAGAGACTCGGTTAGCAGGCAATCATAAGATTGTCACTGAGGTGAGCAGTCGCGCGCTGCAACAGACTCGGCTAACGTATGTTAGTAGTAAAGTGAAAGATAAGCGGTGCATGTATCTACCCCAGGTGACTGGATCAGCTTTGTGCACAACGTTCGTGGCTAACCACCACAGGTCCAGCACTAGTAGTATGTATGATGAAAGTGGGGTATTGTACATGTCACCGAATCTAATGAACGTTCGAACGAAAGTAATGAAAGTATGAATGAATGTAATGAATGTTCGAACGTAAGTAATGAATGTATGAATGAAAGTAAAGTACGTACGAAAGTATGTAAAGTATGTATGTATGAAAGTAAACGAGAATGATGAAGTGTACACAAATGAAAGTAAGTAATGAATGATGAGATAATAATATTATCTACGTGTACGTATGATGTGTGAACACATGTATGAAAGAGCAGTTAATGAGAATGAAAGTATGTTTTATTATAAAACTAGAACTCACTCAGCAACGCTGACTTTTATGTGTTTTCCAGTTCGCAGGTAGTGTTGCTGAGGATGGCACGAGGCGGCTACTCAGCTCTTTTGGGATGGCATTCTCCAGTTGATAATGCTGCAACGTCATGGGTTGCGGGTCCATAATATTCGCAACACATCACGTTGCATGTCATTATGAGATTTCTTGAGGATCTGAATAAACGAGATTACTCAAGAAATCTCCTTTAGATTTTGATAAGTTCGCCACGCATTGGAAGCGTGCGCGTAGCACATGCAACGAAATATGTTGCATGAGAGTGTCAAGAGTATTCCGTCAGGGTTCCGATGTACGGAATTACCTAAGGAATATTCTTTAGTATAAAAATATAATTTTTATGTTTTTGAACTTAATATCTCCTCTAGAGGTCGCTGTATGATCCTATGAGGAGAGACAAAGTAGAGAAAGCTGCATTTTGTAATCGAGTCAATGATGTAATGACTTTTATGAATGAATGAGAATGTATATAATTTATCATTTCCGCTGCGTTGATTTATGATTATATACATTATGTACGTTATATGTGCGATGAAGAACCAACAGTAAGGTGCCCGGTGAGCGGGGCCTTACATGAAGCCTAACTTGTATTTGTATCCTCACTTAACAACATCAATTTTCCTTCCTTTTTCTATTAAAAGGTATGTTTATTACACCCGAGAAGATCCCGATACTAATGTCGTAGAAGATATATTTTTTTGTCATCCTAAATCATACGACACTTGGCGTGCATTTCCGCACGTGCTGATGATAGACGCTACATATAAACAAAACATGTACAAGCTTCCGTTTGTTCAGATTGTTGGTGTGACCTCCACACACAAGACATTTTGTGTTGCTCATGCGTTTATTAGCAAAGAACGGGAAGATAATTTTGAATGGGTGCTTAATAGATTGAAAGATACGTTAAGCAAGTGTATGGAGCCGCGCGTCATAATAACAGACAGAGATCTCGCTTTAATGAACGCATGTGTTAAAGTGTTTCCGAATGCTTCAAAGTGTTTATGCAGGTGGCATATTGATGAAAATATCGCGAAACACTGTAAAGCAAGTTTTACAAAAGATGACTGGAGAAAGTTTAAATATGCATGGGCACGTTTGTGTGAGTCTCCCACGGCGGAGATTTACGAGTATAACTATAACTTCTTTACGAACGATTAGTTGAAGCGAATCGAGAAAGTAAGTTTTTATTATATTTTAATTATGTTTTATTATATTTTCAATAAATAATTTAATTATGTTTTATTATATTTTCAGAGGTATTGTCATATATAAACAGAAACTGGTTAGAGAGTTACAAAGAAATGTTTGTATCAGCCTGGACTAACTTGAACCGCAATTTTGGCCAACGCACAACAAATAGGGTGGAGAGTCAACATGCAAATTTAAAAAGATATCTTAAATCAACAAATAGCTCACTGGATAGACTTGTGGAGTTTGTAGATCAATTGGTGAACGCACAGAGGTAAATTTAAAAGAAAGCTTTGAGACAAGCAAAATTAAAACCATGAATCATCATAAACTTCCGCTATTTGATTACTTAAGAGGCAAGGTTTCACACATAGCTCTTGATTTATTAGTTGCCGAAAACACTAAATTGCATGTGATGCGCTCTGCAAATGCAACATGTGGTTGTCATCTTTTCACTAGTTGTGGCTTGCCTTGTGCTTGTCGGCTGGAAAAATATGAACATTCTGGTAATAGTCGCTCCATCATTATCATTTTTCTATTAAAGTGACAAATTATGTATTAATTTATACTTTATAATGCAGGCACTAAAATTCCATTAGATGCAATTGACGTATTTTGGACGAAGCTTGATAACATTAAGCCATCATATACGGTGGATGAAAAGTTGATGTTGAAGAAGAAATGGAACGGGTGAAACAACAAATAATGACACAACCCGCAGCTGTAAAATTTAGTTTGATGGAAAAAATAAAAAAAATTGTGTATCCATGGAAAAATAACAAAAAAGCGCCTGTTGTTCAAACAGATATTCGCGGTCGTCCAACGTTAAAGGTTCAACAACAAAAGTACGACACTCAACAAAGTACGTGCGACATGCCGAGACATAGCTCGTTTATTGCGTCTCACATTTCCGGAAGAACAAGTTCAACTGTAAAGCCCCAGAAGCCTGCCATGCAACGTAGTCGTTCAACGTCATCTAAAGTATCACGGGGTACTAATGAGTTTTCTTCGATTGTCGGAGATCACCAATTAAACAATATAAACAGGTTAAAAATTTGGATTCCGTCAATCTTTCATCAGTATATTTCACGTATACGAGATGTCCGACCCGATGGGAATTGTGGTTTTCGATCAATAGCTTTAGGCTTAGGGTTTGACGAAAATAAGTGGATGTATGTGTGGACACAGCTTTTAGAAGAGTTGGACAGACATGAATTGGAGTACAGAGAAGTTTTCGATACTTTGTACCCCGGACAGTATAACGAATTACGTCACACCATCGATTGGCAAAGTGTGGAACCTGCACCAGAAGAACATTGGATGATAATGCCGTATACGGGATTAGTGGTTGCTCAAAAGTTTGGGGTTATTCTTCATTTACTAAGCAATAATGGCTGTCAAACATTTTTCCCATTATGGGCTGATCCGAAAACTGTCATGCCTCATCATGTCGTGTCGATTGTTCATGTCAACAACAATCATTTCGTCCACGTTAAGTTAGAAGGAGATTATCCGATGCCAACATTAAGTAATCTTTGGATTCTTAACCGAAGCGTACGTGCTGCAGAATGGGAGATTATGTATAGGATTCGTATCTCGGAATACAACGCAATAATAGAGAATAACCGAGAACCCCCGCTTATATAAATTTATTTTAATTTATAATTTGTAATATGCGAATTATATATTTTAATTTTAATTTTATTATTGTATTCATATTGTATATATTAAAATAAAAACTCAAAAAATTAAAAAAAAATAAATATATAAGCTATACGCCGCGTATGGTTCCATACGCGGCGTATAGCTCTTCCACGTATGGTTCATAAGTCACGTATTGGTATAAAATGTCAAACCCTATACGCCGCGTATGGTCCCATACGCCGAGTATAGGGTATAAAACGTCAAATCAACACATACCCTATACGCCGCGTATGGACCCATACGCGCCGTATAGGGTATAAAACGTTAAATCAACAATGTACCCTATACGCCGCGTATGGACTCATACGCGGCGTATAGGGCACAGGGGTGTTGATTTAAAATTAAGGGTGTCTAAATAAAAGGACCCTTTTAAAAAGCAATCCCAACAAAATAATAACATCTAATGAATGAATCACAAGCGATGTGTATGGTTTTCACATCACATCCCCTCATCACCACCACCAAACCCCACGGCCATAGAATGCAATCACTCACCATCATCACATCCACCGTAGTTAACTCCCATCTCATCCCCAATTCCCCACCAAAATTCCCCCCGAACCCTCTTCGCCTCCGCCGTGACTCCTTCAACCACTGCAGCTCCACAGCCATGACCACCTCTTTAGGTCGCTTCAAGATCAATTCCAACAACAATGATGAGTTTCTTACCGTCACCCAGTTCGCCGGCAAAGAAGGGGCCGATGTGGGTGACGATTTGGTGGTTCTGTATACCCACTTAGAGTATGCTTTTAAGAGAATTGCAGCTCTCGTTGCTTCTCCGGTGAATCCTAGCCTTGGGAAAAGCTCCGGTGGTGGGGATGATGTTGGCTCCGGTAGAGATAAACCCAACCTCTCGACATTGTTTCTGTAAGTATGCCACTTATTTCTGTTTACGTTTGTCGATCTTTTATAGCAACTATGTGTCCGGGTGTTCGGTGGTGTTTATTTTTATTAATTTTTGATTTTTTAATTGTTTTACTTTAAAAAAAATTATTTTATAGTATTTATCTTATGAGTAACTTATTAACTTATTAGAAAATTCTCAAACATGCCCTGTATATGGGGTTATTTCAGTTTTTGCACGAGGGCTTGCTGTATATACCATCCCACCTAATTTCACACTTAAACTGCTGTTTGAACTTCGCGTCAAATGGCTGTTTTATAGGCAAGGGCTGTGAGATTTTACATAACATACAATTGTACAAACTGCTATTTTATTTGTCTAAAATAGCCTAATCACACCCTTACAGGGCGGTTTGAATTTCACGCGCAATGGCTTGTTAGATTTGACATAACGTACAAATGGCTGTTTGGTTTCTGTCTCAAATAGCCATTTAAAGGTTGGGAGGCCATGATATGGTCATTTGGCTAATATTTTAAACGGCCCTTTGTAAACGATGTGAGATTATATTTAAGATGTTGTGGGCATAATGGCTCTCTTGCATAACTTGGAAACTGTTGTCAAATTTGAATTTGAGACCCTTTTGACACAACAGTCAAAGTCAAAAGCAATTTGCAAATTCTTTTGGGATTGAAGTACTATTGAAGTTAGTAGTTAGTAATTTGTTTGGTAATTTTATAGTGAACACTACTTATGTGAATCTTGTTTGGAATGGAGTTGAACAGATGAAAATGAAATAAAAATTGCAACATTTGGCTAATTAGCTGACCAGCAAGAAGACAAACATCATCACTTTTATCTCTAATAATGATCTGATTTGGGAAATCAGAGTTTTGACTCATTGACTATAGTTTTGTTGAATCTATATTTCCAGAACGAGATCATCTTATCATGTTTACGACAATCTGGAAAAGTTGCTGTAATGGCTTCAGAAGAAGATGATGCTCCTGTTTGGATAACTGACGATGGCCCATTTGTGGTCGTTACAGATCCCCTAGATGGTTCACGTAATATAGAAGCATCAATCCCAACTGGAACCATTTTTGGGATTTATAACCGGTTGATAGAACTAGATAGTCTTCCAGTTGAAGAGAAAGCGCTGCTAAACTCGTTACAGAGTGGCAATAGGCTTGTTGCTGCTGGCTATGTTCTTTATTCATCAGCCACCATACTCTGCACCAGCTTCGGCTCTAGTGCACACGCATTCACTTTGGATCATTCAACTGGAGACTTTGTTCTCACACATCCAAACATCAAAATTCCTCCTCGAGGTAATTCACTGTTATAGGCGCTATATACAGAGTTTGATATTGCACATAGATACTTTTAGATGCAAGTTAGCACCTCAAACTTGGTGTTGTTTCAGGTCAAATCTATTCAGTCAATGATGCTCGATATTTTGACTGGCCCGAGGGTCTTAGGCGGTACATTGACACTATAAGACAGGGAAAAGGCAAATTTCCGAAAAAGTACTCTGCGCGTTATATTTGCTCGTTAGTTGCTGATTTCCATAGAACATTGATGTATGGGGGAGTGGCGATGAACCCTAGAGATCATCTTCGACTTGTTTACGAGGCAAACCCGCTGAGTTTTCTTGCTGAGAAAGCGGGTGGAAAAGGGTCCGATGGTAAGAACCGAATTCTGTCTATTCAGCCTGTTAAATTGCATCAGAGACTTCCGTTGTTCCTGGGAAGCCCTGATGATATCGATGAGTTGGAAAGCTATGGTGATGTTCAACAAACGGTGAACCCTGGTTATGATGTATGATATGATACGCAGGTCTTTTTTGTTGTTAGTGTGTGTATATATATAATGATGTCATACAATAAGCTCAGAATGTAATTATAATATGGTTGTACTTCTTTGTTGTTCATTTTTAGTGTGGCTGTGTGGGCATGTTCACTTTCTGTTTTGGTTCTTTTTTATGTTTGTTTTTTCTTCTGATGATGTTGGTATTTGTTTACATTGTTTGTTAATACCATTTGGAGATGGTGAGTCTACAAGAAATTTAGATGCGAAGTGAGAAAAGAAAGCGTTGGGTCAATTTATGTATATTGGTTTGCTAATCTTTCTTAACTAATATTCTAAACAAAAGTAAGTGAAAATGGGTGTAAACATGACCAAATGTTACTCCCAACTATGAGCTAAGGGAATCGTGGGTGTGATCTTTTCCTCTAGTACGTGGACTACAATGTTTGTTTTCTTTGTCTTCTCATCATAGCCGTTCAACACTTTTTCGGCATTTCCCATCCCGATTAACAGGCTGTTAGCCACATCTCCGTCACTATCATGTTGGCCTGGATCGCTCACAAAATAAGAATAAGCAGGAGATGAATAAGAGATCTTGAACAAGATATCTTGAACACACTGATGTTCAACTTTTTCATAATTATAAATCGGAAATGTACATCATAGCCCTTTTTAAATGTACATCTATAAATACGTCAACCAAACACTCCTATTTAAGCTGAACAAAATAAAATCATACCATGACATATACTTCTACTTTTGAGGAGTTGCACAACAAAAAGTTTGAAAACAAAGACTCCTAATACTAACAAAAATACTAAGACCATGGGTTGGTTAATGCTCTTTAAGGGGCATTTTTTGACAAATCAATGTCAACTAATCATCACTTCTTTTAATAAAAACTTTTGTAATGATTAATGCCCCTTTAATTATAATCTAATTATTTTGTTTTATTTACTATTTTATTCTATTATTTCAAAAAAACTAAAACATAATAAAATAATAAAGTAAAAGTCAAGTGGTGACCAACTGGACACATCTTTCTGTTTTATCAATTGAAGGGCGTACCCGGTGCATGAATCTCCCGCTTTGCGCAGGGTCCGGGGAGGGGCCGGATCGCGAAGCGATCTGATGTACGCAACCTTTCCTTGCACAATTTTGTGCAAGAGGCTGTTTCCACGGCTAGAACACATGACCTCAAGGTCACAAAGCATCAACCTTACCAGTTGCTCCAAGATCCGCCCTCTACAATTATCAACATAAAAACTTAACTTTTACAGCAAGAATTTAAAATTCTCAATCAATTTTTTCTACTCTTTCAAAGTTGAAAAGTTAAACTCTCCTCTTTCAACCTCCAACGACCGACGATAACCGCCCCGCCACCGCCATCATCATCAACCATCGTCGCAAAGAAACCACCTTTACACCACCACCGCCATTGTCATCAACCATCGTCGATGAGCTAATAGCACCACCGGAAAACCCCATTAACAAGATCCCTGAATCCATGGTTTCTTTCAAAAGAGAAAAGCAATAGAATTAAAAATCAATCTGATTTTGTTAAAGTTTCTCTCTCTATGTTTTGTGTTAGTGTGGTTGAGAGTTCTGTGGGGTTTGACACAGGATGGCTTTATGGTGGTAAAGTCGGATGCCTTTCACGCCGACATAACACCGACAGGGGCGGTGATGGGGGCGTGTTCAGGCGTATTGTGAGGGGCAAATGCCCCCATTACGTTCGTTCTAATGTAGACTGTCATCTTGATAAACAGATTTAACTTAAACAACTAACAAAGACTAAAAATCTCCTAAAAACACTTCTCACCGCTTGCAAAAACTACCCATGCAAACTAAACTTTTGGTTTTCTTTCAATTGACCCCTTCATCCCTCCAAGTAACTTGTTTCAGGATTAAATCCAATATTCACTTCTAATTTTGAAACCGACTGTGCTTCTATTGCTTTTTTTCCCATGATTCATTCATTTTTTTTTCTTACTTGCTTAACTTGCTTTATTTATCTTTATATCTATTTATCTTTCTTTCTATCTCATTCTTCCTTGCTTTCAATGATATTTCTTCTTTTTTCTTTGCTTTTTTATTTCTTATTCTTCTTTCTTTTTTTCCTTTATTTTCTTACGTACTTTTTATTTGTTTCTTTCTCACTTTCTTCCTCTCTTGCTCTTTTAAAGGCTTGTGTCGACTTGCTTTCACTGCTTCTTTGATTACCTACTGTGTGCCTGCTCATCTCTAAATTACAATTAGTTTTTCGAACCTGAACTTCCTTATTGCTCACCCAGAAAAACAAACATGTTTAATCGTTTATCTAGAAAACCAAGAACAACCACTTGATCACATGTTACTTGATTTTGCTACGTTTGAAATGTTGTTGTTATTACCTTCAAACTCAATCAATAGTGTGCTAGGCCTTCGTACCAATTGGTGGCCTAAATCACCCACAAAAATAATAATTAGACGCTGAACAAAAGATTTACAACAAGCTGATGTTTGACTCTTTTATTCATTAAATCTTAAATCTCATCTCTAAGAACATCAACCAAACACTTCTATTTAAACCAAATAAAATCAAATCATACTGTGAAACATACTCCTACTTTGTACGACTTAGAAAAACTAGTTAAATATAGAAATAAGACTCCTAATCCTAATCAAATACTAACTTAAATTGCCATCTCAATAAAATAAATAAACTTAACTTGAAAAACTAATAAAAGACTTAGATAAGTCGGTTTAGGATTAACCTAAAGACCTCTAGAATGCGGCTGCCAAAAACTACAAAAATCTTGCCCTAATTGAAATTGAACTTTCGGTTTTCTTTCATTTTACCTTTCCTTCTAAATAAATCATTTTGGGATTAAATCCAACATTCTCCCTTAATCTTTAAGTCGACTATGCTTCACTTGCTCTTTTCCCCATGATTCTTCCTTCTTGCTTTCTTGCTTGCTTAACTTGACTTCTTTATCTTTCTATCTTTCTTTCTTCCTTTCCTTTCTTTTTTTCTTTCTTTCTTTCTTCCTTACTTTTTTCATCAATCATACTTAACTACTTACTTTCTATTCTTACTTCCTTGCTATCTTCCTCTCTTCCTCGCTTCCTCTTTCAAAGGCTTGAACCTGAATTGCTTTCGTTGTTTATTCAATTACATCTTGCTTGCTGCTCATCTTTAAATTTTGATAAGCTTTTCGAACCTGAACTTACTTGCTCGTCCTGTAGAGAAATAGGCATGTTCAATCCGTTTATCACTAAGAGCAAGAGCAAGCACTTAATCACATGTTTTTCGATTTTGCTGTGTGTGAAATGGTATTGTCGCTGCCCTAAAACTCAATCAACAGCTTGCTTGATTTTAATGCCAATTGTTGGTCCAGATCACTCACAAAGATGAGAATAACTGAAATATGAACAAGAATCTTCAACAAACTGATGTTTGATTCTTTTATTAATATAAATAGTAATTCTACTTCTATAGAAAGCGTCAACCAAACACCACTATTTAAACTAAAAAACATCAAGTCATACTATGATTATATTCCTACCTTATACAACTTACACAACTACTTAAACATAGAAAATAAGACTCCTAATCCTAAGCAAATACTAAATTAACGGCCATCTCAATAAAGATAAACATATTTGTGAATCCAAGGATCTCAATTCAGGAGTTATCAGTATTAAAATAGCGACAAGTTAATGAGTGCGGAATAATCATTAATTGTTGTTTAATTGTTTTAAATGTTAATGGAAGAACACAATTATAAAAACACAGTAAATACGAACACAGTAATTAATTCAAATGTATTTCAATAATATTGAGTAATGATTATAAAAGAATAACAATAAGACTATGAACAATGGTTCTTCAATCGAATTGATGCTGATATTGATGTGACGGCGGCTAGGGTTGCACAATGATGTGATAATCAACAGCCGTAATATTGCTAAAGTTATGTTCTAGAGATGTGAAACCTAGGACTCATATTTATAGGCACTTTGAGTCAGTTAAGGAAACACCGGATCTCTTGGGATTTGATATAGACTTGTTGACTGGTTGAGATTATAAGTGTTCTGGTCTTCCGCAGAAATCTTGTCTTCCGCAGGAACTTTTGTTCTTCCGTAGGAACCTTGCCCTCCGTAGGAATCTTCACTTCAAGTAATCCTTGGGTGATGTTGTTCATCCGTAGACACAAAGGATGTCTTCTAAGAAACATATCTACGGATTAGCATTATTGTTCATCCGTAGATGTTTTACACTTAGCCGATTTCAGAAATTCACCAAGATATTGTTTTTGCCTGTCATCATGTACATCACACAACACATAATGGTTAACCTATACATTTAATGCATACATAATGATAGTCAGTTACAATTATTTATTACAATATGGATTAAAGTTCTAAGCCTATACAAAAAATGATCTAGACCTATTCTTTCTAGATCTAACAATACTCCCCCTTAGGCTTAGATCCTTGTAATCAATTCTACAAAACAGCAAGCTCTTTGACTCTGGCAATAATCTTATTGTAGAAGTAAGACACAGCAGTCTTCCGATCATCATACTTGTAGTTGATCTTCATCTTGCTGAGCTTCTTCAGAGTCTCAAAACTTACGCCCAAAATGTCTTCTTCAGTAGTAAGTGTTTCCACTGCACTTTCATTGTGCACAATTTTGAGCTTATCTTCCACTGATATTCTCAGTTCTGAGACTTCTTGAATTGTAAATCCTTTCAGCAGTCCAGCTTCATGTCTTCTTCTCTTGTATGCCTTTACATGCAGTTTGTCTATCACTTGAATCATATGCACATATAGGCATAGATCATTCTGTGCTTTTTCATTAGTTAGCCTTGGGAATAATTTGTCATGAAGATATGATGTATAGCTTGGGTAAAGCATTTTGATCTCTACTGGGTCAAAAATTCTTATCTTTTCAGCTTTCTTCCCTTCAGCATTTCTTAGCAGCACTAACTCTTTAGTTCTCTCAACATAACCTCATTTTGTTATGGGAAAAGTATATTGATTTCCCTTAAAGCTTTTAATGGACTCTGCATTTCTGTCACTGCATCCAACCCTCTTCAACATTTCATCATCTATAAGAGATGAGGATTCATATGTTCTTCTTTTCTTTCCTTGATTTCTCTTTCTATGCTCAATATCATTTCTCTTAGCCTGTTTGATCACATCATTAATGAATTTTGTTCTCATTTCACTCACAGACACAGAAAAGTCTCTTCCCCTTGAATGGATTGGATAGTTACAAATGGGTATGCTTTGCAAATCTTTAATGTCTCTCTCAGGAAGGCTCAGTAATGCTTCCATATAATGAAAGTATTAGATTCTTCCAGATGTTCTTTTGATGATTGCATAATCCCAGTCTGGATCATATTTCCAGGCCATAATCCTATTTTTTCCACAGAACTGGGAGTTGTGATATGGTCATACAGTTCTATCAATGTAGATTTTTGCTCCGTTATTTCCCTCACAGTAGTTCCAAGAAGCCACACTTCCCTGGAATTACTTCTCTGGGCTCTCTGATCAGTTTATCCTTATCTTTGTGTTGATCTTTGCTTTCCACTACAACTGGTTCAGTAGCCATTTTGTTGTGATGCTCAACAGCAGGATTAGGAGCTTCAGTTCTGAACCTGACTCCTGTATCAAGCTCAACCTTCATTACATGCTCCATCATTCTTCTAAGCTCTCTAACTGACCTTCCCTTTAACTCATGTGGCTTGTAGTTGTGACCTTGTAACCAGCATGTCATGTTGTATTTGCTTAGCTTAGCTGTGTCACAATGGCCCAACTCTTTCTTTATCTTCTGGATTGATTGAATGGTGTTGAATGCTTTGTAATCGTAGTTAATTCTTTCAGCAAATTTTTCATCTCAGTCATGTTCAATCTTTCAACCATATCATAAGGGAAACCATGGTTTATAGGAGTCATAAACATGGTTGACTAAGGCCTCTCTTCCATAATATCTTTAGTTGTTAGAAGATCATCAGCCTTTGAGTCTTTAGGATCAGTTGGTGAGTCTATTTTGATTAGCCCTTCCTATTCTTCATCACTCTTACTATCATTGTTAGATCTTGACTTCACAGTGGACAGATGTATTGAAGTAGTATGCTCAGGTGATGTCAGCTTTTGCTTCTTGGGGGAACCTTCATCTTCATTCTTCTTCTTGATAGAGACTAAGTATTGTCTCTTCCATGAATACATAATAAGTTACTTTGAAGCTTCAGTAGACTGTTTTAATTGTTTCACACTTGTGGCATCCTTTGATTCCAAAGCACAAATCTTTATCTTTAACTGTTCAATCTCTTCATCTTTCTGCTTGATCAGCTCAGCTTTTGCAGATAAGGATTCATTGA
Source organism: Flaveria linearis (assembly GCA_024085815.1). NCBI lineage: Eukaryota > Viridiplantae > Streptophyta > Magnoliopsida > Asterales > Asteraceae > Flaveria > Flaveria linearis. The sequence continues at coordinate 23,624,471 of CM044018.1, forward strand.
TTTGATCCACTTTTGAGGCCAGTTTTTCCTTTTCAGTCTTCTCATGTCTCACTGATTCCTGCAACTCTTGTTCATGTTGTAAAAGTGCATCAATTACTTCATTGTCTCTTTTGGCATCATCTCTAAGCCTTTTCAGTCTGGCTTCTTGCTTTATTAACACTTCATCCTTTTCTTTCACAATCCCTTTGAGCTCTTGAATTCTTTGTTTTCTTTTATTGGATTTGAGCACCAATTTATTGTACTCAGCAACCAAGTAGCTCTTACTCACAGGTATGTCTTCATCACTCAGGTCATCTTCATGATAAGCAATTACATCCACTAGATTCCCCTGTTCTTCTTCTTTAGCAGGAGTCTCATTGTTGTGTTCTTCAGTTGTAGCTACACTTGCTGAACTAGAGCAGTGTTCACTTACTTCATCTGCATGCTCTAGTGCTTGTTGTTGGGCTATGTGCTACTGATCAATGATTGGAGATACTACTTCAGTGCGATCAGACAACACTTGGTTCTGTGTGTTTGAGACTGAAATAGGAATAGTGCTTGCTTGTCACAATAACTCAGTCTCCTAGTATGAACAGAGTTCTGAGACTGAGTTATGTGCACGGGCTCAGTGTTTGCACTTTCTGGTGATGGTTGTTTAGGAGTATCTGGATGTGGGTTCAGAGGTGATATGGTTTGGAAGGGTGAGATTGGCTGAGTGTTTTGTCATGATGGAAGTGAAATTATTGGTAATTCTTGAAGCATAGGAGAGATAGGCTGGGTGATTTGAGTGGAAGAGGATAGTTGTTGTGGGGTTTCATGATGATGAATAGGTAAGATGGGCTCAGTGTTTAAGTTAGCTGGTGATTGATGTTGGTGAGGGGGTGTTTGATTTGGTGAGTGTGAGGCTTCATTGGAATCAGCAGATGACGCTACTTGTTGCTCTACCCATACCAACTCTTGAGGAATGTTTGCATTCACATCCATCACATGAGCAAACATTGGCATGTCTTCACCTTGATACTTGCCACTAATCTTGTTCAGTATAGACCTACCCAGATGGGCTTGTACAAATACATCTCCTTCCCTTGTAATCCCAAGAAGTTCAGCATTGATGATCAGTTGCAGAAACCTTGGGAACATGTACATCTTGTCTGGCCTTTGTACTATGACTTGGTCATAGAGACAATTAAAGATGTATTTTGCATAGTTGTATGTCCTTCCCTCAAAGATTCCTATGATGCCTGAAGATATGTGCCTAGAAAATCTATCTAATCCTGACTTTCGGTTAGATATGCACTTCAGATAAGTGTGGCACAGGAATTTGTATGGCTTGCACAATCTTCCCTTCTTGATCTCTCCCTTATCAAAATCTCCATCATTGCCTATCAGATAGAACACCTTCTCAATGTACTCGTTCTCAAACACATCTGGGTTCCCTATTTCTCGATCTCTCAACTCAAGCGACCTTCTGATATTTTGCTCATCAATCCTTAACCTTTGATTGTTGATTTCAGCCATGATAACTTCATTTTCTCCATTCTGTTCCACTCGGGCTGATTCCCAGAAGTTGATGATGTGTGATTGATGGATCACAGGCTCTGCCATCAGGGCATAGAAGAGCCTGGATTGTTGAAGATATCTGATGATATCTCGACATCCTTCTGATGCAGGATCATCAGCATTTTGGAAGGCACACACATAATGCTCTTTTGCAAACCTATTTGACATCTGAACATAAAAACAATGAAGATTATGTTAGTATCAGATTAACAGGCATGAATACAAACCGTTTTAATGATAATCAGAAATTAAACAGTTAATTGTTGATGATTAGAACAAGATTTACCTTTAATGCAATAGTCTGTGATCAAGATTACATGTTTATTTTGAGGTTTTGAGTTTGCAGGTTTGAATGTTTGTGGAAGGGGGAAAGGGAGTGCGTTTTTCTTGGTCAAAAAGTGAAAAGTGCTCTGAAAAATGATTAATGAATTCTTAAATTCCAAACCTCATTTATAAGCAGACATATTAATTTCATTTATTAATATTGAGGGTCCCACTTCCTTTTATCCCTTTCCATTATTTATTCCGGATGTTTCACAGCTTCCACAGAACATCTACGGAATCATAACATCTGCGGATGCCATAATATATGCGGGTGCCTTAATTAAAAATTAATGCAACATCACTGTTTATTGAGTACATCTTATTCATTTATAGATTACCATTCTATGAACATGGATTATGCTTTCAAAGTCATTTGCACAACCGTAGTTTACCAACTCTACGGTTAAAATGTCACATTTTTACTTTTTACTGTTCCTTCTGCTGATGCTGAAATTTCACTGTGACTTCTCCGGAGGCAGAAATTATACTGAAACTTCTGTGGATATTAAAGCTTCATTGAAACTTTAAATGTACGATTCCAATCAAGTGATAGAATCATTTATTAATGTTGGATCTTGTTGACTTTGTTTGCATGACAATTAAGTACAAGAAAACTTCCTATATCCTGCATCCAAGTTAGTGCTCAAGTTCCAACTCCTTCAAAGATGTGCTTAATGATAACATATAGCATTTATCATAAATTTATGAAGAAGAATGGAATTGAAGACATATGACATTCCAAAAAGTGATGTAATCAGGTAATAATTAAAATCAAACAAACAGACTTAGACAGTACAAGCATGCATATATATAATGGGATCATACTATCACTAAGCTCCTTCTTGTTTTAATTATTTGGATGAGATATGATTTGATACGACACCTGATTGCAAGTATATAGATCCACTGAAATTCATACAAGAGCAACGTATCAACTGGGCATGCTATTTATCATGTTTTGAAATTTGGTAACAGGTAACTGACATGTGCTCCACATTCAATTCTCATTAGAGTTTGTCCTCCACTAGTGAGGCAAATCATCACGTTTTCATACTTTGAAACTATGTACATTAAGTTATAAGCTCTATCTGGAGACAGTTTTGCAGTCTCATAAATGCTTAGTTGTTAAAGCTCTTTAAGAAAACATATAGTTGATTACAAAGGATTCTTTTGAGAGCTGAGATATGATCCTCATACGGTCACCAGGTCTTTACTTTCGTAAAACAAAGGTACTTTCATCCCAGGTCTTTGTTTACACAAAACAGAGGGAGAATGAAGATCATACTCGTTAATCATATACCCAGGTCTTTGTTCACACAAAACAGAGGGAATATGATTGTGCAAAGATAGAAGATTATAAAGTGTTTTACATAGTGTGTTTGGAAGAGTGATTTGATCACATCAGGATAAGATTGACTTGCTTGATCTTCAAAATGGAGTTCCCACAATCAGTTTCCTTTTCATTATGTTTGGCATGCTCTTAGTGTAGTGTCCACTCAATATGAATCTACTCACATATCAGAATGTTTTTTATCAGTTGTAAAGTTAGTTGATTTTAGGAAGAAAGCAAAGGCATAGTGTACTATCATTTCCCAAACACAAGTCATGCAGAAACAGTACACATAATAAAGCAAAGTTAGTTTATATATATTTTTATTTTTATTTATTTATTTATTTATTTTTATTAATTAGTGATTACTGACAAGGACAGTCACATGCTTTTGATGATTTAATCTAAGTTAATCATACCCAAAGATTCAATTAGAAAATTAAATCTAACAGAATCAAAGGCTTTAGTGAATAAATCAGCAAGCTGATTTGTTGTATCCACTTTGATTAACTTGATTAAACCCTTTTCTAAGCAATCCCTCAGAAAATGATATCTGATTTCAATATGCTTTGTTTTGCTATGTTGAACTGGGTTAGTAGTGATGAACATAGCAGGTGAATTATCAATATGAATTGGTGTTTGAAGGAAATTGTAACCATAATCAAGTAACTGGTTTTGCACCCAAAGTACTTGAGAGCAACCAGGTGAAGCAGCTATGTACTCAGCCTCAGCTGTGGATACATACACATTGGTTTGCTTCTTGCACTACCATGAAACAAGTCTTGGTCCTAAAAATTAACATCCACCTGTTGTTGATTTTCTGTTGTTGTTGCATCCTCCAAAATCACTATCTGAGTATGAGTAAAGACTGAAATCTCCATCTTTTAGATACCAAAGTCCTAGAGCTAGTTTTCCTTTCAGATGTCTAAAAATTCTCTTCACAGCATTTAGATAAGACTCCTTTGGATCAGATTGATACCTGGCACAAACACACACAGCAAACATTATGTCAGGCCTGCTGGCAGTTACATACATTAAGGATCCGATCATTGATCTATACAATCTCTGATCTACAGATTTTCTAGCAGGATCAGGCACAATCTTTTCTATTGTTGAAGCAGGAGTTTTGCATGAAGATGTATTAGCAAGATTGTACTTCTTCAAAATTTGATGAATGTATTTTTCTTGATTGATAAAATTCCATCTGTTTTTTGATGAACTTGTAAGCCAAGGAAGAAGGTCAATTCTCCCATTGAGCTCATCTGAAACTCAGATTTCATCAACTCTTCAAAACTCTAACAAAGCTTCTTGTTGGTTGATCCAAATATGATGTCATCTATGTATATTTGAACCACCAAAAGATCCTGATGTTCTTGTTTGAGAAAGAGAGTCTGATCAATAGTCCCTCTTTTGTAGCCTTGCTTCAGAAGGAAAGATGATAATATTTCATACCACTTTCTTGGTAGATCAATTGATACTGATAGATCAATTGATCTAAATCAATGAGCACTTGGCTCTGATACCACCTGTGAACCCAAGGATCTTAATTCCGGAATTATCAGTATTAAAATAGCGACAAGTTAATGAGTGCGGAATAATCATTAATTGTTGTTTAATTGTTTTAAATGTTAATGGAAGAACACAATTACAAAAACACAGTAAATACGAATACATTAATTAATTCAAATGTATTTCAATAATATTGAGTAATGATTACAAAAAATAATTATAAGACTATGAACAATGGTTCTTCAATCTAATTGATGTTGATGTTAATGTGACGGCGGCTAGGGTTGCACAATGATGTGATAATCAACAGCCGTAATATTGCTAAAATTGTGTTCTAGAGGTGTGAAACCAAGGACTCATATTTATAGGCACTTTGAGTCAGTTAAGGAAACATCGGATCTCTTCGGATTTGATATAGACTTGTTGACTGGTTGAGATTGTAAGTGTTCTGGTCTTCTGCAGAAATCTTGTCTTCCGTAGGAACTTCTGTTCTTCCGTAGGAACCTTGCCTTCCATAGGAATCTTCACTTCAAGTAATCCTTGGCTGATGTTGTTCATCGTAGACACAAAGGATGTCTTGTAAGAAATATATCTACGGATTAGCATTATTGTTCATCCGTAGATGTTTCATACACTTAGCCGATTTTAGAAATTTACCAAGTATATTGTTTTTGCCTGTCATCATGTACATCACACAACACATAAGGGTTAACCTATACATTTAATGCATACATAATGATAGTCAGTTAAAATTATTTATTACAAGTATTGATTAAAGTTCTAAGCCTATACAAAAAATAATCTAGACCTATTCTTTCTAGATCTAACAATATTTAACTTAAACAACTAATAAAAGACTTAAATATCTCCTAAAGACCTATGGAATTGCAGTAATCAACAAATATGTTGCCCCAATTCAAATTTAACTTTCGGCTCTCTATCAATTTACCTCTTCATGTTTCTAAATAAACCATTTCAGGATTAAATAAAACACACCAATCAACATGCGTCCTCTCTTCTTAGCCACCTTCCGCCATATAAACATTCTACCATATCCACATGTAAACCTAAAGCATGTGCCATATACGCCTTCATGGCCACCTCATAATTGAATAAACTGAGCCGATTTTGAGCGAGCTATTTTCGAACGAATTATGAGTTGCATGCTTGTTGAATAGCCTTACTTGGATGGGAAGGTTTTGTCTTACCATTTATTAAAAAACCATCTAACCAATTTCTTAAAGTCATTCCTTAAAAAAGTGCAAAAGCGTTGAAGGAGGTCAATGCAATAGTTTTACAATAAGGAGAGACTTAGAACACTTAACATATCAATAGGGAACGAGGTTTAAGTTGATGATACTAAGAACACAAGTAAATATGAGATAGAGCAAGAATAAGAACAAGATAGTATTTGGTTTTTAAGAATGTTTTATATTTCTCTCAAGTTCTATTACAAGTGTTACAAAGCATAAAAATAAAGAAAAGTACTTGAGACACTTTATACTACATCCTACAGCCGGCTATACTTTCTAAGCCAGCTAGAAACACTAATCTCGACAAAAAGATCAATGCACGGTTAAAAGACAGATTTCCTTTTGACACGTGACTATGACATGACATAGCTCACATCCTAATATATTATAAAAAGGATAAAAGGTACAAAAGTAGAAAGTTACAGACCAATGACCTTAATCTACTATTGACAAAAGCGTGGACCTTTTTACCAATTTATCTAAATTAGTGAGTCTTCAGAGATGGCGGAAAGTTGTTCAACTTTTGTCAAAAGGTGATCAGAGAAAGCATGTCTTCTCTGTATTCGGAAGAAATCAGTCTTTGGCTTTGGAAGACTTTGTCTCTGAAGATTCGGAAGACTTCATCTTTGGCTTCTGAAGATATGGTCATTTGGCTTTGGAAGATTTTACACTTAGCATAAATTCCTGAGTTGTGTAAAACTTTCAAAGTAACTACCTTTGTACTTCATGCATGCATTTGAGAGCTCTTTGGTTAGAGCTCTTTGGTTGCTTTGGTTGTGTCAGCCTTTAAGTGTAAACTTTACAAACTCTCCTTCGGCTGATGCTACTAAAATAGAAGAGACCTTCGAGCGTTATTTTTCTTTGGTTGACAGTCCTCATAAGGATCAAGATCATTCTTTTCTTCATCAGTTGGTAAGGATCCCTCAAACCCTCAAAGTATATCCTCATGTCATTAAGATCATGAAGAGGAATGTCAAGTACGTCTTGCCAGAAATAAATGTCTTGACCTCCTTGATCTCTAATAACATACCATCTGTCTAGATTAGCAGCGAAGGTCTAGGATAAGATGGGTATTCCAGTAACAAGAGGCTCTACATTTAATGCACTTGGTTGAGCAGCCTCTTCTTGAGCATCCTCAGGATGCTCTGACTCATCCTGAGGTGTAGAGGTGGATGCCTTGGAGTTCTTCTTCTTCTTTATAGGGATTGAACCTAGAGGCTCGGGAAATCAAATTCAAGATAATGAAGATCAAGTCACGCGAGAACCTGAAGTTGCCATGCGAGAAGAAGTTGTCGCGTGAGAACTACGTGAGTAGTTTAGAATTTTGTATAAATAGTTAGTTTGCTTTATGTTTTAGAAGATTTTGTCATTTCTTGATTTTCACACTTACTATAATTCACCCAAAATCAGAGAGCAATATATTAGAAGTTATTTACAATTATGTTGATGTTTATTTGATTCTACTTAATCTTTTTACCGTGAGCGATTACATTCTGCATTCTCCTCACGAGATCGATTGTTGTTATTGTGTTGATCCTTGCAATTCATATCACAGCAAGGTATCCTCTAGATCGATTGATTTGAAGATTTAAGTGAGTCTTTTGTGCATCAAATTACTTTTTATTTGAAGATCAACTTGATTTCTACTGAATTTGATCATATTTGAAGATGGTGAATCTGATTAGTTTAGTGTTCAATGAACTGATGATGTTTTTGAGCTTATCTGGGCTTAATTAAATCAATTAGAGGCAATTAGAATTTTAATTGAACTTAAATCACTAATTAAATAGGTAATTAATCAAGTTTTAAACAATTTTTTGGAAGATTAAAGCTGGAAACATTCAAAATCACACAAATGAATCAGGCGAAAAGTTGGTAATTCGCTACGAAAAGTTTGATTTCACGCAAGAAGATGAGTTTTCGCAAGAGTTTGTTGGAAATTTTGTTAGAAAATATTCCTTTCACATAAAAACTTGAAGATTTTGCAAAAATCAGTTACAAAACTTATCGCGTGAAAAGTTTGAGATTTCACGCGAGAATTTTGTGATTCGTGTGAGAACTTCTACCTTGAAAATTTTTCTAAGAAAGTTTGATTTCAAGATTTCACAATGGTAAATCTAAAGCACATCACTTCTACTCCAAATATTGATATCATTTTGAGAACCATGTCATTTATACTGAACCGAAGATGATGAGATTTATCAAAAAGGGTCCGTATATCCCGGTATACAAAAATCACAAAGGACACTTGATGCCAAAACCTGAACATCTTTGTGATGAGGAAGATATAAAAAAGATGGAGCTTGATGATAAGGCTTATGCTACCATCACTATTGCACTTAATACTGAGATAGCTAAGAAGTTAAAATATTATACTAAGGCTAAGAGTTTATGGGATGCTATGGAAGAGCAAATCATGGGAAACAAAGACATGAGGGAGAGCCGAAAATATATTCTTAACCTAGAGTTCAATATGTTCAATCGTATTTTTGGTGAAACGTTGGAGGCTCAAAGCTGGTCACTAAGATGAAAAGTGTAGGAATTACTTTAGAGAACATTGCAGTAAATAAAAAGCTGTTAAATTCTCTGTCATATAGTTGGAACATTAACTGCACAACCATCAAAAGAACCAAGAATCTATTTACCTTGTCACCTAGTGATTTTCTCTCAACCATCAAGTCTTATGATATGGATGATAAGTAGAGAGCTACTAACTACATCAATACAATGGGAGTTAAAGCATCGGCATTATATGCCAAGATGGTGAGTAATCCAAATTACTATCTCAGCTACTCTTAGTTGTGTTAACAATAATAATCAACAACTTCTGCTCATCCAAGTGTTAATAATCAATCCTTGTCTCAATCCTTACCTCATTACCTAACTTCTCATTAGAATTCCTATGTTCAAGATCAAGTCCAAACCACAACATCAAAGCTACCCACAAATTCAAGCCACTCAACCTACCCAACAAGCCTTTGTTGTAAACTCTCAACCCAACAAACAAACCATTTAGATATCGTTTGTTTATAACATTTATAAACAGTTATGAAGCCTTTTCTGCTAGAATACTTAATGCACCCAACATCTTGGTTGATGACTTGCAACAAGTTAATCCTAATGATGTAGAAGAAAATGAGATTAAATATTAAATGGCTATTGTGGTGTATAGAGCAAAGAATTTTCCTAGGAGAACTGGAAGAAAGGTTTTTGGTTTGAACAACTCAAGCAAAATTGGGTTTGATAAGTCAAGCTTGGGATGTTACAACTATGACAAGTCTGGTCATTTTACCAGAGAATGTACTAAAATCAGATCAAACAAGATGATTATGGAAACGGGAATTGGATAAGGAATATGATATGGAGGCATAGCAAAACCAACTTCAAAGACTTCAAAACTACAAAATATAAAGTCATTGAAGATAAGACCCAGATTGACCCAAACACAAACAAACCAATGAAGATAAAGGTTTATAAGCATCCAAGGTATATGAGGAAGATCCCTATCCACACTCCTGTTCTATTTAATAGCATATCTAAGCTCATATGGTGGAGTTGTGAAAAGAAGACGGGACATACGTTAATACATTGTGTAGATAAAGACTACCATATCATCAACCCTATGGATTTGCTTAAATATGAAAGAGACGATTTAATGACGTTGCAGGCTTGTCCGATTGTAGCTGATGAATCAGTCCACTTTTTAGCAGTAAAGTTTGGTTGGTTGATTACGAATGCTCTGGATAAAAAAGATGTATGCATACGGGGGCAGTTACCAGGTTGCAGACGTGGACTTCTAATGTATTGATTCACCGACCCTAGGGGGAGATTATAGGGATTGAACATAGAGCCTCGAGAAATCAAATTCAAGATATAGAAGATCAAGTCACGCGAGAACCTGAAGTTTCCGCACGAGAAGAAGTTGTTGCGCGAGAACTACGTGAGTAGTTTAGAATTTTGAATAAATAGTTAGTTTGCTTTATGCTTTGGAAGCTTTTGTCATTTCCTTATTTTCACACTTACTTTAATTCATTAAAAATCAAAGAGCAATACACTGGAAGTTATTTACAATTATGTTCATGTTCATTTTATTCTATTTAATCTTCTTACCGTGAGCGATTACATTCCGCATTCTCTTCACGAGATCGATTTTTGTTATTGTGTTTATCCTTACATACTTTGTGTCCCTTCTTATGGCTATTCTTTTCTTCCTTTTTCTATACCTTAACTGAGAATACTAGCCTTCAGCACCAGGTTGTTCTTAAATGTCTTCCTTAGTTGAGTGCTTTTCCTTCATATGTTTAGAAAGAGAGGGATCAGGACCCTACAGTGGATTAGAAAATGAAGTTGGTTATGGTTTAGCACTAGGTCCAGGTTGTGTTGTTTCTTATGGTTCAAACTTGATCTCAACTTCAGGTGCTGTTTGACTTGGTGGAGAAAGCAAGTCAATAAGCTCTCCCATTTTGATCTTCTACTTGATCACTCTTATATGCTCATCCATGGTGGATAGAGACATTGGATCGAGCCTTCTTCCGGAGAATCCATATAGCTTCAAGAAGCTCACCATTCTCTGCCTATCAACAAACGTCTTTAGACTCTTTTGAATATGGCTCTTGACTTTGCAGCTTCTTCCCTCATCTTCCTCTTAACAGCCTTTTGTTCTTTTATTACTTGTTGCTCAAGCTACTTAAGGTACTCAAATACTATGTACTCATAGGCCAAGGGAAGAAGTGTTGCTGCCTGATAGAGACCTATGGCACTCAGGTAATTGATCATATTTTGTATGTCTGCTTCTTTGTCTACTTGATGTTATTTCTTAGTTGCCACAGCCTCTGTCTCAGGGCTTTCATGAATTAGGGAGAGAATAGGAATATGCTTGTAGAGTCTTTTCCTCCTCCTTTCTTCTTTGATCTTGATATGCAGTTCTGCATCCTCTACCTCCTTTCTCTCCTCAACTTAGTATCAGTCAGGTTATTTAGCTTTTCTAAGGGAAAAGATATGAGTTCATTAATATTGTAGTTTCTTATCTTAAGTAGTTCAATCTGGCTACCCTTAACTTATCATCTTGAGTGTTTAGCCTGGGGGTAGCCCTGATTGCAGCTTCCATGAAGCCTAGGGACCTACTTGAACAATCTCCCCTTAGCTTCCTCTTCTTCTCTCTTTCCTCCTTCTCAATCCCCTTAGGAGTCAATTTCCTTTTCCCTTTGTCACTCACAGGCCTTGATGACTTAGGGTGGAGAGAGCTTTGGCCTTCATTGCTTGGTTTAACACTTGAGCTCTTACTAGAGGGTGGTTGTGAAGCACCTTCACTAGCTGGTGCCTCGCTGAGGGTAGAGGATGTTGAAGTAGTTCCTATCTCAAGATTCACAGGTTCTATCACTTGGCCTTTAGTCACGGTTTCCCCTTTGAAGCTAATCTTAGGGTCCACCTCAACATCCAGTTGACTAATGACATTGCCTATTAGCCTTTGTCTTCTTCTTAATCTATACTCTTCAACAATCATGTCTTGGATCCTCTTAGCTGTCTGTCAGCTTGCCTACTTTGACTTGGGTTGGCCGTTGGCATGTGAACTAGAGATAGACTATCATAGTACTTTAGGGTCTAAAAACTTAACAATTCTTTCTACCCCTGAAGTCTAAGAAGTATTAGGGCTCTCCTATCAACATCATACTTCCATCCTAGTATTTCATTTTCAGCATCATAGGATGGAGCAGACATAGCCTGTGGGATACCCTCCTCAAACAAGCTTTGAATGAGTGAATCCACATCTATGTAAACCTGAGGAGGTTGTTGAGCATGAAAAACTGCAAGTAAGGTTGGTGAATCCTCTATGTCCATACCCTGAGAAGAACTTGCAGGTTCTGTGAATGCAAGTTGGAATTTCTCCCCTTTTGGGTAGCATTACCTTCTTGCATAGGTGAGCTAGAGGGAAGATCCACCAAATCCATAGGTTCTTGTGGTCTCAGTTGAGTCTTCGTGAGTGGTCTCTCAGCTAAATTGCCCTTGAAATCGGTGTGGTCTCAGTTGAGTCTTCCTGAGTGGTCTCTCAGCTAAATTGCCCTTGAAATCGGTGATCTCAAGTTGCTAGTCATTGACCCTCTTTTGTAAGGTAGTCACTTGAGATTCCAGGTGACTAACCTTTGAGACTAAATAGGTGCAAGTTTTAGTCAGTTTGTGTACCTTTAGTTTTAGATTCCACTCATCTTCATTAGAAGAATCACCGGGGATGAGAAAATAGGACTAAAGTCTTCTTCCTCGTCACCAGCACTATGTTCTTGGCTGCTGGATTTCGTACCATGATAGCTTCAGTTGTAGTGCCAATGGGCTGGGTTACCATGGTTGAGGTCTTAAAGATGTAGTCACTTGCAAAAGTGAGAGCCTCTTTCATATGAATCTCCTAAACATGTTCAGGGAGATCTACCTTAGTTGTGGGTGGATGATATGGGCTAGACATGAGCCAGGAGCACTCATCTCTCCTTGAGCAGGGGTGGAGTGACTCATGGTACTCACTGAATCCCATGTCTTTATCATCATAGAATTCAATAATGGGTATGGGTTAATTGAGGTCTAGTGGCAGGGGATGGTAGCTTTTCCTTGAAGGTTGTTTACTAGAGTTTTGAGACTCTGAGTGAAGGCTTAAGGCTGGTGTTGGTGTAGTGAGCTCATCAGGCTGAGAAGGAGGAACATCAGCACTGATTATTGAAATGATGGGAGTGGTTTGCTTCATAGGGGAAGTGGGAGCTCCAGTGTCCACTTCTTCATGCATGGGTGAGGATATGGGGGCCTGCATAACATGAGTAGCTTGTGCAGGGGTTCGTTTGGATTTTCTAGAGTAGGTGATGATTATTTGAGGCTGTTGTGGGTGGTTCAGAGGTAGAAGGTGTGCATTCAACACTAGCTAGTGTTGCTAGGTCATCTCCTTGAGCAATGAGCTCTAACATTTTTAGGACTAGGGCTGTTTCTACCCCTGAGAAGCCTACAGTAGCTTTCTGATTGTCTTGAAGATACCAGGCCTCATCTATCTCATTTTAAGAAGATTACCTATTCCTCTTAACTATGAGCCTAGTTCACAGTTAAGAATATATTAAACATATTTAGGAAACATGTAATATTCTCAGGAGTCTAAGTTAGCAAGCAAATTTATATCTACAAATTGAGAGTACATGAACTTGACACCATGAACCATGTTATGGACTATATTCTTGAATTTGTTCCCAACCTTCATATTTGTTTGATAAACAATGGATGACAACATGGAGGATGTACTTCCATTGAGAGTAGACCTTTTCTTTCCTGTAGGTTCTTACAGAGTAATCACCCTCGTAGCCCATCTGCCTGAAGGATTGATTCACAGTAGAAATTCATGTTCTTCATCATTTAGCATGAGATGGATGTTAATGGTTGCTGGAGTGATGAAAATTATCGCTCCCTGCACTGTGGTAGATAGCGCCTTTTACTTATCCATAATGACCTCTTGGCAGGTCCTCCAAAATTCCAAAATTTGATCTTCATATAAAGGAGGATATATGGTGAGGGAGGTGAAGTAGTTTGATAGAGACAAGAAATGACAAACATCTAAGAAACCAGGATCTTTATGAGATAATAATAGAGCAACCTGATTATATTGCCTATGTGGTTGCATGGAGAAATTAGGCTGGTTTCCTGGATCACGGTTGTCCATTTTTGAGTAGCTTTATGATGAAGGAAGGTAAGAAGGCGGTTTGTGGGTGAATCTAGGTTATAAAATTTTTAAGATGAAGAAAAAAGTGAAAAGAAGGGGAATCGTTGAAGGTATAGATAAGAAAGGATTTGTGATAAAATTAATGTAAAAAGATAAACTTTGAAATCCGGATGACGGTCCCACCTCTGAAAAAACGCCCAAAAAGGTATTTTTATTGGAAGTCGAAAATCTTCCAAAGACAATTTGTTTTCGGAAGTTTTGTTAGGAACGTGTACGTACGGAGTACTAACTGATTCTGCATGTACACCACTCAAATAGTGCGGAATCCTATTTGATTGGTGATCCAAACAGTGAGAACGACAATCTGATCAATCCTTACGATGAAACCAACGTTAAGAACGAACTAGAATTGATCAGAGACGAACTATGAAGTTGGAATGGTGAATAGGGTCGCCCTGGATGGCTAGGGTATGTGTATATTCGAAGTGTTCCGTTTTTTCACGAATTAAGTGGTATTTATAGGTTTGGTCTCTTCATTCGTGCGACTAAACCATCAGCATGGTTCAGTCGTGCGACCGAAGAATGCGGTTGATCCATCTGCACGACTGAAGATCCAGTCGTGCGACTGAGTCAATCTCATGTCATAATCGTGCGACTGATCCAGTCTCCTGGTTCAGTCGTGCGACTGGTCCATTAGCATGAAGTGCACATGCGTATGGTCCATTAGCATGGTCCATTCGCATGAGAACTTCATACAATTCACAAACCTATATAGTTAGTTCAATATGCGTTATCACACAATAAACATTGAAACATTAAACATTATAAGCATCAACCACATATTGTATTTCATTTATACCCATTCAACTACAAATATGTAAGACATGAAAGACATTTTACATTTGGCTCCTAAACTAGGTACATATATATCAACAAACTCCCCCTTGGACCTAGTTTACATCATTGTCTAAAATTCCTCATCAGCTCATTAAACTTCTTGTACTTCTCCTCTCTTGTAACTCTGGCATTTATCTCAAATGCAAAATAGAGTCTTATTAGGTTCTGGAACTGGAGGGCTTGTACAATGTCTTACGTATCATAAAACAGTAGCCACTTGTATAATGTGTAGACATCATCAGCAGACAAGTTGGTCAGCGACATTGGGTCAAATACCCTGATAGTATCCGTTTGGCTCTCTTTCTGCAAGACTATCACTGCTTCACCTGTTCTGCAATCGTAGTACCACCACTTGAAGTGTGGAGTGAAGTCATGTGGCATTTCCCTTAGAGGGATTCTTGACATCGTGCGCGGAGGACTCCACTTCAACACTACCTTGGCTTTCCAGTAATGGAATCAACTTCAGACCTTCTGATGTACCTTGTCAGTTGTTGAGGTCTAAAGTTAACCCACCTGGTGTGGTACTCTCTTCTCAAAGCAGCCTCAAACCAGCCTGACATCTTTTTTGGGTCAGCATACAGCAACTTTAGGCGTGCCAGCTGGTTGAGCTCAAAACCGGGAAGAGTCTTTAGATCATGTGGAAATCTAAAGTACTCTATTCCCTTCTCCCTCTTGACTGCGTAAACACTCAGATCCTAAAAGTATGCCCACCCTGTAATCTTGCTTGATACCTTAAGATGCTTCTTCACTTTGTAGAGCCTGGTGTAGGCACTCGGCTTTGGTGTAGTGCGTTAGGCTCAGATCTCTGCAAAACAAGCCACCCATTCAGCCTTTTTGATATCAACATCGGTGTCCGAGGCTTGGGCTTGGCTTGTTGATGTCTTTGCCTCTTTTTCCATCTGATCCATCTTCTCAAATGTATCACTGCCGAGAGTACTACCCAAATTGGGAACCACATTTCCCTCTCGGTCAGTGTACTCTGGATAATGCTGGGCTGTGACGCCTTCAATCTCTATTTCATCCACATCATTAAGCTCGTCGTCACTAGCCACATCAACAGTAGGAGCGTCCTTGACAATCTCATCCGGATTGAGCCGGAACATCTTAGCAAGTTCCTCATCAGTAAGGTCATGAATTATTTCTCCTTCTTTGGGAGTATAACTCACAGACCTCCTGACAATCCCTTTCAAATCAAGTATCATAGTTAATTGAGACTTGATTTGCTGAAGGGGAGCAACATCATACTCGTCTTGCTGAGATGATTGATCTGCTTGATTTAAACATGTAACATACCAATAGTTAGTAAGTAATCAAGACAATCAAACATTTGATAACGAAATATAAACATTAATTTACATAAGTTTAATACATGATTCAAGTACAAAAGCTTTCAAATACATAAATATCTAAGCATTACTTTTGTCTTGAATCGCTGGCTCGTCAGCATGTGGGGCAGAAGATGATGCTCCTTGGTCTTGCTTTCTCTTCGTTCTTCGCTTTTGACCCTGAGCTGAGGCAGATGCTGCTGCATTGCCTTCATCATCATCATCATCGTTCTGCCCTTCCCTTGTTTCTTCTTCATCACTGCCCTCATCATCATCACTATCATCATCCTCATCATCATCATCATCATCATCATCTCCTTCTCTGATCTTAAGAGGCTCATCCTTAGATCCTTTGAGCTTGAGCATGATGGCCTTATTGGCAGCCTCCAACTCCTCTAGCTTCTTTGCTGATTCCACCTTACGCTCTTGGAGTTGGGCAATCTGCTATGCTTGCTGTGAGATCTATTGTGCTTGGGTAGCATTGAGCTCCACAAGCTGACGTATCTATGCAATCTTCTCCTCATCAGCAGCCAACAGCTTTAGCACCATACGGTTCAGTGCTGAAAGCTGTTCCTCCACTCCAATGGGAGGAAGGGATGATCCTGTAGGGAACATAGGATAGGATGATGGTCCGACTTGGTGGCTAGTGGTGGTAGTTGTGGCTGTGGTGAATATGGGTGGTGGTGAATGAATGGGTGGTGAAGTATAGGCTGTAGAAGTGGAAGGTGGAGGTGTGGTAGTAGTAGTAGGTGTGGTGGTAGTAGTGGGTGGTGTGGTAGTAGTGGAGGGTGTGGTGGTAGTAGTGGGTGGTGTGGTAGTAGTGGTGGTGGCTGTAGTGGTAGAGGTGGTGGCTGGAGTGGTAGAAGTGGTGGTAACCAACGTGAACCTCGGCCTCTTCCCCTTCTTGCCATAGGGTTGAGCCATCCTCTTTTTCCTCGATCCCTTAGATACAGAGGCTCCCCTTTCGCTACTGGGCTAGTCTAGGGTGTAAGATGGATCAGAAGTTGCCTCCCCAGACTCACCCTGGCGTCCACCAACCGCCCTCACACCTCTCTCAGTGGCTACGACCTGGCTCCCCACCGTTCGCACAAGAGGCTCTTCATCAGACTCCTCCTCCTCCATCTGGATATCAGGGTGCATAGGAGCTGGTTCGTTCCACCCTGACCATCCCCTCCCTGATCAGTATCATGGTAATCACCATCGGAGTCATCAGACGATAGAGCAATCTGCTCAACATCCAAATCATTGTCATCGTGGCGCCACTTTCGCCGAGCTGGCGCCACATACTCCTTCCGGGCCAGATGCCCAAACAGTCACCTTACCAGGGGCTTCACCTGCTTGCCCCAATAAACATTCATTCGTCCTAGAGTGGTATCATCCATCACCTCTAGAACCACGGCATCCTCCTTCTCCTTTGGTAGCAACGGGAGCTTCTGGTCAATGATCATCTGCATGAAGCGAGGGTACATGCAAAATCCATCCTTTCCCTTTGCCTCGATGTTCTCCACCATATAGTTGAAGATCATCCTCTAGAAGCTAAACGGAAAGTTCAGCACCAACGCCACATAAGCGTTCTGCATCTGATCGGACAGCTCATCGAAGCCTCCCTTTCTCGAGGCAATACACTTCAGCAGCACATGGGCTAGTGCTTCAGTTGGGGGCACAGGTTGCTCTTGTTGACCACACCTGTGTTGATATCCCCCAAGTACTTAGCCCTCAGAAAACATCCTCGGACTGTAAGTGGATGTAGCCGTGTAGGGCAGTCAGCATCGTCCCCAAACTCTAATACAGTCCTGAGATCATCCTCTGTGATCTCAATAGCCTCCCCAAAGATGGAGCTCCTAATACAGTGAGGCTCGGAGGACCTGTCAACGACAACGCTTTCCCAGAAAGTCAGCTGAACTGATCGGTACGGAGTGCACGGCGTCGAGATGGCACGAAATATCCTCGATCTCCGTAAGAATGTGATAATGCCGAAGAACTCAGCCGCATTCCTTGAGGACAGATCCAGATGAGCACAAATGTTATGCTTTGTGCTCATAGTCCAACGACTCTCCATCTGTTACACAAAGTAAATAAACATTAGTAAGTGTCAATCAATGACAATTTGATTCATTGGACTTGAAAACTTTTGTTCTGTCATGCGAATGGGCTGTGCGACTGAGATCTAGTCATGCGAATAGACTGTGTGACTGAGATCTAGTCGTGCGAATGAGCTCATACGTATGACTGAGTCATGCGACTGGGCTTAGTCGTATGTTCTCTCATGCGTTTACACCAGTCGTGCGACTGAACTCATACGCGTGGTTCAGTCGTGCGATTTAGCCATTCGTCCATATCAGTCGTGCGATTGAGCCATTCGCATAGCTCAGTCGTGCGATTGAAGTTCATCAGGGTGTCCATTCGCATGACAGACTGTTTTTCCAGTCAAATTCAAATTTTGAGCAAAACATGATGTTAGACGTTGTGGTTTGACTCATCAGTTTCGCAAATGTCCAACTTAACACCTAATAACTTTTATTTGATCAAGATACTTAGTTTTATTGGTTTAGTTGTCAAACTAAGTCTTGGTTATATTTAGGCTTTAAGTTCGATCATTAGGGCACGAATTTATTGATCTTTGAGTTGCACCACATCGCGCATTACCTGGAAGAGCAGTACAAATCGTTAGGATACTACAAACAATGGTCTATATCAATCAAACAAAATTTTGGCAGAGTAATGGTGTGTCATGCGTTTAAGAGCGATTGAGGGGTGAATGAGAATGTGCGACCGACTCCCCTTCTATTTATACTAGGGTTTCCTCCGGACGTGCGACTGAACCTAGTCGCATACTTGATTCGTGTGACTGAGGGTCAGTCGTCTGACTGGCACATTCGGTCACCTCCAATCGTGCGATTGAAGCACAGTCGGTCACTTCCATTCGTGCGAATGGGTTTAAATTGTGCGACTGGCACAGTCGGTCACCTCCATTCGTGCGATTGGGCTCATACATATGGTCTAATCGTACGGCTGGTCCATACTCATGGTCCAGTCGTGCGAATGACTAATACTTATGATTTTGGCTTTATGACCATTTAACACTTACCCCTTTTAACAATTGATAAAACATTTTGACCAGTGATCATCTCAGACATGACCATTTTAACTTAGAAAACTTTTGATCACCTCAGACGTGATCCTTTTAACAGTAAAATCAGTTTGTCACCTCAAAAGTGACCCCTTTTAACATTAGAAAAACCCATTTGGTCACCTCAGACGTGACCCTTTTAAGTGATTAACTCACAGATAGAATTCTAATGTATAGTCCGACGTTTAATAACTAAAAGACTAAAAATTAAACAAATTAAACAACTAAAACTAAATGACAAAACTAACACTTATTTTTGTAATTTTGTGGGAGGTTGAAATCCTAAGATTGCGTCAAGTTACTTTGATCATAACTGGAGCGATTCATTATGGAATCAAACAGGTTTATCAAATCATTTGGGACATATTGCCAAAGTCTTTTGATGCTAGATTCTTGTTTTCATCGAGAGTCATTAGCAAGTTTAGGAAATCATACTAGTACTGTAAGATACACACAATGGTTTGGACTTTTAAAAATTGCAGCTCACGATGGTTGTCAGTATACTTGTCCTCTTAAATCCATACACAGATTTTTGACACACATTGGTGATGATTTAGGTTTAATTATTTCAACAAGCATTTGTGGATCCCACATTTATACGGTAATCAACATTCCTCAGGAGACTTTTGAGCGGTCTACAGGTATTTTGACAAGAAAAAACTATTCTAAGAGCTTTCAAAGAGATGCAAAGCCTCAGGTCAGTGCCATCGCACAGCAGAGAGGCGTAAACAACAATGAATTCTAGAATATTTAGGTTATGCTTATCCTCAGGTCAGTGCCACTGCACAGTAGAAAAGCACACAACCTACCTTCTTGTTTGAGCAATTATAATCTTTTTGCACAGATCTCACCAACAACATAGGTTATTAGCTTGATTGCTTTTTTCATTTTTTATGTGCTTTGCTCATTTTTATGGTCATCCGCACACATTTGTGGCGTTTATTTTGCTCATCACCCCTTATTGGAACTTCGTTAATTGTGTTAACCAGGGATAAGATGATGACCCACAGCTTGTTGAACAACTTAGTTTAAGCTTGAACTCACCTATGAAGTCTACTTATTTATTGTGTTGAATCTACCGACACATCATCTAGTGCTCTAGCAACCTCTAGGTCTACTTTCTCTATGTTACCTTAGTAGTATCTAGTTTTACTATCATTTTTCCTTTTATGTTGCTTAGACTTCTCAGACTTATACTTCGCATTTTTCATTTTAATCAGTTAAATTCTTTTAAAAGTCCCAAACTCTTTGTTCATGTGTGCTATAATTTTCCATAGTCATTGAATCAGTATCACAGATACGATCTCATTTCTATTAACTAGACTGTCCTCCTCCCCTGTTTTTTTTGAGTAATTAAATAAAACAACTAATTTAATACTAAACTAACCTATTCTCCCCTTAAAATTCTAAAACCGAAAATCTTTTTGTGTTTTTGGATTTTTAAGACAGGAAAATTAAAATAAGAAAAATATAAGAAAATAAAAACTAAACGGTTGTCGGACTAAGCATTTTCATCTTCTGGAATCACTTCACATTTCTTTTTCACGCCATTGACCTCTAACAGATATAAAAATCTTGGTTTATCAAACGCTTTTGTGTCGAGGTCAGCGCGTTAAAAATCCGTATTTATTTTAGCAACATCGATTAAATTCTTTTCAAAGCAATCACGTATAAAATGATATTTAATTTCGATGTGTTTGTTCTTAGGATGTTGGACCGGATTTTAGTGATGGATATAGCAGCAGAATTATCGACAAATATAGGAGTGTTAGAGAATTTCAAACTATAGTCCCGCATTTGCTGTTGAATCCAGATGATTTGTGAACAGCAGCATGCTGCAGCAACGTATTCAGCTTCACAAGTTAACAGAGCAACCGATGCCTGCTTCTTACACTGCCACGTGACTAATCTTCTTCCAAAGAATTGACATCCTGCTACAGTGGACTTGTAGTTCATTTTGCAGCCGCCATAATCCGAATCACTATATGCCATGGGGATACCACAATCCAAGTGTTGGAGTACCTTCAGATAACGAATATCCTTTTGACGCCTATGAGATGGTTGACTTTAGGTTTCACCTGATATCTAGAGCATAGACATGTCGCGTACATGATGTTAGGTCTTGAGGCAGTTAGGTAAATGAGAGATCCGATCATTCCTCGGTACATAGTGGCATCCACCAAATCACCATTTTCGTCGGGTGCGACGTCATGGTTTGTAGCAAGTGGAGTCCCAGCTGCGGAAGCATTCTCCATATCAAACCGATTGAGAATATCGCCTACATACTTGGTCTGATGCAGAAATATCCCCTTTGGTGTCTGATCCACCTGTAATCCGAGAAAGAACTTCATCTCACCCATGGCACTCATCTCAAATTCTGCTTTCATTACTGCTTCAAATTCTTTACATAATGCTTCGTTTTTGGAACCGAAGATTATGTCATCAACATAGATCTGAACTAGCAGTAAGTCACCATCCTTTTCTTTGTTGAACAGTGTACAGTCAATCGCTCCTCTGCGAAAACCATGTTTCACATGATGTGTCGAGAGTTTCTCATACCAAGCTCTTGGGACTTGATGGAGCCCGTAGAGAGCCTTATCTAGTTTGTAAACTCTGTCCCGATAATACGGATCCTCAAATCCTTCGGGTTAACTAACGTACACTGTCTCTCGGATTTTACCATGAAGGAATGCACTCTTTACGTCTAATTGGTAGACTTTGATCTTCATGTAAGATGCATAGGCTAGGAAGATACGGATTGCTTCCATTCTTGCCACCGGTGCAAACACTTCATTGTAGTCAATGCCCTCGACTTGTTGAAATCCTTGAACTACAAGTCGAGCCTTGTTTCTTATTATGACCCCTTGGTCATCTTTCTTTAACTTCAAGACCCATTTGGTGCCAATGACCTTAGCACCTTTAGGTCTATCTACTAGAGTCCATACTCCCAACTTCTTGAATTGAAGAGGTTCTTCTTGCATGGCACTCACCCATTCCTCATCGTTTAGGGCTTCACTAACATATTTTGGCTCAAATTAAGACACAAAACATTGATATGAACCATCTTGAAGATATCCCTTTTCCATTATCGAGGCATAATCAGCGGAGTATGGCTGATTTCTAGTCTGGACTCCTGATCTAACATCTCCAATGACATTCTCCAAAGGATGATAAACATTTAGTCGAGATCTAGGAGTGGTGGGTACAACTACCTCATTATCCAGATTGTGAACAGCAGGTTCAGTATCTGAGACAGTGGGAGTGTAAGGTTCCAAAGTGTCAGAGGCATCAACATCAGATGCTTATGTACTTGCAGTATAGGAACTGTGTGTTCATGATTTGAACATGAACATGAGCTTGGATCTTAGGATTCATATTGATGATAACAAGAAAAACAATGAATAGTTGCTAAAATATATAATATTGATGAACATGAACGTGAAGAACACATACAATGATGATGAATGCTTGATGTTTATTGATATATTGTTGAAATCATCATTCAAAAGAATGATGATATAATGTTGAATTCATCATCCATGAGGGATGATGATTTATTGTTGTTGGTGAGAAACCCTAATTCACCCTAACATGTGGTGAATTAGTCACCCTTAACAAAGATGACATAGGTTACAATATATACTAATCTAGTAATAAAATAATTACAAAATAAACCCTAGACTAATATTTTGTTGATTTCGTGTTTCAAGTCTTCAACTTTAATACTATCGAAATCTTCAATTTTCCAAGGTAGAATACCCAACAATACTCCCCTAAATTGTAGATTTCCAATGTGACTTGAAGCTTGATCTTGTTTTTGTTGAATAGTTATCCAAAGTCGAGAAATTTGTTGTTGATGCGGAAGCGAGGTCTTCAAAACTTTGGTACCACTATATTATGTAACTCGATGTCACTTGTCTTTGTTGATGAGAGCCCGAATACGAAGCCCAATTTTTTTTTGTTGTTCATAAACCCAATCTTCAACACTTGAGCCCATGTTCAATTGTTGTTTTTTATGTAGGAGGCCCAAATAACTAAACCCGAGCCCACCATTTCTTGTGTTTTTTTTTAATCCACATATTCTTATTATTATTAACCAAACATTATACCCAAAAGCATCATCTACCTGAAGTAGAAGATTCATCAATTTGTTGGAGCAAAGAAGATTTCACTGTTCAGCCTCTTCGAGCGGAACGTCTTCTCCACCTCAGGTGTCACATTGAACAAAGCCTGCAGAACCTCAGGCGACAACGCCTTCCATACCGATGTCCTTCCCGCCATGTGAGTGAAATCGAGTTGGGTGTAGTGATGATAGAGAACCATTCCAGCCCATCATTATTGGAAAACTTGGAAACGACAAAGAACGAGGAACAATGAACAAGTTCCCGGCTTTCACAGTAGTTTCGAGAACTGAACATGAAACCACCTGCGCCCATTGTTTCAACTTCGTTTTCACCTTCTGCGGATCATCACTTGGATCGATGAAGGCGGTGGTCGGAGTTGACGAACTTGACGACGAATCGGAGCTCAGAGACGATGACCTTGACAGGAGTCTACTGTTATACTGCCGATTAACGGCGGCATAAAACTCGAGTGCCGGAAAAACTTGCGAAAGCTTCGGATCCAGATTACTCGACAGATCGAAGCCGAAACCTAGATCGAAACACGCTTTTAGTTCCTTCACGTCGTCGTCGGTGACTTCAACGTCGGTAGCAGCATCGGTGCTCTTGCTCCGGCGGTGGCGATAACGACGTCGCTGGTTGTTCTTAAGCTTCTGCCATTCTATGTCGCGGTGGATATTCTGGAGTAATCGGTGGTGGAATCCTCTGATTTTGATGCTGATTTTGATGTTGATTTTGATTGTTGATGAAGTTGCTTTCTTCAAAACTTCAATAATTTCAGCAAACTAAACATGAAAACTTATCACAATCAATATGAATCCACAACCCCGCTCTGATACCAATTGTGTGTTCATGATTTGAACATGAACATGAGCTTGGATCTTAGGATTCATATTGATGATAACAAGAAAAACATGAATAGTTGCTAAAATATATAAATATTGATGAACATGAACGTGAAGAACACATACAATGATGATGAATGCTTGATGTTTATTGATATATTGTTGAAATCATCATTCAAAAAATGATGATATAATGTTGAATTCATCATCCATGAGGGATGATGATTTATTGTTGTTGGTGAGAAACCTAATTCACCCTAACATGTGGTGAATTAGTCACCCTTAACAAAGATGACATAGGTTACAATATATACTAATCTAGTAATTAAAATAATTACAAAATAAACCCTAGACTAATATTTTGTTGATTTCGTGTTTCAAGTCTTCAACTTTAATACTATCGAAATCTTCAATTTCTTCCAAGGTAGAATACCCAACAGGAACCTATTTCCCTTGATCCACCTGATCATTTGCTGCGTCTTCATCATCAGAGGAGGAGTCACTTACCGCAAGTGCTCCCCCTAAAGGACTAGAAAACTCACCTTGTGAATCTAAAGTTGTTGGATCCAGTGATGGTGTGTTTAATTCTTCGTACATCATTCTGGTCGATAATCATCCTTAGGAGGAAAGAGAAAGATGTTGAAGGATTTAAAGAATCCATCATAGTCGAAAAAGAAAGAGGGTCCTTTTCCAGCAAGTGGCATGGTGTATCTCTGTACATCAACATTGCACCACACTTCTACTAGACCCGTTGAGTTGTTGTAAACTCTCTTATTCGGTATGTTGTATCCTAAGAAGATCCCTTCTTCAGCCTTCTCGCTGAATTTCCCTGACTGAGTTTTCTTCAGCAGTGTACATAGTGCACCAAACGGTTCGAGGTACTCTAGATTAGGTTTACGCCATTGGAGTAACTCGTAACACGTCTTACCTTGACGCTTGACTACCAAGACTCGATTAAGGGTGTAACATGCATTAGCTACTGCCTCGTTCCAAAATTGGATAGGCAGTTTCGAGTCTTCTAGCATCATCCGGGCTGTCTTTATGAAGCTGTGATTCTTTCTCTCAGCAACCCCGTTCATTTAAGGAGTGTAGACAGATGTGAATCGATGCACAATTCCTTTCTCTTTGCAGAATTCCTCCATCCATTGGTTCTTGAACTCGATGTTGTTGTCTGAGCAAACTTGCCTTACCTTCAGCTTGTAGAGTGACTCCAAAGTAGTTACTAGTTCTTTGAATGATTCAAATGTCTCTGATTTGGATTTCAGAAACATCACCCAAGAAAATCTTGAGTAATCATCCATAACTACAAAGCAGTACAAATCACCGGCAATGCTCTTTGTACTGACTGGGCCAAACAGATCCATGTGAAGAAGCTTGAGAGGCAAGTCAACTGAATGAACATTCTTTGTTTTGTGAGACTTCTTTGTTTATCTCCCTTTCTTGCATGCGACACAGAAATCCGGTAGTTGAAAGTTTTGAACATTTACTCTACGCATTAGATCATTCTTGATCAAGTGATTCATCTTCCGGGGATTGATATGTCCTATTCTCCTATGCCAGGAGATGGAGTCTTTTTCTGTTTCCTTTGACAAGAAGCATTGTACTTGATGATCGGTTGTGGAGGCCTTTGAGAGGTCCAAGACATACAAATCGTTATATCTCGAAGCTGACATTAACACTTGGTCCTCCGGAATGACATAGTCCTTTTTCAGAACATAGCACTTCTTGTTGTCAAATACAACATTGAACTCTTTGTCGCATACCTGTGAGACAGGAAGTAAGTTATTTTGAAGTTGTTGAACATAGTTTACCTTATCAAACCTCACTTTCTGGTTTTCCACTTCTCCTTGTGCAGTGATGTAATCTCCTTTATTTCCAGCAAATGAAACGTGTCCTCCTTTAATTTGTTTGACGTTTGACAGAAGTGACATGTTTCTAGTCATGTGCCTTGATGCACTGCTATCAACAATCCAGGTATTCAAAGAAGCACTATAGCGGACACCCTGCATATTCAAGGAAATGATTAGTTTAGGTTAGGGAGCCAAGCCTTAACTGGCTTGGGTGACCCAGAGGAATCACACATCATAAACTCTACCCACTGTCCATTTGAGGAAGAGGGCAGATCATTCTTCTTCTTGTTCTCTTTTTCAGACACAGGACTTGATTTTTCTTTCCATAAGCCAGTTTTATGTAAGGCCTGTTTGTGATAAACAGACGATTGGCTTATAGTTTGAACTTTAGGTTCAACGGTTCTTGTTGGTGGAGTAATTGATCTCCTTTTTGAAGAACTTGGTTTTGAATCATTAAGTTCAATCTTCTTTCTTGGTATCTGATAATAAGAACATTTAGAAGCAATGTGTCCATACTTTCCACCAGTGTAGCAAGATTTGCTTTCGACATGTTAGTTAAACTGTTCCTGTTGGGAAGGATGTGACACAGGTGGGACTTCAGTTTCTTTGGGTTTTGACACTTCTTGATTAGTTGTTTGACTTCTTTAACAAAATTCATTGTTTGAACATGTTTAACATCTTTATGCTATTGTCTATTTGGACTTAGACATGGTGCTCGAGCTTTGTTAAATTGTTTGGTCTTTTTAGGTTCTGAATTAGATATGTTTGAACCTGACACCTTAACCTTTGCAAATTGTTCATCCAAAATAACAATAGGCATCTTACCTTTTACTTCAAAGTGGTCTCCTGTTGTTTAGTGACAGATTCTATAAGTTTACTTGTGGAATCTGGATCACTTACAAGAGGAGTGGACACCACATGATCCTTGATTGGGTTATTATTAATGGGTCTACATTTAGCATTCAACAAGGTCTCATGTGGTAGTGGAACCACTTTATATCCCAAACCCTCCCCGTGGTTTCGTTCTTTCACTAAGTGTTGAACTATGTGAGAAGAGCTAGTCCAACTGTGCAGTTTTTGTTTTAGTGAGTTGACTTCGACTTTCAAAACTTCTTTTTCTTTCTTGGTTTCTTCCAAGGAGTTTAAATAGAACTTTATATCATTTTCTTAGTTAAAGGCCACAACTTCAGTTTCCTAAGTTGTTCATTTAACAGTTCTATTTTCTCTTTATAACTATGCTTATTGTCTTTTAAAATTCTGTTTGCTTCTGTGCATAGTTGTAAATCATTTACTAAGCTATCATTGTGATCTAATAGCCTAGCAAATTTTGAATCTATGCTATCCATAAATTTATTACATTCAGAACAAGCATGATTATCAAAGAGTTGGTCAGTGGAACTTAGCTGAGAAGGTTCAGTTGAATCAGCCATCATTGCAGAGTTTGATTGTTCGGGTGCTGGTGATTCTGAACATGTAGAGATGGGACCTTCTTCATTTGGGTGAGTGACCACAGTAGCAGTATCTTCATGATCTGACATTACAAGTTCCACTGCAATATCACCTTCTCTTATAGAGTCATCATCCAAACCCTCAACACATGCAATGTTGGATTCTCCTGTAGACACAAAGCGAAAGGTCCAATCTTGTCCTTCATCGTCTTGTGCGAAATTTCTTCCGAAGGTAAATGTCTTATAAGTAGTTATTAGTTTTGAACACATAATGTTCTTTCGAAGACAACTTAATGTCTTTCAAGAGAAAATATGTCTAAAGTTTCTAAAATTTTAAGGAACATAATTTGAAAAGTTTTCATCCAAGGTAAACATGGGCTTATGTAGGTGATAATATAGACAACATAGGAAACATATATTTAAAAATAATCTTGAGTTTAGTTTAAGAAAAATCTACACAAAGTTAATCATCCCAATAGCTAATACAAAATATTTAAATCTCTGTTCATCAAAATCCTTTATGACCAGATTAGCATATTGTTCATTTGTGCTAACTTTAACTAGTTTTATGTATCCTTTTTCAAAATTATCTCTAATCAAATGATACTAGATGTTGATGTGTTTTGTCCTTAAATGCTGCACAGGGTTCTCTGTGATAGAGATAACCCTATTGTTGTATATGTGTATGGGAGTCTCTTTGAAGTTGAATCCATAGTCCAATATCTGAATCTGACTCCAAAGCACTTGAGCATAACAGCTAGGAGCAACAATGTGTTCAGCTTTAGTAGTTGATGCATACACACACAATTGTTTCTTGCATTGCCATGAGACTATCCTTCTACCAAGGAATTGACATCCCCCAGATGTAGACTTCACATTCATGTTGCAGCCACCATAGTCATTATCTATATAAGCATACAGATTAATGTAAGAATTCTTTGGATACTAAAGGCCTAGTTTAGGAGCACTTTAAGCTATCTAAGAATCCTCTTGAAAGCAACTAGTTGTGACATCTTGGGTTTGAATTGATATCTTGCATAAATGCATGTAGCAAACATGATATCAAGCCTGCTGGCTGTGAGGTACATAAGAGACCCAATCATAGACATTTAGAGATGTTCATCCACACACTCCCCCTTAAGATCAGGTCTAAGGGAGTGGTTTCTTTCTATAGATGTCTTTGCAACCTTACATTTAGTCATGTTGAATCTTATGAGTATGTTTTGTACATACTTTGATTGACTTATGAAGATGCCATTGTCAACCTGCTTCACTTGAATTCCTAGAAAGAAATTGAGTTCCCCCTTGGCACTCATTCAAATATTCTTCATCATCTTCTCAAAGTCTTTGTAAAGCTTTACATTATATGACCCAAAGATAATATCATCTATATAAACCCTAACTAGCATCAAGTCATTTCCTATTCCTTTAATGAAGAGTGTTCCATCTATAGTACCCCTCTTGTATCCATGCTGACAGAGATACTTAGATAATGTCTCATACCACTTTCCTAGAGTTTGCTACAGACATAATCAGATAATTTGGGTCTATAAAGCTAGGTGGTTGTTTGACATACACCTCCTCATCAATCCCTCTATATAAGAGAGAACACTTGACATCAAGTTGGTAGACCTTGAAATCCTTAGATGCAGCAAAAGCAAGGAGTATCCTAATAGCTTCAAGTCTTGCCACTGGAGCAAACACATATGTATAGTCAATCCCCTCTTCTTGTGTGTATCGTTGAACAACTAGTCTGGACTTGTTCTTAATGATAAGTCCTCTATCATCTTGCTTGTTTCTAAATACCCATTTGGTACCTATAGTAGTCTTCCCTTAAGGAGGAGGACATAAGTTCCAAACCTTTTGTCTTTTGAATTGAAGCAACTCCTCCTGTATTGTTCAATCCAACATCCATCCTTCAAAGCCTCATCAGATTTCTTGTCTCTATCTGGGACAAGAAACAAGAATATAGACAAACATTTTTGTCATGGGTTTGTCCTCTTGTTCTCACCCTTGTGTCAACATCTCCTATGATGTTTATGGTAGGGTATGACTTGTGGATCCTAAGTTGTGGAGTCACAGCAAGTTGATTGGACAGATCCAGATTTGTGAAATTTAGATTTGGCAATGAAGTGGCACCCATCACATCAGCACACTTACCAAGAGAAGTTTGATCCAATTAGTGTGTGACATCATCGATGTTCTCTTCCATGGAGTGGTTATCAGCATCAAGAAATTCTTGATCACTATCACCACCACCATTTCCGCTTATATTGGAAGTTCCTTCATTTGTGTTCTGGGCCACTTAGCTGGAATTTGTAGGCACCTTAGATATATCAGCTGAATTTGTCATGGTTTTGCTGATAGGAACTCCATCAGCAGGGTTAGTTACCATTGGAGTTTTAGTCTTCTTGCTTGGTCTTCTCAGCTCAAATCTTAAGTCAGGATCTCTTGTTGATAAGTTACTTGTAGATCCTGAAACATTCTCACAAGATTTGTTAAAATAGTTGGTAACTAAATCAAGATCAAACAACCAATCAGGACGAAAACCTTTCACAGTAGGAGTGTGCTTATTGAAGTTCACATTGGTTGACTCCTCAACTACTCTAGTTAAGTTTAGCTTTGGAAGCATATCCAATGAAGTGTCTATCATCTGATTTCTTAGCAAATTGGCTACTTGATCTATGGTATTCAAGATGGTGCAAGGACATCCAAATGATCTGAGGAGAACAATGAAAAGTCTCTTTTTGTTCCACAACTCATAAGGAGTCTTACCACAAGTCTTGACTACTAAAACTCTGAGTAGTCCTGGGAGCACTATATTGTCTTGTAATACCTTTTTCATCATAAGATGTATCAAGGATTTGTTTCTTGAATTTAGTTCCTTGATCACATCTTATGATTTTGACCTTGTGATCATATTGATTCTTAATTTTCATAATGAAGTTCTTCAAGATCTCAGGAGTCTCATCCTTACTTCAATAAAGAAGACCCAAGTGAATCTTATGAAATCATCTGTGATCACCAAATAATATGAGGTCCTTTTTAAACTCATTACACTAATAGGGCCAAAGAGATCCATATCTGATAAGTGTAGGGGTGTAATGATGGAGTTACTTTCCTTTGACTTGTGAGACATTTTGTGTTGCTTCCCTTCCAGATATGCAACACAATGGTCATAACTTGTAAACTCTTTCTTTGGTATTTAGTTATGAAATCATTTTTAATTAATTTGCTTATGTTTTTAAAGTTTACATGGCATATTCTTTTATGCAAGAGGAAAGACTCATCACTATTTGCTTTAGATAGAAAGCAAGAAACTTCTTCTAAAGGGGATGTTTCCTTCAAATCCATCTTGTACATGTTCCCTTTCCTAGGAGCTCTGAGCAGGATTTGCTCTTGAGGAATAACCACCCCGGGCTTGAGAATAATGCACTCATGCATAGTGAAGAGCATGTTATGTCTCTGATAAAAAAATTGGGTTACACTCAGTACATTGTACCTAAGCTCCTTCATAAAGTTTACCTTCTAAATGCTGAGCTTACCATTTGTAACCCTGCCCTTCCAGTAATGTAACCATCTGAATCTCCACTAAAAGCAACTGGCCCTCCATCAATTTTCTTAAAGTTTTAAAGCAAAGAGCCATTTCCTGGCATGTGCCTTGAACAACCACTATCAATGATCGATACATTCCTATTGGTCTTTAGTTGTTCCTTCACAAAAAATATATGGTTAGTTGCATTTAGAAACCCAAGCCTTGTTGGTCCTGGGCTTGTCAAAGTGAACTGAAGACAATGCTATAGTAATTGATCCTTTATTCAGGCTTTGAAGATCATTGACTGTTGTTGATGAACAACTTTCAAACATATAATCTTCCTTTATCTTCCACACCTGAAAGAATAGACTTGACCTTAAACACTTCAGAAGTTTTGATGACTTTAGAAGTTTTGGAGACTAGACCTTCGAAAGAGTTTGCATCCACTGCAGTAGACTTCAATACTTTGGAAGCATTCCTTTCTTCCGAGACCAAATTTTCTTTCGAAAGAAAGTTTTCACGTGTTTTCTTTTTCACTTTGGAGCTTCCAAAAGGAAAAGGCTTTCCTTCTAAAGCTATCTTCTTCTTCTTCTTCTTTGAAGTTTTCTTCTTGGTCATGTGGATAGTACTTTTAGGATTATAGAGGAAATCCTTGGCAAGATGAGAAGTACTACCACACATTATGCAATCAACTGGCTTCTTTTTGAGAGTCTTCTTTTGAGTAGAAGGTTGTGCTTGATCACCTTCTACTTTCATGTTCATCTTCACAGATGATGCAACAGGCTTTTTAGGGTGAGGCATGCTCTTGGAACTAGATGGTTCAAGCTATATAGTAGTGGTGCACAACTGATCAGCCTTCTTTTCTTCACAGGGATGAGTTGGATATGAACTAGGACTTCTGGTACTAGAGTCCATATTCAAATCTTCAGCTTTACCACCCGAAATCTTGCAGAGATAAATACTTGTTTATGCTTGGAGTTCAAGGTGTCCTTGATTTCTTAAGCCTTCTTTGATCTTCTCTTGGCTACTCTGATCAAGTTATTCCTTTTGGACATGGTCATCCCTGATTCTTTCCTCTCCTCAGGAGAATAGTGACCCTTCTTAGGATGATCTTCTTCACTCATCTTAGATCCATCCTTTACTATCTCCTTTTCATCTTCATCCTCTTCTTGAATGGGGTCTATGAGGGGAAACTTATCTTGACAAGTTCCACACCTTGGAGATCTTTTAGATAGTGGAGTGTGTGGAGAAGCTATCTCCGAAGATCCCAGTCCCTACTTATTTAGATAACAAATCTTTGCATGCAAGGATGAGGATATAATGTTCTTGAAGGTCTGTTCTTCAAGAATATATTTTTCTACCCTGGCTTTGCTGAGCACAAGCTCAGCCTGGCATTCAATTAACTTGGTAATGAGATATTTGATTTGAGTCCTGTAGTTAGTGTATTCATGTTTAAGAGATAAAATGGTTTTCTCTAGATCTTCTATCATAAGTTTGTAATCATTTTCAGCACTTTTAAAATCAGCTTTTAAGATGTTTCAGGACTCAAGGTTAGATCTCATCTCCAAGTTATAGGACCTATATCTGTTAACTTTAGCAATACATTCTAGGGTACAAAGATGTTCCAATACCTTGGCTTCTTCACGAGCCATTAGTGCTTTGTTTGGAGATGCATCTTCAACCTGGAAACTCCAATCAAAGCCTCCTTCCTCAATAGCAACTGCTTCTTGTTGCTTGGGCTTCTCAGTATGTGGAGTTCGAACAATGTAGTTTGGTCTGGTTTGTGTTTGGCCACCATTTGTTGTTGGTTCCTTGCACTCTCTAGAAAAGTGTCCCATTTGGTTACAGTTATAACACTTCACCTTGCTTTTGTCCATCCCAAACTTTCCAGTAGTTGCATTGATAGGAAACTTCCTACTTGTTCTCTTATAGAACTTCATGGCTCTGTGAGTGAAAAGAGCCATCTGCTGGACTATTTCCATGTACTCTAGATCATCTAGATGGATAAAATCCAAGTCTTCAAGAGTAAAGAGAAAGTTGCCACTACTTTAAGATGGTGAGATCTTACAATCAAGAGCTTAAAATGCTTTGATACCAATTGTAGGACCGTTGAAGGGGGTCAATGCAACAGTTTCACAATGAGTAGAGACTTATAACACGTAATTGATGAAATAGGGAACCAGGTTTAAGTGGATGATACTAAGAACACAAGTAAATATAAGATAGAATAAGAACAAGATAATATTCGGTTTTCAAGAATACTGTATATTGCTCTTAAGTTCTATTACAAGTGTTATAAAACATATTGATAAATACAAGTACTTGAGACACTTTATACTACATCCTACAGCCGGCTATACTTTGAAAGGTAGCTGGAACACTAATCTAGACAACAAGATTAATGTATAGTCAAAAGGCAGATTACCATTTGACTTGTGACTATGACATGGTATAGCTCACATACTAATATAATATAAAAAGGATAAAAGGTACAAAAGTAGAAAGTTACAGACCAATGATCATAATCTACAGTTGACAAAAGCATGGACCTTTTCACTAACTTATCTAAGTTTGTGAGTCTTCAGAGGTGGCAATTATTTATCTTTTTTGTCAAAAGGTGATCAGAGAAAGTATGTCTTCTTTGTATTCGAAGGAAATCAATCTTTGGCTTCAGAAAACTCTGTCTCTGAAGCTTCGTAAGACTTCATTTTTGGCTTTGAAAGATTTGTTCATTCGGCTTCGAAAGATTTTACACTTAGCTTATTACCATTGAGTTGTGTAAAACGTTCGAAGTAACTTTATACTTCATGCATGCATTCATGCGGAGAGCTCTTTGGTTGCTTTGCTTGCATCAGCCTTTAAGTATAAACATTACAAACTCCCCCTAGGATGATGCTACCAAAATAGAAGGGATTACTCATATAATGATAGTCTTCATCAGGATCAAGACCATTCATTTCTTTATCATTTGGTTAGGATCCCTCAGACTTCCATAGTATCTTCTCATGTCATAGAGATCATGCAGAGGAAGATCAAGTATGTCTTTCCAGAAGTAGACATCTTGACCTCCTTGATCTCTAATGACATACCATATGTCTGGATTAGAAGTAAATGTCCAGGACAAGATGGGTCTCCCAGTAGCAAGAGGCTCTATATTTGTTGGACTTGGTTGAGCAGCCTCTTCTTGAGTAGCCTCAAGATGCTTTGACTCATCCTGATGTGTAAAGGTGGATGCCTTGGACGACTTCTTCTTCTTACTATCCCTCTTTATGGCCATACTTTTCTTCCTTGTTCTAGATTTCAACTAAGAATACTGGCCTTCAGCACCGGGTTGTTCTTGTGTGTCTTTCTCAGTTGGGTCGTTTTCTCTCACAGGTTCAGAAGGAGAGGTATCAGAACCCTGCTATGGATCAGAAGGAGAGGTATCAGAACCTGCTATGGATCAGAAGATGAAGTTGGCTATGGTCCAGCACTAGGTCCAGTTGTGTTGTCTCTTGTGGTTCAACCTTGACCTTAGGTGCAACCTGACTTGGTGGAGAATGCCAGTCAATGAGCTCACCCTTATTAATTTCTGCTTGATCACCCTACTGTGATCATCCATGGTAGATAGAGACATTAGACCTAGCCTCCTTTTGAATAATCCATATAGCTTCAAGAAGCTCATCATCCTCTGCCTATCAGCAAACTTCTTTAAACTCTTTTAGATGATGGTTGTTGACTTTGCAGGTTCTTCCCTCATCTTCCTCTTATTAGCTTTTTATTCATTAATTATTTGTTGCTCAAGCTACTTGAGTTACTCAAATTCTATATATTCATAGGATAAGGGAAGAAGTGTAGATGCCTGATAGAGGCCTGTGGCGCTCAGGTAGTTGATCATATTTTATCTGTCTGCTCCTTTATCTACCTGAGGTTATTGCTGAGTTGCCACGTACTCTGTCTCAGGGCTTTATTCAACTGGGGAGAGAGTAGGAGCATGTTTGTAGAGTCTTTTCTTCCTCCTTTCTTCCTTGTTCTTGACGAGTAGTTCTGCATCCTCTTCCTCTCCTTTGACAACTCAGTGTTAGCCAGTTCATTTAACTCTTCTAAGGGAAGAGAGATGGGTTCATTAATATTGTAGTTTCTAGTCCCTAAGTAGTTCAATCTGGTTGCTCTTAATCATCATCTTAAGTGTTTGGCCTGGGGGCAGCCCTGATTGCAACTTCCATGAAGCCTAAGGACCTATTTGAACTCTCCCCCTTAGCTACCTCTTCCTCTCTCTTTCCTCATCCTCAATCTTCTCAGGATTCAACTTCCTTTTTCCTTTGTCACTGACAGGCCTTGGTGACTTATGGTAGAGAGAGCTTTGGCCTTCCTTGCTTGGTTCAGCACTTGGGCTCTAGCCAGAGAGAGGTTTTGAAGCACCTTTACCGGTTGGTGCCTCACTGAGGGTAATGGGTGCTGAAAAAGTTCCCGTCTCAAGGTTCATAGGCTTAACTACTTGGCCTTCAATCAAGGTTTCACCTTCGAAGCTAATCTTTGGATCCACCTCAACATCCAGTTGACTAACAGTCTTGCCTGGTAGCCTCTGTCTATATAATTCGGATCTCAATTTGAACTCTTCCAACACCATGTCTTGAATGCTAACCATGAAGCTTACCTGTTTTGATTTAGGTTGGCAAGTGGAAGATCAACTAGATAGGTGCTCTCATAGAATCTCAGGATGGAGAAGTTAAAGATTTCATGTTGTCCCTAAGACCTAGAGATTACTAAGGCTCTTCTATCAGTGTCATACCTACATCCCATAATTGGATTCTATGTAGGATGAGATGAGGTAGGCATAACCCTTGGATTACCCTCCTCAAACAGACTTTGTATGAGTGAGTACACATCAATGTGGACTTGAGGCGGTTGCTGAGTATTGACAATTGCAAGTGAGGGTGGTGAATCCTCTATGTCTCTACTCTGAGAAGAACTCCCAGGTTCTGTGATTGTAGATAGGACTTTCTCCCAAAATAAAAAACATTTGAGATATCTAAAAATATAACAAAAGAATCCTTGGTAGATGCTTTTATATCCTCATTATCGCCCTTGTTCTCATCAATGATCAACCAAATCATTTCCTTCCTTGTGTTCATAATAACCCTAAAGATACGCTTATAACTTTGTCCTCTGATCTTCATAACTAGTTTGGGCATCCAATTCTTCATATTACTTCATGTTTCGACATATTTAACAATTTAATGTTTTCAAAGAGAATGATTTCATCATTGAACATATCCTTTACATAAGAAATATCTCTAACTAACTTGACTTTGTATCCTTGCATATCAATTGTTCTAAGCAAGAAAAACCTTTTTCTTAAGGTTTAGAATGTATTTAACATAAGAATGATCGCAAACTTGCCATGTATGAAATAATTAGCTTCTCCTACACCATGACTAATCAACATGTCACACTTGTTTGATATTGTTTCAACACAAAGGAGTATTTCATATGGGTAATCGTAGGTTTATCCTTGTCATATGTTTTCAAACGATATGATCACTATTCAAATTGAAACAACAATTTTTTCTTTACGACTGTCGTAGTGTGATTGAGTTAAAATGCTACTATAAAGAATAATCAAACACCAATTAACAACAATTGATAGAGTTTTTATTGTATTTGTATCCAAAAGAAGGAGATGAGAAAAAAAGAATTCAAAGGGGATGGGAAAAAGAATACAACTAACCAATCACAAATCTCATGCCAACAATCTTCTCACATATCCTTTCATTATTACTACCTGAATTCGTTGAAACAAACTACTGATTTGTCAAAATCTACCCCCATTAATTTTGACATAATCATTCTGATGCGTGAGCTTCTTCTCATTTCATTAGGGTTGATATGTGGGTTCATGTATTAGGATCCATAATTGGATTAGATTGGCCCATTTGACTTACAACATTACACCCCACCTTAGCAACCACCTTGTCCTCAAGGTGAAAGGAAGGAAAATGGGCACTTAGATGATGATTTTCCTCCCACGTCGCTTCATCAGTCTGTAACCTTTTCCATTTCACCAAGAATTGATCAGTATGTTGTTGCCATGAGAAAGAGTATGCTAGTTTAACACATATTCATGCTAGAGAATCAAAGTAGAAATAGTATGTACTAACTATAGAGGGGTGTACCTGCTATACTAGAGCACTGTATAATTGTAGAGTAGGGACACATGGAAAACAGGGGGAATCTATGTAGTGTCCGGAAGAGCCAACTTGCATGCAACATTACCCGCTTTATACACCACTTGGTATGGTCCAAAATACTGAAGTCCCATTTATAATGGTGTTGCAGCTGAACATATCCATCAAGATAGGCTGCAACTTAACATAAACACAGCCACCTGCTTAGAATTGCAGATTCTAGCGGTGTTTATCAGCTTCGGCTTTCATGCGCTCTTGAGCTTGAGAAAGATTACACTTAAGAATGAATAAAAGTTCATCCTGTTGCAACAATTAGGTGTCAATTAGTTGATTACAGGAAGAGTCACAGATGTACTTAGGTACTGTGGGTGGATGACAGCCATATAAAAGCTCAAAAGGAGCAATCTTATACGCTGTTTGGTACGACGTATTGTACCAAATACTTGCCCAAGGTAAAAGTACTAACCATGCTTTCAAATAGTCAGTAACACACGTAATATTATAAATACATTTCAAGGTACTTCTTAAGGGCTCGGTTACTTGTTAGATTGAGGGCGGTAGGTGGTGCTAAAAAGAGATTCGTACCTTGGCAGCGATGCAATTCTTTCCAGAATTCAGACATAAAACAAGGATCTCTATCCATGACAATATAACAGGAATCACATGAAGCCTAATAATTTCATTAATAATTAACTCGTCCACGGTGGAACTAGTGAAAGAAGTAGGTAAGCCAATGAAGTGGCCATATTTGGACAATATTTTGATAGCCGATCAACCACCACCATGATAACCGTTTTACCCAAAAAAATTTGAAGTTCCATTATAAAGTCCAAGCAATGCTTTCTTAAAACAATTTGGGTATGGAACTAAACTAGAAGATTTCATTTGTTGGCAAATTTGGTAATGAGTAACAAGCTACTGCACATTCTTGCACATTTCTGGCTAGAAAAAAAAGAGAAGACCTTTGTTAAATTGTAATCTGAAATTGAGTGGGTTCTTGAATAGAGTCCAAAAAATGTGAAGTAACTATTGGTTAGTTTGGAGAGCAAGGCATAAGTCTGGCAGAAAGTTAATTCTTGACTCGAAACTACAAATAGAGAAAACATATGAATGTTAGATACAACTTCAGTGGCACTGTTTTGTTTAACCGGGTTATAAACGATATCAAAATCATA
Source organism: Flaveria linearis (assembly GCA_024085815.1). NCBI lineage: Eukaryota > Viridiplantae > Streptophyta > Magnoliopsida > Asterales > Asteraceae > Flaveria > Flaveria linearis. Next base: position 23,662,600 of record CM044018.1, read on the forward strand.
CCCAAGAAGCTTACCTAGCAATTTATGTTGATCGAGAGTATTGATTACCTAGTCACAAAGGTTACTTAATGACTGTTGGTCGGTAACCACAACAAACCATCCCCTGAGTAAGTATTTACGCCATTTAAAAATGGAATGGGTTATAGAAAACATCTCTCACTGATATGTTGAATCTTGCTACATAGGAGAACTTAATATTTGACTAAAAAAGTGAGTGGATGCTTATCTTGGGGTAGAATAAGACCAAATTGGTATTAGAAGCATCATGTTCAATCGTAAATGGATTAGTAAAGTCATGAAGTTTGAGAACATGAGTGGATCTCAAAAGTTATTTGAGAGTAATGAAAGCTTGGGTAGCTTGATAACGTTAGTCCATAAAAAGGGTCATTATTCAACAAATCAATCAAGGGCCCGAAAACGGTGGCATTATTCCAGATAAAATGCCGCTAATAACCAGCGAGTCCAAAAAGGATGTGGTCATCTTAAATAGTAGATGGTGTTGGCAATCTTTTAATACTACATGTTTTTATCGGGTGAACCTCCACCCCATCATTAGATACAAAATGGCCTAAGTAAGCCATGCTGGTTAGATAAGAGAAACATTTCAAACATTTGTCTACCAATTTAGTATCTAGAGTGTTTGGAGAACAAGGCTAACATAACGAAGGTGAGAAGTCTTACTGGACCCATATATAAGTATGTCAATAAAGAGAACAAAGACAAACTTACGAAATAAGAGATGAAAGATATCATTCATGAGGTGTTGGAAAGTGGATGAAGCATTTGTAAGATTATAAGGCATTACCTAGACTTCGTAGTGCCCATTGTGGGTGCGAAAAGCTAATTTAGGTATATCGACTTCCTTGAGTCGAATTAAATGGTAACCGGCAAGAAGGTCAAACTTAGCAAAAAAATTAGCACCATAAAGTTCATTAAACAACTCATCAGCGGATGAAATAGGGAAGTAGTGCGAATAGTCAGCGCAATAAGAGCTCGGTAGACGACAGAAAATTTCCATGTCCCATCTTTTTTTCGAATTAATAATATTGGCAAGGACAAGAAACTGGTACTCGGGCGATTAAGGCTTTGGGATAGTATCTCAAACACCAAATTTTCAATTTCTTGTTTTTGAAAATAGGGATGCTAATAGGGAGGGACTGAGACGGAACTAAAGTTAGGAAGGAGGGTAATAGCATGATCATGAGAAAGAGTTAGGGGTAGACCCAAAGGACGTTGAAGCACTGATTGCGGTTGTAAATCAACAAGGCAAGGCACTTGGATCCTAGAATGTTAGATTAGATCAAGTTAAATGGAAGAGCTCAGTAATAGAATCATATTGTGTGAAATGTCGTAATCTATTCAACTGAATGGGTTGAATGGCTAGGACTTTATCCCCCTGTCAGACCACCTGACTGCCATTATAACCAAACTCAAAACTTCCGAAAGCATAATGGATGATAACCAAACCAAGTGTCTAGAGCTAAGAAAACCCAAGGACTTTATTCCAATATTATGAGGGTAATACCTAGAAACCAGTAATGGTTACCTGTTTCTGAATGACCAAGGGAACTTGTTTAGCCTAGCCGAAACATGGAAGAAGCCCGTCGCTATTGAAGTGGGCTGAAAAAGGAGTACTAGCTTTGATTGACAGGTTAAGTATGAAGCCGTATGGATCTGCACAAAATAATGGGTACTTCCACTGTCTAATAAAACATAAATTGATTTACCCTTCACAGAAATGGTAAAATGAAGGGTAGAAGTAATACAACCACCAAATAAAGTGTTATAAGAGATAGGCGAGTGTGTTTCACCTTATTCAGTTGCAATTGATCAGCCAAAACTGAATCTCACAGTACGTCAATTTGAGTTTCACTGGATCCTACATCCGCTACTGGATGATCATTGATAAAAAAAAGCCTAAGCGTGCTTGAGTGCCATCTTTATGGGTATAAGGCGTAAGAAACCGGTGGTGGGAGATGGTGGTGGGCTGAATGGGGGGTTTAGGAGTCAAAAGAATAGGTTTAGAAGTACCTAACTGGACCTAGCCCAAATCCCCGTTCCAAATTAATACGGTTTTGATGCATCTAGGTTGTCTCCATTGCATCTTCCATTGCCACTGTCGATGGATAATCACCGATCATTCAATTTAGACTCTGAATCTATAAATAAAACAAATAATTATAACGGGAGGGGCATAGTCTAGAAATTAAACTAATAATCAGAAAAGGAGGAGTAGATACCATGGATCTTTTGGATATTTCCTTGAATTGATGTTAACAATCAATAACGGAGGAAGATTGAGTGAGTTTATCTAAAAGTCCTTCCGATGATTCCAGCTCTTTAGCCTTGAAATGTTGAACCAATGCGGCTGTAAATTGCTTCTGTTGAAGTGAAATAGCGGAATTCAATCTAATCAACTATTAAAGAAAGATCAAAATCAAAACAAGATCATGAACAAACTAAGGATTCATTAAGATAACTCTTAAATAGAGTTACAGAGAATACAACAATAAAGAAAATACTATTGAGCTAACTAACTCTAATAACCTCCTAATTCCTTATTAAGAAGAAAATACAAACATTACATATTTAGTCCCTCAACTTTGTAATAGTTAACAAACATTAACTAAACTCTTACACAAACTTTGAACACTACATTTAACAATCTCCACCTTAGTGTCATAGTTCAACCAACACTAAAACACTGTTGCAGCTTAACACCAGAACCACCTTGGTCAAACAATCAATAGCTTTTTCCTTTGTCTCAACAAATACAACTTTAACTTCCTTAACATTAATCACATTCCTAATAAATGCAATTTTACATTTACGTGCTTAATTCTCTCATGATAAATCTAATTCTTTAAGAGATGTATAGCATCTTGATTTTCACATGTCACCACTGTATCTTTTGGAATTACACCTAAATTAGACACAAAACCCTTAAGCCAAATTGCTTCCTTAATAGCTTCTGTCAAAGCAATATATTATGATTCGGTTGTAGATAAGGCAACCACCTTTTGCAAAACCTCAAACTAAGCAAACCACCAGCAACCATGAAAGCATATCCAGTTATGGATCTTCCTGTGTCTATATCTTTTGCGAAATCAAAATCAACAAAACCTTCAATACCAATGATCTCTCTCACCTTATCATAACACCAAATACTAAACCAAGCTCCCTTGTACCATTAAGATACCTTAATATCCACTTGACAGCATACCAATGGGCCTTGTCAGGATTATACAAATATCGGCTTACCAACCCAACAACGTAACCCAAATCCGGTCAGTGCAAACCATCAAATACATAAGACTACCAACAACTCTAGCATAAGGAATGGTTGACATCTTAACATTCTCTTCATTTTTATGGAAATCTAAATAGGACAACTTCAAATGAGGAGCAAGGCGTGTTATGACAAACTTGCTTTCATGATATCAAAATGCACAAGTACTTTACTAGTGTTTGACCTTTAAGATAGAAATAGTAGTTTGTTCCTTTTATTTCTTATGATCTCCATGCCTAGTATCTTACTAGCACTACCTAAATCCTTTATTTCAAAAGCCTCCATAAGCATTTGCTTAGTAGCTACAATCTCACCTCTATCTTTGCAACATATCATCAACATATAACAGTAGATATATATACTCACTAGAATCATACTCTTTAATATATACACAATAATCATTTCTACTCCTCTTAAAACCATGCTTAACTATTTGCTCATCAAACCACTTATACCATTACCGTAGGGATTGTTTAACCCATACAATGACTTTTTCAGAAAACAAACTTTCTCCTCTTGACCCTTTTATTCATTCCTTTTGGTTGTCTCATGAAAATATTTTCATCTAACTCTCCATGTAAATGAAGTCTTTACATCTAATTTTTCAAGCTCATAGTCATTTAAAGCAACCTATGACAACATCACTCTTATAGATTTATGTTTTACAACTATAGAAAATACCTCGGTATAATCTATATCTTCTCTTTGGGTAAATCCCCTAGCAACCAGTCTAGCTTTGAACCTGGGAGCCTCCACCCCATCAATGCCTTCTTTGAGCTTGTATAACCACATGTAGTCTACTATATTATGGCCTTCAGGCCTATCTAACAAGACCCAAGTTTCATTCTTGACTAAAGAATTTATTTATTCATCCATGGCTCTCATCCACTTACCTTGAAGATCTGATTCTATTGTTTCCATATATATGATGGGTTCACTAATACTCTCTTCCTCAACTGTTGTAAACAAATGTAGAGATCTTATTATTATCCCTGAATCTAGAGGGTGGTACAATGGCCCTCTTAGGTCTGTTTCTTGCTATACTATATTATCGGTCACTGCATCATCCTGATCATTCCCTGATGATTGCCCTGAATCATAGCCAACACTTATATCAGGCATTAACTCCATCATAATTTTATTGCATTTTACTCTCTAGTTTGGTTTCAGTATCCATAGACCTCTTTTTCATCACGTATTTGTACATCAAATCCTTTTCAAACACCATACTTTTAATCATCATTACCTTGGGACTACCATTATCAAGTCTCCACAGCCTATATGATTTGATTCCTTCTAGGTATCCTAACAAAATGCACTTAACAGCTCTTGGTTCAAGCTTGCCTTGACTTACATGGGCATAAGCAACTTTACCAAATACCCTTAGGTGATCATACCTTGATTTTTCCATAACCACTTCTCCAAAGGTATAATTAAACCAATTGCTATGGAGGGGGACCTATTTATTAAGTAAGCTATAGTTGAAACAGCTTTTGCCCAAATGTCTTTGGCAGCCCTACATTTGATAACATACATCTCACCTTATCCATTAGTGTCCTGTTCATCTTTTCCACTAATCCATTCTCTTGAGGGTTACCAGGATCTGTCAAATGTCTTTCTATTCTATGTTCTTTGCAGAACTCACTAAACATGTTGCTACAAAACTCTAATTCGTTGTTAGTTCTTAGTTTCTTGACCCTCCTCTCAGTTTGAGTTTCGACAAGCATATTCCACTCTTTGAATTTAATGAAAGTATCATCTTTGCTTTTTAAAATATAAACCTAAACCCTTATTGAGAAATCATCGATTATGGATAAGAAATAAATAGCTCCACCTAAAGATACCACCTTTGCAGGTCCCTATAGGTCACCATGGAGATAATCCAATACCCCTTTTGTGCAAGTAATCCTTTTACTGAACTTGACTCTATGTTATTTACCAATACTGTAGTGCTCATCAAACCCTATATTGCACTTCTGCAAATCCCTAATAACCCATTGTTTCATTAATTCTAGCATGCCATGATCACTAATATGGCACATTCTTTTATGCCATGTCATAGCAAGGTTTTCAACAGCCATATTCATTAGTGTTAAACCTGTCATGACCTCTACATCTGGAAGTTAGATGTTATTGTCCCTTCTAGTGCTAGATAATACCACCATTGACCCTCTAATTACCTTAGCTTTACCATTTGACAAACTAACTTGACACCCTTCTTTCTCAAGTGACCCAAGATACAATAAGTTCCTCTTTAACTCTGGAATGAACCTTACCGTTATTAGATTAAATCTTGTCCTATTGCTCAATTTAAGTGAGACTTTACCAACCCCCTTAATTGAACAAGGACTATCATCACCTAATTGCACTGTCCTAAGTTCTTGAATACTGAGTTTAATGCAAATTTGTTGATTTGGGGTCATATGATAGGAAAATCCAGAATCCATGACTCATTCTTGATTGTTACTTCCTTTTAAGACCATTAATAGATCTGCACTATCATTCCCACCTCCAGCATCCTCTTGTTGTTGACTACTCAGATTTCTAGGAGTGTCACACTCTCTTTTTTTCCTCTTCCACTCCGGATAATCTTTCTTGAAGTGTATCTAAGTTACACACATAACATCTTCTCTTTCCCTTTGACTTTGATCGATTGAACACCACTAGCTTCTGGACTCTTTGTTCTTCTCCTTTCATAAAGTCTATCGGTATGTTCTTCATTTAGATCTGATCTCTTCTACAACACTCTTTAGTTTAGAGCAGCAAGGACCTCCTTCATGGAGAGGGGGTCTCTACCAAACTTGAGTGTGTCCAAAAAGTGTTCATAGGTTGACGGTAACAATGCCAAAAATATTATGCCTGAGCCTCATCTTCTAACTCAACTTCAATGTTTTCAAGATCGAGTACCAACTTATTAAACTCACCAGTATGATCTTTGAGTGACTTAACAACCCCTATTTGGAAAGTGTATAGCCTTTTCTTTAAGTAAAGTTGATTTGCCAATGATTTAGTCATATACATACTCTCCAGCTTAGACCACAATCTAATAGCCGAAGTCTCCTTTGACATTTCCCATAGAACTCAATCTCCAAGACTCGGTATTATCGCACTGTGTGCCTTTTCCAAAATGTCTTTCTTTTCCTTCTCAGCTAACCCGATGGCAATCGTACTTCTCCATTTAATGCATCCATGATTCCTTGATGGACAAGAAGTTCTTGCATCTTGACTCTCTATAACCCAAAGTCATTATTCCCATCGAACTTCTCTATCTCATACTTCGTTGACACCATCTCGAACCCTATTTTCAATTTCAGATTACCTTCTTTGTTACGGAGTCGAAAAAGCCCCTTGTTGAAGTAAAACAACGGAATTCAATCTAATTGATTATTAAAGAAAGATCAGAATTAAAACAAGATCATGAACAAACTAATGATTCATTAAGATCACTCTCAATTAGAGTTACAGATAATACAACAACGAAGAAGATACTACTAAGCTAACTAACCCTAACAACCTTTTAATTCCTTATTAAGAAGAAAATACAAAGATTATACATTTAGTCCCTCAACTATGTAACAGTAAACAAACGTTAACTAAACTCTTACACAAACTTTGAACACTACATTTAACACCTTCCAACCAGTAAATTGGTTGTTTTGACACAATCAATCAAAACAATTCGAGACATCGTCATCTAAGTAAAAGGATGCGATAGTAATCCATCGGACTCGGGATTACAACTAAAAGTGAAATATCCATCTGCCTGAGCGACCTAATACTCAAGTTGAGAACCGGTGAAACAAGCCAAATTGACCTAAGCCGGTTTATGGCGGTGTTGGACTGAACTGCCACTACTGGAAGCATCACTTTCACCGCCATCGCCTTAGTTTTTTCCTTAGGGACCCTGTTTTGAACAATTAATTTGTTCATAATCTTCTTCTGGTCTTCCAATGATGCCAAGATAATACTCAACTATACATTAAGCTCTTTGTGATCGAGATGCAATTGAGAGTGGGAGTCTTGCATGAAATTCCTGCAAGGCTCGCAACCTATCATCAAGACTCCTCAGACGGTACCCTCAGCCGTGGCGAAGGATGGAAAAATGCACACACTAAATGTCATAAAAGCTATGAATGAGAATAATCCAATAGTAGTTGACAGCAATTGATAGTGGTTTTATTGAATTTGGATCCAAAAGAAGGAGATGAGAAACTGAGAAATCAGAGAATCCAAAGGGGATGGGAAAGAGAATACAATTCACCAATCACTAATCTCATGCTCACTATCTCCTCACATATCCATATATATCATTGCTGCATGACTCCGTCTTAACAAACTTCTGATGTGTCAAAATCTACTCCCCTAATTTTGGGGCTGATATATGGGCATATGTATTAGGATCAATACTTGGAATAGATTGGCCCTTTTGACTCATAACAGATTTCCACTACCCTCGTAGCCCTCATCTTCATCTACCTAGCTAAAGTGAACCATCACAACGTACAATAACTGCAAGAAACCCTTCATGGTGTTTGGTAGTTTCAGTTTTATTCCCGTTGAGACTACTGCAGCCCTAGGCTTTTTTGTTCAATGCTAACTGGCTTTGGTCAACCCTTCAACAGTTGGGCTTATATAACCTGACTTATTACAGTTCTTTACTGACCCAACTGAAGATGTTTGTTTGCCTACTGCCCAAACACTTGCACAGATTTAAAGTACAATCAATTGTTTCCAAGGAGACAAATATATAAACTAGTCAATCATGAATTAAGGACTAAACATCATTGCTCAAAAGTTGTAGATTTTGTTGGTTCTTGAACATTATTTGAACAATCTGCTTAACAAAACTATCAATAATAGGTTTTCTAAAGGGGCTTTGTGGGACTACTACTGAATGTTTCTTTTTGAAAACGCTCATAAAGTCTAAGATGGCAAAGATCAGGTGATATATTATTGACATGAGCACACTTCAGAAATTTACGTTGGTTGCATTGAACTTTTGAGATCACCAATACTTCTGTGGAAGTTATATTTTGATTTGAAGCCATGACGTCTAAACTAGAAACATCACTATATTTCTTTACCAAGTCTCATTCATATTTTATTATATTGTATACCATTTCAAATGACTTTTTATAGTAAATTAGCTCTATCATACGTCATAAAATGCCGTTCATTTATATTAAGTATGCGGATGTTGTAGTCAAATCACAGTGTCTAGAATCACATAAACAAAACAAATATTATATTTTCAATTTAAATTGAATTTTAATAATTTAAACTATTACTAATTCATACTAATAATTTAAACAATGACATAACCTTCAAATATTTATACTTGATTTGGCTTCAATAATGATTATGAACAAGTCAAGTGGAAACAAATGCAAATCGAGTCTGAATCCTGATAATTATTCTACTCAAATTATCATTGTTAACAAAATTAGAAGTGTCACTAGTTAAACTAATAGTATTATATATTACTGGCAAATGGTTAATAGTTTAATTTTTAAAATCTAAATTTTAAATTAATGTCTTTTAGCTTTGTGACTCTTACCGACTAGAATTAACTTATACATAATACAACGTAAAGTCGATCCTAATGTTGATAATCATTAAGGATTCAAACCTTGGTGTACTCGTATTCACAACCCGACCTAACTCAATCCAACCAAACTATTAATTAAAAATTTAATTTCTCTTCCTTCCATCTATCTCACCCATCTACACTTGTCTCGAAAAAAAAAACTAAGAAAATAAAATAGAAAACACCCTAACCCAACTAAATGCAACTTTTCAGTATCATAGGCAACCCAACAAAACCAATTTTATTAAGTAACATTTATTTATAATTAATATTTAGTTATTTAATTGAAATATAATATAAATATTAAAAAGAATGTGTAAAAAAGTTATGTTATTTATTTTAATATAAACTACTATATTAACAAATAAGAATAAAAAATATTTCACATTCATCAAACATAATAAAATAAAACTCATGCTACAATCATAACATGAAAAAATAATAATAATAATACTAGAACATAGCAATTGCATGATTATCCATCAATGCTAAATTGTTGCCATATATGCTCGATTATATCGTTGTTTATAGAGTTGTGAGGTTATATATTACGAAGTTATGCTCTATTAGTCATATAACTTGATAGGTCTCTAATTCATTGAACAAAGTATAGAAAATGGTTCCATATCATCTTTGGTAGAGCTTCTTCCTTGTTGGTTTCTAGGTTAGTCATTTAAGAATTCAATCATATTTGACGATACATGCAAACATTATTTTCCCCATCATATTAAGGTCCCACACAAGATATTGGTGTCAAAGAAATGCAAAACAAGCATGTAGAACTCCAATTCATGTTCATCATGTTTTCTAACGGCTTCTTGATGTTGAGCAAACTTTCGGAAGCTATGGTGAAGTAATTGTCTTAACAAAGGCAACCCATGAAGGATATATGCCATTAGTGAGATAACATGACACTTTATATTCCTCATCATTCACGATGTAACTCACATATGGTACTCAAGCTGATAATACGTTATTTAAAACAGGAGATCTACCAAGGACGTTAATGTAATTGCACCGAACCTGGTGTTCTAAAGAATGTGTGTCAATCCATAAGTTGTATGATGAACCAATTTCCATATATATATATATATATATATATATATATATATATATATATATATATATATATATATATATATATATATATATATATATATATATATATATATGGTTTACCACTTCTACTAGCATATTGATTGGTCCAAGTGGTAGGGAAGTTTTCCCATTCACAGTGCATACAATTAATACTTCCTATCATACTTAGAAAACCATGTTTTCCCTACATAAACTAATCTTGCTAAATCATCTTCATTTATTCATCTAGGTACTCTTCACTAACGCATGAAATGGTACCTCCTACAAAGCTCCCAAGATAACCATTTTAGTCGTTCTTAAATATTCATCTTGTGCATTTGTTAATGTTCAATATGCTAACACTCAGATAGCTAAACATGGTGAACGATCTGTTCTACCTGTATTATCTCGTCTTTGTGGATAATTTATGTTATTGGTTGTTACAATATCCACTATACGAAGAAATAATGGTTTTTGCATTTAAAATCTACGGCTAAAAGTTGCTTATCATATGTGAGTATTTTTTTGCATTAGACGTGCTTGACCGTGCTCATGTTCTGGATTATAATACCCCATCTTACTCTAGGAGAATGATCTCCTATGATCATATTTGGTATGCTTATGAGTAACTCACTCATTATGTTATCAAACTGTTAATTTTATTGAAAAACTCATGCTTCTTTTTATTATTCCCGATCAATATGCTGATGAATCAGAATCCCTAATAGGGTTTTCATTTTTAGAAAATTTTAAAGGTAACAAAAGTAAAGAGTTGGGTATAAATTAAATAAGAAACTATGTCAATGACCCTCATTATCTATACAAGAAAATAATAATTTTTAGCATTATTTAAATAAAGATAATAACAAGATATTTTATCTAAATAAAATCCAAACTTATAATAAAAAATTAACATGTAGATGAAGATAATGTTAGATTTACTAGATGATAACATGAACAACAAAATTCCATAAAATTAGAAACATACACCAAGCTTAACAGACTATCATAAAATTTCATGGAATAAATTGAACTTTGGTTAGTTTCCATAAAACTTTGACATTGGATATCATTTCATGTTTTCATCGTCATGCAACAAGAGGTTTTCTATGATAGCATGCTCAGATGAATAAGTTTCATTTCCATTAGATTCATTTCTTTCATCTTTGTTCTTTTTATTTTGTATTTTGTTCCCTTTGTTGATCCAATTTAATTCTTTTTAATAATTCAAATCACTTTCTATATAAGTTTCATTGCATGAAGTTCTGAAACAAGTTCATTTAAAACCTCACCTTTCCCTTACCTTTTAGTTGCCTCTCTACCTATCCAACGTTGAATTATTGAACCATAAGTATTTGGCATATCTAGGTGCGATAGTCCCCCTCTTCGGGCGTCCTTGATCATTTCATGTCGGGAACACTATCTTCTTCCACTTCACATTCAGGATGAGAATGTGTTATCTCACGATTTAGTTGTCATTCCCATATTGGGTGTTGATCCATAATTTATTAAAAATAATGGCGTCGTTAAACTTTCTCCTACTATATGCCTTATAAATTTTGTTACCATCATTCTCAACATCTTTCAAGCTCATTCCATTTTGTTTTATGGTGATATGCTTCACTGTATCTAGCAACCCACTTTTGGTATTTTTGTTAAGGCATTAATAATGACCTCTCATTTAATTTTTATTTCTCTTATCAATGCTCTTTTCTCTAGATTTTTGCTTGAGTTGCATTATACAATTCTTATTCGTGCTTATGATGTCGTTTTACTCTAGATATTGCCACAGATAGTATTTTTGCTAGCCATGCACCATGCTGACATTAGAGCAACATCTTTTACAGCATCCAACTTATTGTTTTGTACTTGTTTTCTAGTATTTCATTCTAGTATTTCATGAGGTTTGAGGTTTTTTTTGTAATAGTATGTTGATTTTAAATTGAAAAGAAAGGAGAGTTACCATAGTATTGAGCATTCGAGTAACCCTTCAAATCTTCAAGAATGAAACAAAAATTTGGATTGCTTGTTAGAAACAAAAAATCAAAAGAGATTAGGAGTAGAGATTAAGAAGTGGTATGAAGTCTATGTTGATATTATAGTCTTTAAATAGAGACATATTTTAATGAATTTTGATACTTGATTTATATTTTTATGAATAAGATAATGTTAGATTTTTACATAATATATTTTATATTTAAAGTATAAATCAAACCAATAATAATTAAACATGTAGCAATTTAATTACCATGATGGGGCATCACACTATGTACCATTATGACAATATTGTTTGAATGGGCCCATTTTCTCCCAACCTTGGTCGTTTCACCCACCAAGTCCTATCCTTTTATGTAATTTTAAATAAAATCATCCTACTGGCCAACCCAAAAGCTTCAAATAGGATACTAAAAAGATTGTAAAAATGAGGTAAAATGATTGATGCTCTAGCCTTTTAATTAGATAAAATTTCTTTTCCATCATATAAACCTTCACACTCTTACGACCATGACCACCACCTCCAATCAGCCTTACACCTCCCCCATACCCCCTTTTGTGATTCTCCACGCCAATTTAAAGTTTTAAAAATCTCTAACATATCGACACTCATACTCCTTCCCAAATGAACATGTTTGATTAGAGATATAGGTCCTTTTTTGCTTTTTATTCATGGAGGCAATGATGGGCCTAGAAGGTTGATATAACTCAAATGATGTTGAGTATAAGATCATAAGTCACTTGAAGACTGAAGGGAGAATAGCACAGTTCCAACCATCATTTTTCTTTCTAACCTTATGTCCTCTTAATTTATTATCCGTCATGTAAATAACCACGCTCTTGCAACAAAGACCATGACTACCTCCCCTGATTAATAATCTTTTTATAGCTATTAAAGGGTTTTAGAATTCTCTAACATATCAACACTCATAGTCCTTCCTAAATAAAACTTTAGTTTCTCATGAAATACTAATCAGAGACATGGGTCCTTCTTCCTTCTTATTCATGCGGGAAATGTTAGGCCTAGAAGGTTCATCAAACTCAAATTATGTCGAGTATAAGGTCATGAAGTTGCTGCATGATGATAAGGATAATAACATAGTCCCTAACATCATTCTCCTTTCTAATTACCCGACCTCCATTAGATTTTGCTAGAGAGTATATTGAATATCAAAATTGAGACCTACAATTGTTGTTTTAAAACTAGATATATAGGTAGAAACAGCAGTAACTATTGATTGATCCAATAACTATAAAAAAGACTTTTACGTTACAACTGAAATCACAGACGAAGGAAAACTAACTTTTAAAGGTATTATGGGTGATTAATGATGGTTAAGTGCGGGAGAAGGCATATAACACACATAAAAAAATAATTAAGTGTTTAAACTAGTATTGCTGTTAATCTGTCATAATAAATTTAAATACTAAGAAACCATGAGTAATATGCGATGCAATATGTCGGATAAGATTCCAAATAATATTTCCAAGGTCTTTTTTATATTTGTTTGGTAAATCATAATTTGCGAGAGCAGATGTGCATAACAAGTGTTATGGTAATTTTGTTGATACCACCTCACGTTTTTTTCAAATCTATTGTGTTAGAACTAAAATCACACATATGATTCTTGGATGCTTCATTTGTGTTTGTAGGGAATTCCACATGTGTGCTCATATTGTATAAGATATAAAGTTCAAATGCATATATGTTGTTGGAATTTGTGATATTTAATGTTTGGCCTTATGAACACCGTAACATGGTTTACAATTATTTGCCTAGGTTGTTCGCATTTACAAATTAATGGTTACATGTGTATCCAAATTTCTTCTTTGAAATCTAAAAAAGTTAATTTCTTTACATATTTTAGGATAAAAATTGAGAAATATATTACTTATACTACAAAAATAGTTGTATTGTAGATTATATTATATTATATATACCATAACCATAACCAAACTCAGTAATTCTCATCTACAGCTAATTATTAATTAGATCTAGGGAGGGTGAGTTATAGACAAACCTTACATCTATCCTTTAGGATAAAGATGCTACTTCTAATAGATTATATTATATACAATTTACATATATTAATTGTTTACACATACAATCTTTTTAAAACAAATTAGACCCATTAAGGCCTATAATAATATATTAGTGATTTGTCATTAAACAAAACTCTTAAAAACCTAATATGATTTATTATAACTTATAACATTAGTTGGGACTAGGACTTGTAAGGCCTTATTTCCAGGCAACCTTACAGTTGGTTTCACACATATAACCATAATTCTTATACTAAATGTTTAACTAAAATAAGTAGCAGAAACATAAAATTCAGTAAACACACATGGAATCATTGTTCAAATATTGATAGCATAAATAACTTTGAGACAGGTTGCCGGTGTTTAATCAGGAGCTTCCTCATGCCCATGCTCACCAACTCAACTATACTTGGATTTACCTGAAATGCATACTAAAAGTCAGCGTTAATGAGTGAGTTCTAGTTTTAATCTAAAGCATGAGTTCAATAGTACTTTGAAACTTTTGATAAGTGACCATAATGAAACATTTCATATAATGACATAAAAAATCCCATTAAAACGTAGTGACTTTGAAACCATATCCTACTTACTTGATAAACACCATCACGCTTAACATACATTATTCATGCCTTTTAGCAAGGCAAACCAATGAATGCACGCAACAATCTTACATAACCATGCTATGCACTAAGCAAAGCAAGCTGATACATGCACAAAGCAAGTGAACATAACCCATCCAATGCACTAAGCTAAGCAAGTTGATACATGCACATATCAAACTTACATAATCATGCAATGCACTAAGCAAGGCTCGCTAATACAAGCACAGAACAAGCTAATAGAACCATGCGATGCACTAATTAAGCAATTATGCAATGTACTAAACTAGGCAAGCTGATACAAGGATAAAACAAACTAATAGAACCATACCCTACACTAAGCAAAGCAAGTTGATACAAGCACAGATCAAGCTAATATGACCATGCAATGCACTAAGCAAAGCAAGCTAATGATTACATAATGCAAAACATAAAAAGGGCAAGCTAATAGAACCATGCAATACGCTAAGCAACCATGCAATGTACTAAGCAAGGCAAGCTAATACAAGAATAGAGCAAGCTAATAGAACCATGAAGTGCACTAAGCAAAGCAAGGTGATACAAGCACAGATGAAGCTAATATACCATGCACTGCACTAAGAAAAGTAAGATAATGATTGCATAAGGAAATACTTGAAAAAGGTAAAGCATATAAACATCCTTTTAAATTCTTTGACCTTAACTAATAGCAGCAGGTATAACTAAGCATGACTTAGGCATGGATAGTAGGTGAGCATAAGGGAATAGTCCTAAGTAAAGTAAATGTATATGAAGGACTAGTGAAGGGGGTCAATGCAGTAGTTTCATAATAAGGAGAGACCTAGAACACTTAACGGATCAAATAAGGAATCGACTAGTTATGATACTAAGGACATAAATGTATAATAGAACAAGAATAAGTACAAGATAATATTAGTTTTCAAGAATGATACATATTGCTCTCTAAGTTCTTTTACAAGTGTTACAAAGCATAAAGATAAAGACAAGTACTTGAGACACTTTATAACATCCTATAGCCAGTCATACTTTAAAAGCCAGCTGGAAACACTAATCTAGACAACAAGATTAATGTATAGTCAATAGATAGATTTCCTTTTGATTTGTGACTATGACATGCCATAGCTCACATCCTAATCTATTACAAAAAGGATAAAAGTACAAAACTAAAAAGTTATAGACAAAAGACCTTAATCTATAATTTTATAAAAGTATGGACTTTTCACCAACTTATATAAGTTGGTGAGTCTTCAGAGATAACCGAGAAAATGGTTCAGATTTTGTCACAAGCTGATCAGAGAAAGCATGTCTTCTCTATCTTTGGAAGAAATTAGTCTTTGGCTTCGGAAGACTTTGTCTTTGAAGCTTCAAAAGACTTCATATTTGACTTCGGTAGATATGGTATTTTGGCTTTAAAAGATTTGATACTTAGCACAATTCACTGAGTTATATCAAATCTTCCGAAGTAACTTCCTTGTACTTATGTAGTGCATGCTAAGAGCTCTTTGGTTGCATCAGCCTATAAGTGCAATCCTTACAAACTTCCTCTAGGCTGATGCTACCAAAACAGAAGAGACCTTAAAGTCTTGTTTTCCATCTGTTGACAATCCTTATCAAGATCAAAACCATTCCCTTCATCATTATTTTTTAGGATCCCTCAGACTTTCAAAGTGTCTCCTCATGTCATAGAGATCATATAGAGGAAGATCAAGAATGTTCTGCCAGAAGTAGATATCTTGACCAACTTGATCTCTAGTTACATATCATCTGTCTGGATTAGTAGCAAACATCCAAGACAAGATGGGTCTCTCAGTAGCAAGAGCTCTACTTTGAGTGGACTTTTTGAGCAGCCTCTTCTTGAGCAACGTCAGGATGTTCTGACTCATCCTAAGGTGTAGAGGTGGATGCCTTGGACTTCTTCCTCTTGTCCCTTCTTATAGCCATCCTTTCCTCTTTTTGTACTTTAATTGAGGAGACGGGCTTACAACACCATATTATTCTTGTTTGTTTCCTTAGTTGGGTCCTTTTCATTCACTAGATAGAAGAAGAATGATCAGGACCCTGCTGTGGATCAGAACATGAAAATGGCTATGGTCCAACACTAGGTCGAGGTTGTGTTGTCGCTTGTGGTTCAACCTTGACCTCAACTTCAGGTGCAGCCTGACTTGGTAGAGATTGCAAGTCAACAAGCTCACCCCTTTTGATCTTCTGCTTAATCATGCTAATGTAATCATCCATGCTGGATAGAGACATTAGACCAAGTCTCCTTCCAAAGAATCCATATAGCTACAAGAAGCTCACCATCTTCTACCTATCATCAGATTTCTTCAAGTTTGCTCTGATGGAGGCTCTTGACTTTATAACCTCTACCCTCATATTCCTTTTAGTAGTTTTTTGCTCTTTCAGCACTTGTAGCTTAAGCTGCTTGAGATATTCAAATTCAATGTACTCATAGGACAAGGGAATAAGTGTTGCTGCCTTATAGAGGTCTGTGGCACTTAGGTAGGTTATCATGTCCTGTCTATCTTATTCCTTGTCTACCTGAGATTGTTGCTCAGTTGCCACAACCTCTTTCTCAGGGCTTTCTTAAACTCGGGAGAGAGTAGGAGCTTGTTTGTAAAGTCTCCTTCTTCTCCTCTTTTATTTTGAGGAGTAATTCTACATCCTAAGCCTCCTTTCTCTCCTTTAACAACTTAATGTCAGCCAATTCATTCAACTCTTCTAAGAGAATAAAGATGAGTTCATTTATATTGTAGTTCCTTATCCCTAGGTAGTTCAATCTGGCTGCCTTTAACTCATCATCTTGGGTGTTTGGCATGGGGTAGCCGTGATAGCAGCTTCTATGAAGCCTAGGGTCTCACTTGAACTCTCTCCCCTTAGCTTCCTTTTTCTGTCTCTTTCTTCCTCCTTAATCTCCTCAAGAGTCAACTTCTTTTTCCCTTTATCACTCACAGGCTTAGGTGACTCATGATGGAGAGAGCTTTGGCCTTCATTGCTTGGTGCATCAATTGAACTCTGGCTATGAGACACCTTCACCAGTTGGTGCCTTACTGATGGTGATGGGTGTTGAAGTAGTTTTTGTCTCAAGGTTCACAGGCTCTGCTATAAGGCCTTCAGCTAAGGTTTCCCCTTTGGAGAAAATCTTAGGGTCCACCTCAACATCCAGTTGACCAATAACATTGCCTGCTAGCCTCTATCTATGTAGGAAATTTCTTAGTCTGAACTCTTCAATCACCCTATCTTGAATCCTCTGAGCTAGTCTGTCAACTTACTTGTTTTGACTTGGGTTGGCAACTGGCATGTGAACTAGAGTAAGACTCTTATAGTACCTTAGGGTCTAAAATTGAAGACTTCTAGCTCCCTCTGAAGTCTAAAGAGTATCAGGGCTCTTATTTTAGCATCATACCTCCATCCTACTATTTTATTCATAGTAAGATAGGATAGGGTAGACATAGCCTTTGGAATACACTCCTCAAACAAGCTTTGAATGAGTGAGTCCAAATCAATATGGATCTAAGTAGTTGTTGAGTATGGACAACTGCAAATGAGGATGGTGAATCCTCTATGTCCATACTCTGGGAGGAACTCCCAAGTTATGTGATTATAGGTAGGACTTTCTCCCCTTTTTCGTAGCATCACCCTCTTACATAGGGGAGCTAAGGGTTAGGTCCACCATATCTATAGGTTCTTATGGCCCTGGTTGAGTTCTCTGATGGGTTTCTCAGCTAGCTTGCCCTTGAGATCGGTGATCTCAAGTTGCTAGTCATTGACCCTTCTTTGTAAGGTAGCCACCTGAGATTCTAGGTGACTTATCTTTAAAACTAAATAGGTGCATGTTTTGGTCAATTTGTGCACCTTTAGTTGCAAATTACCCTCATCTTTATTAGAAGAATCATGGGGGTGAGAGAATAGGATCAAAGTCTTCTTCCTCATCACCAGCATTGAGTTCTTGGTTGCTATATTTCCCCTGCACCATGACTGCTTCAGCTGAAGTGTCAATGGGCTAGGTTACCATGGTTGAGGTCTTAATGATGTAATCACTTGCAGAAGTGAGAGCCTCTTCCATATGAACTTCCTAAACAGGTTCAGGGAGATTCACCTTTGTTTGGGATGGATGATGCGGGCTAGATATGGTTGATTCAAGAGCACTCGTCTCTCCTTGAGCAGGGGAGGAGAAGAGAGACTCATGGTACTCACTGAATCACATATCCTCATCATCATAGAAATCAAGGTTTGGGATTGGTTGGTTAAGGTCTAGAGGCTAGGAATAGTAGCTTTCCCATGAAGGTTGTTCACTAGAGTTTTAAGACTCTGAGTGAAGGTTTAAGGCTGGTATTGTGAGCTTATCAGGCTGAGCATGAGGAACCTCAGCACTGATTAAAGAAGTGATAGGAGTGGTTTGCTCCTCAGGAGAAGTGGGAGCTCTAGGGTCCACTTCTTCCTAAATGAGTGAGAATATAGGGGCCTGCCTAACTTGAGTAGTTTGTGCAGGTGTTTGTTTAGATCTTCTTGAGTAGGAAAGGGTGGTTTTATGGTTGCGTGGGTGGTGCAAAACAAGAATAAAAATAAGAAAATATTGATTTTCAAGAATGAATTATATTGCTCTCAAGTTCTTTTACAAGTGTCACAAAGCATATAGATAAAGACAAGTACTTGAGATACTTTATACTACACCCTACAATCGGCCATACTTTAAAGCCAGCTAGAAATACTAATCTGGACAACAAGATTAATGTAGAGTCAATAGGCAGATTTCCTTTTGACTTGTGACAATGACATGCAATAGCTCACGTCTTAATATATTACAAAAAGGATAAAAGGAGAAAAGGAGAAAATTATAGACAAAAGACCTTAATCTACAGTTTGAAAAAAGTATGGACTTTTCACCAACTTATATAAATTGGTGAGTCTTCAGAGATGGTAGCGGAAAGTGATTCAGCTTTTGTCAAAAATTGATCAGAGAAAGCATGTCTCCTCTGTCGTTGGAAGAAATCAGTCTTTGCCTTGAGAAGACTTTGTCTTTGAAGCTTCAAAAGACTTCATCTTTGCTTTAAAAGATATGGTCTTTTGGCTTCGAAAGATTTGATGCTTAGCATAATTCACTGAGTTGTATTAAATATTCCAAAGTAACTTCCTTGTACATCTGTAGTGCATGTTGAGAGCTCTTTGGTTGCATCATCCTCTAAGTGTAATCCTTATAGTATGGGATGGTTATCTAATACGAATGACCACAGGTCACTACGGGTGAGTCATAACTAATGTGAATGAGCAACAGTCTATATTGACTAAGGGTTGGATAAATGTGGTTAGTGTATCTTAATGAAGGTAGGTTGAACTAGTGCGGATGAATTGAGTTTAATACGGGTGAATTTTTAAGTTGGCTAAGTGTGGGGTCAATGCGGGTAAGAGCAAATATGACTGAATAAACCAAAGTGCATACCTGTGCACTCTTATACATTAACCATACTTGGACAGAGGTTAATACGGCTGAGTTAACCAAATACGGGTAACATTCACTCTTTCGTATTAAACATAGTTAAACAACAGTTAACACTACAAGATTTTTACCCTATCGCGACGACAAAAGTCGTCGCCATAGGTGCCTGTTGTCGTCGCCATAGCCTATGGCGACGACATGTCGTCGCTATAGATTTAGTAGTCGTAGTTCCGTCGCCATAGGTCAAAAACTATCGTCGGCATAGACCTTGTCGCCATTGCCACCTATAACGACGACATGTCGTCGCGATAGTATGGTCGCGATAAATTTTCCCTTAATTTTTAAAATTAAAATATAAATTTTAAATTGACCCTATGGCGACGACATGTCGTCGCTATAGGTGTTTTGATTTATTAAATAATAAAATATTAAATTAATATAATTATTTTTTAATTTTATCTATGGCGACGACAAGTCGTCGCCATAGGGTGTCTGTTTAAAAATTTTATTATTTAAATTTTGATTTTTTCCAGTTTTTTACCTGAATAATTACCCAAATCAGATACGCAAAAATAAAACCTAAACATTATCAATACTTAAACGTAGATCAAACAATTCTAATTAAGTACATACCAAACAAGACAAAAGTACCAAACTAAACATGTCTTAAGTTTTTAGAAACCTAACAAATTAACTTCCTAATTGTCGTCATCTTCATCATCTTCGTTGTTGTTGGGATTATATTTTCTTCTTTCAAATTCAGCCATCTTTTCTTGCATTTCTCGCATTTGTTGCCTTAATGCTTCCATTTCTTCATTCGGATGTGATGATCCACTTGATTGTTCATAACGAGAGAGATTTTTTACTTTTCGTCCAACACCTCTCGTATGACCACGCCTTTCTCCTAATGCAAGCTCTAAACATTGCATCTTATTAACGGGCGACTCTCCCGCCTCCATTTGCATTTGGGCGTATTGATTTTCAATTTTTGCCTGCAATTTTAAAGAATCAAAATGAAAAGTTATTAAGATTTTTATAAAATTTCGACAGCATAACTGTAACAAATGAAAAAAAACCATCCAAAATCATAACTAAATATAACATAAAATTCGCAACATAAAATTCCCAACTTTCAAGATATAAACATAACTAAATATAACATAAAATTCCCAACTTTCAAGATCACCAAACATAATGTAACATCCGGTTTCTAAATCCGGACTTGTAAATTATATTATAGTTATGATTAATTAACTAAGTTGAGTTTGTTTGAGTGTTCAAGTATTCAGCCGTATGACTTGTATGCGAATGAACTTCAGTCGCATTTCTTATGTGCGATTGAGGCTCAATCATACGAATGGTAGGAGCATGAGCTTCATTCGCACGATTCAGTCGTGCGAATGGTTCAATCGTGCGACTGAAGGAGAGGCGGTTAAGTTGAGTGTATGGATAAGTGGGGCGGTGCAGGGGGTTCAAGGGCAGATCTTTATCTGCACCTATTCTATTTTCTTGTCCCCTTCACACCCAAAAACCCTGTTCTCACGAAATCGATTAGGTGCAACTCCGTTTTGGTAAGTTTTGAACATCACGGATTAATGCGGAGATGTTATAAGCTGTGTTATGATTGAATTCAAATCTAAATTTTGTGAAGTTTTGATGAAATAATGGTCCGAAACCATTGTAAACGATGTGTATAGGATCTGTTTTTAATATGGTATGATTTGGATGGTTAAAACTCAAATTTTGAGTAAGTTTGGATCAAAAACGTCAAGAACACAGCTGCTGATTTGTTTCAGGCGAATGGGCTCGATCGCATGGCTCAATCGCACGAATGAGAGTTTAATCGTGCGATTGAGTGCAAATAGAGGTTCAATCGTGCGGTTGGGACTCAGTCGCCTGGTTGGAAGTCCGAATGAAGACGAGCGAACACTGGATACGAATAAGAACTCAATCGTGCGAATGAACGGCTAGTCGTACGACTGAAGGTTCAGTCGCATGGTTCATTCGCATAGGTCTAGTCGCATGATTGCTCATTCGCATAAGTGTTCAATCGCATGAGGGCCCTGTTTGAGAATAAGTTTACTGAATCGGGGTTTATTGCTTTAGATATACCTTGATTAGAGGAAGGACTAGTGACCTTGTGTACATGGATTGTGTAGACTGTGGTAAGAAAATTGATAAGGTGAGTTCTAAGCCCCTTTTAAATGTTTGGTTTTAACATTCGGGCTAGCACACATATAATGATAAATGATTTGAATGTTTTAGTACCAGAATTGTGATAGTAATGATGGATATGTTGCTAACAGTTTGTAAAGCTGTTAGAGGGAAAGTGGGGGTAATAAATGATTACCTGAACATTGTTAATCATTACATAATGGTAATGTTTGCAGTGGGTCAGGTAGAGTATAAAAGATAATCATCTGAGCATTGTTAATCATTACGTGATGGTAATGATTCCAATGGGTCGGATGGGGTGTGATGATTAATGAAAATATGCTAAAACTGGTGCTAAAAGAAAGAAAGTGTGTGGAGTGTAAACGAAGGTGATAATATTGGCAATAAATAAAAGAAATGTTTTTCTTTTAAATGGTAATGTGATATGAATCTCAACAGGCCAGTTAGGGTAAGATGCCTGGGTGAAACTGTACAGTTTGATAGGAGTGATGACGATCACTCAGCTTTGTGAACATCTTGTGGTGACGACCCTAGATGATTAATTGGCATCCTACTGGATGAGAGATAGAAACTGGTAGTTGCTAGATGTGGGCGACGTTACTGGGTGTAGTAACTGGTAGTTGCTGGATGTGGGCAACCGATGTTACTAAGTATGAGAAACTGGTAGTTGCTAGATGTGGGCAACCGACGTTTCTGGGTGTAGTAACTGGTAGTTGCTGGATGTGGGCAACCGACGTTACTGGGTATGGGGAACTGGTAGTTGCTAGATGTGGGCAACCGACGTTCGATGGATAGGTCCAGTGGGACAAAGTAATGATAAAAGTTGAATTTATAATATTGCCAATATAAATATAGCTTTTATGTGTGTAAAGATATTGTCATTGTTTTAATGAAAATTAGAACTCACCAGTTTATCTGATGTTTTGAGTATGTTGTGTGCTAGGTAAGGAGGGATCCACTAATAATTGAGGAAAGCAAGTATGAGCTGATGAGGACGCTATCCCGAAGCAACTGCTGGCATAGGATTTAGGGCTTGTTAGTAATGTAAATAGGGCGATGTATAATTAAATACAATCATATGTAAAATGTTTTAAAAAGTTGGGTTAATATATATTAGTGTTTAAAGTCTTTCGCTGTAATAGAAAGCTCTGATTTGTGTTTTAAATTATTAATCCAACTGCGTGACGTGCCTCCGGTGCCCTGTCGGGTTTAGGGCGTCACACATAATATATTAAATACATATGAACTTATGATAATAACATTCTTAACATATTAAACTTACCCAATCTTCTTCTGCCCTTTGGTTGACCCATCCTGACCCTTCTCTATAATGCGACCTCCTCCACGTCTCGATGTAACTTGGGGTCCCGGTTTGTTGCTCCTATTAAAAACAATATTCATAATAACAGAAAAGAATTAATAATACATAATTAAATAATATATGTTTTTTTACCTGAAGATATCGTCTTTGAGCATATGATCGACTACCATGCAGACTTGGATACAGTTGTTTTGCCCTATTCTCTACGCCTTTTTCAGAAAGGCGTTTATGTTCTTCACTTGAGAAAAACTGAACCACCCGCTCCCATGACTCCCGACTTTGACCTTCAGGTGGATTATTTAAACTCCAAAGCATGTAACACTAAAGAATACAACCTTGAAGCAGCAAAGTAGCTACACTTACAATAAACAAACAACTATCATAATCAAACCCAAAACAAAAACAAAATTTAACACCGAACCTTGAAGCAGCAAAGTACCTGAACCGAGCAAAGTACCTAAACCAATCGGGTGAAGATGGTGCCCGATCGCGGTGGTGGTGCCCGATTTGGGGGTTGAAGACCGCGATTGGGTGAAGGTAAATCGCGAAGATCGGGGGTTGAAGATCGGGGATTGAAGATCGGGGGTTGAAGACCGCGATTGGGTTGAAGACCGCGATTGGTTGAAGACCGCGATCGGGGGTTGAAGATCGCGTTGGTGGTGCCCGATTTGGTGCGATTTTGGTGAGTTTTGTGGTGGTGGTGGCCGATTCAGTCTCCAAATCGTGAAGTTTGGTGAGTTTTGTGGGTAAAGGTAAAGCTGCGTGCGGGTGCAGAAGATATATCTGCGCCAACCCTGTGGCGACGACATGTCGTCGCAATAGGTAATAAGACGTATAGCGACGACATGTCGTCGCAATAGGTCAAGAAATTAATTTTTATTTTATAAGTTTTATTTTTGTAAATATAATTATAATAAATATAAAAAAGTCCACAATGTATTATTGTTAATATTTTTATCGTCGCGATAGGTCAAGCAATTAATTTTTATTTTATAAGTATTATTTTTATAAATATAATTATAATAAATATAAAAAAGTCCACAATGTATTATTGTTAATATTTATATCATCGCGATAGGTCAAGCAATTAATTATTATTATTGTTGTTGTTGTTGTTGTTGTTCTGGTGGTTGTTGCTGTTGTTGTTGTTGTTGTTCTGGTGGTTGTTGCTGATGTTGTTGTTGTTGTTGTTGTTCTGGTGGTTGTTGCTGTTGTTGTTGTTGTTGTTGTTGTTGTTGTTGTTTTTGTTGGTGGTGTTGTTGGTGTTGTTGATGTTGTTGTTGTTTGTGTTGTTGTTGTTGTTATTGTTGTTGTTGTTGTTATTGTTGTTGCTGTTGCTGTTGATGTTGTTGTTGTTGTTGGTGTTGATGTTGGTGTTGTTGTTGCTGTTGTTGTTGTTGTTGTTGCTGTTGATGTTGATGTTGTTGTTGTTGTTGTTATTGATGATGTTCTTGTTGGTGGTGTTGTTGTTGTTGTTACTGTTGTTGTTGATGTTAGTGTTGTTGTTGTTGTTGTCGTTGTTGTTTTTGTTGTTGTTGCTGTGGTTGTTGATGATGATGATGATGTTGTTGTTGTTGGTGGTGTTGTTGTTGTTATTGTTGTTGTTGTTGTTAGTGGTGGTGGTGTTGTTGTTATTGTTGTTGTTGTTGCTGTTGGTGTTGATGTTAGTGTTGGTGTTGTTAGTGGTGGTGGTGTTGTTGTTGTTGTTGCTGTTGGTGTTGATGTTAGTGTTGTTGTTGTTGTTGTTGTTGTTGTTTTTTTGTTGTTGTTGTTGTTGTTGTTGTTGTTGTTTGTCGTTGTTGTTGTTATTTTTATAAGTATTATTAATAAATATATAAAAAAGTCCACAATTTATTATTGTTAATATTATTATTTTTATAAAATAAATATTATTATGACTTATAATTATAATAAATATAATTATTATTTTATAAGTATTATTTTTATATGTATAATAAATATAAAAAAGTCCACAATGTATTATTGTTAATATTATTATTTTTATAAAAAATATATTATTACGACTTATAATTATAATAAATATAATTATTATTTTCTTAGTATTACTTTAATAAGTATAATAAATAAAAAAAGTCTACAATGCATTATTGTTAATATTATTATTTTTATAAAAATATATTATTACGACTTATGATTATAATAAATATAACTATTATTTTATAAGTATTATTTTTATAAATATAATTATAATAAATATAAAAAAGTCCACAATGTATTTTGTTGTTAATATTTTTATTTTTCTAAAAAACTTCCGGACCCTGTGGCGACTCGTCGCCATAGATGTTTCACAAAAAGGCGGGGTTTTTCCCCTCCACTTTTTTTAGAGGAAAAAAATAGAAAAATAAATATTTTACCTATTACGACGACATGTCGTCGCGATAGAGATATCAGAAAAGGCGGGCAATTTTACCGCCTATTTATTTTAGAGGAAGGAAAAGAAAAAAAAACACCTATGGCGACAACATGTCGTCGTGATAGAGTTCTGGTAGCTAAAACCCTAGTCAACCCTATAGCGATGACATGTCGTCGCGATAGGGTGACCTATAGCGAGGACATGCTGTCGTCGCAATAGGTCTGGTCGCGATAGGGTTACTTTGTTGTAGTGTAATGCGGTTGATTTAACCAAACATGGGTAATAGTGAATGCTGCTAAGTAAAAATGCAGGTGAAGCTTTTACTCATCCACATTAACTATACTTAGACTATAAAATAGCCAATGCGGATGGTGTGGAAAATACAGGTAACAGTACCGGTAGCAGCGGGTTTTGTATTACTGTTGAGGTGGGAAGCATGCGGAGTTATACTATTAATTTCATTGAAAAACATTATAAATTTAACATATAATCTCGGGTTCTTTCATGAACTTATAAAATATCATAAACTGATCAAACATAAACCGTAGAAATAAAGGTGACAACTTTACCCTTTAAAATATTAGATCTATACGTAAAACTTGTTTAAGCATGAATATCATCCCCTAAATCAGTGAAAAGCATAATCAGTAGGGATCTAGTACTCACCTTTTACTTAGAACTCGAGAAAAACCCTAACCCGATGAGCATTAACCAAGTTCTGCATATTCACATGTAATGAGTCAGCTTTATTATCAAACTGATGTATAAACACCCAATAAGCATATATCTATCATTCTACACATAAAAATTGATACATTGCTTGAGTTCTTGAACTTTCTCTTTCTAGAAACACAAGCTTTCTCTCTTAACAACCTCTCTTTGCAATAAGGTTTGCATAGGGTGGTCATCACTCTTTTTATAGGGGTTTTAGAGTGTTCCACCAACATTTGTCCATCTTTAGCCCCTATATTTTTTAAAACATCAATCCGGTCCTTGTTTTTTTATTTTCTTTCTAGCCGGCCAAATATCGGGTGTCACAGGATTCTAATGTCTAATGCGCATAGAGGGTAGATGATCAACATACAATTTTAAATAGGTATTATGAAATAGCAATATGTAATTAGTTACACCGGTACTCTTTTCATTATTTATGAAGATTGTTCTTGATTTTAACTCAAAATAGTGGTTACTCATCTCACTTTTGAGACATAAGTCATGGTTCTTCGTAAGGAAGAAGACGTAGATACTTTGTAAATAATGAGCTCATTACAAAACATCTAGGTAAATAAAAAGGAGACAATTAGATGAAAGAGTTAACAATACAAGACTCGTTGAGAAATCTTTATTGGATGAAAGAGTATTATTGTTATCCGAGATTGTTGAAACATCTCTATTAACAAAGTAAAAAAAGATCATTGCTTGCGCACCCTAGTTAATTAAGCTCGATCCTATTGCAGGAATATGTTATGGAGAATAAAAACACTAAGTGGAGAGTTCGATCTACATTAGTTTCCTTTTATCCAACTAAGAAATAATGTGAATTGTCTTCTTAAATTAGTGTCACCATGTTCTATATATATTTGCATGTTTAAGTCCTTAAGTAAAATTAGTTTATTTTAAGTTTTCATAATCGATATGAACTATAGGGATAAGCCTTAAGTATGGCTATTGTGATGCATTTTGGATCGATCATGAATCGATATGAACTATAGGGATATGCAACATGTTTTAGCTAAACGATCATGAATACTTATAGGATTATAGGTATTGAACATGACTTGCTTAAGAACTACTTCATGAATCATCCCCATAAAGCCCCATAGTGTCGGTCTCTTCTTCTTTCTCAATGGCTAAAACCAAAACGCCACATAGGTGTAATCGAAATATGGAGGTGTGTGGGCGGGGGTGGGGGTATTTCCACTTTATTGCAAGTTATATCTCATGCTTAATGATCCTTTTGACCTCATTCTTTGAATCGACTTTTAACTTAAAGGAGTATAGGTATTGAATGTGACTCGCTTAGGCACTACATGGATCGTCTTCATAAAGCCCCATGAGTTCAGTCCCTTCTTCTTTCTCAATCATCTGATAATTGATAGGAGGTATAATACCCAAAAAAAAAACTAAATAAAACTTGGAATTCAGTTGAAAACATTACAAACCACAGGGACCATTTCTGTAATTTCACTAACACCCAACCCCACCCCCATCTTTCCCTCGCTGTTTTCCCGTGTGGTCGGCCAAGAACCCACGACCAAATCGCACTAAACCTCGGAGATAATCATAATTAATACCGCACTAACGAATTATTTGTCGTTTATAACCTGTCTTCAAGATCAATTTCATCAAAAATCATCCAAAAACACAACCATTTGAACCTCGAAGTCGCGGACCTGCAACACCCTTTAAACCCAATCTCCAATCGAATTTAACCAAAATTGGCATAGGGCTTTGCTTCCAGATCATAATACGAAGCTAACCTCGAGTTTAATTTGATTATCATCGTGATTTGGGCATCGAACCGAGTCCTCCTCAACCGCGACATGTTCTTCGTGGGTTATCATCGATCGAACTTCAAAACAGGTAATTGAACACACCTATTAGCTCGATTTTAGATGGGGATTAAAAGCCCTATGGATTTAAGCATTAACAAAATCGAATTAGTGGTCAATTGGATGGGATTCGAACCTAGGGCTTGTAATGGAATTGGGGGAATCGGGTTACGCAGCTTATAAACAATTAGAACCGGGTTATAACCGCGGCTGCGGCCTTGGTTCGCTGGTTTCTGGTTCACTTGCATTTCTGGAGGTCACGGGTTCGAACCGTGCCCCCTCCATTATTTTTTTTAATGCCTTTTTCAGCTTGCAAAAATATGTAAAAATTTCTAAAAATTATAAAAACAAATGTTATAAACTCTGTTTATTTTAAAAGTACCCAATTAATTTTCTATAAATTTATTTATTCAGAACACCTTAATAATTTTTAAAAATAGTTCAATAATAAATAGTTTAAATACGATTATGTGTCTTGTTATGGATTTAAAATAATAATATCTTGAAATTATTACAAGATGATAATTGTGGAAATTATAAAGATTTTGAAATTTCATAAATTGTTAACCAACGTTATAAATAGTTTATTTTGTTTAAAAATAAACTGTAAATAGTTGATTTAGGCCCGTATTTTACAGCCAACTTACAGAGGCCATAACTTTTTCATAACAGATTCAAATCAATTAAACCTTATATCCATGACAAAGTTCGTCGAAAGTCGAATCCGTTGATATATAAAACATCGAAAAACTCATTCGTTTAGACCCCCAAACGATCGTTTTCGTAACAGCTAGTAGTTCTGCGCAGCTGTAAAGATCCACGTTTTTCTCATATTTCGGTAATCCAAATCAGAAACTTTTCTAAATGAGAGTTGTTTAGAAATCACTAATCTAGTAAAATGGAGATTTTTAGAATTTTTAAACGTCGTTTAGTATTTTTAACGAGTGTGAAAAGACAAGGGCAGAACTGGAATTTTTCCAATTTAAAATAGGAAAATCCAAACTATAATTTGTGTTACGTTATCGTAGGTTCTCGCGGCGTTAACCGAGCCTAGACCTTGTTTCTGATTATTGTTTTTCGTGTATAAGGTACGGATTCGGTTTCCTTGTTATCATAAGTATTTACTTTTGGTTCCGTTACTTTGCAGTACAGATTCCTGATTTCTGTCTCGTATTCGATTTCCGTTCATTTCTAGTTTTGATTCCTGTCATACTTAAATAATGTGTTTTTGATTCAGTTATAAGTAGCTAGACTACTTTATATTTCTGAATTTGTTACCCGAGTTCTCCCTATCTTGGGGGTGACCAAGACGCGTTATTGCGGCATCAATAACGTGGCACCAACCGTGGCGGTGAGCTGAGATCACGGCGTCTCTAAAGAGGACTCCGAAATTATGTCTTGTTATATTTATATTTCCTCAGAGGCGTATGGATCGATCCTAGGTTAGTCCTGTTATTTCTTGATGGATGGTTACACACCATTCCATTCAGGACTCTGGTGAATGGTTTGTATGTCTGCCCATACTCCATTTCACATTGGTTCACGGGCTCGCTACCTGTGTTCCCCCTGTTCAGTTATTATATGATATGATTATTAGCTCGGGGTATGTTCTATCTGATATATGTCTTATGATGTATGTTTATTTTTAATATCTGCCGATTCTTTGATTATCACCATGTCTGTTTATTTTTGATATCTGCCGATTCTTTGATTATCACCATGTCTGTTTATTTTTGATATCTGCCGATTCTTTGATTATCACTATGTCTGTTTATTTATGTTATCCGCTATTCCGTTCACTGAGCGTTATGCTCAGGCGTGCTTTTGTTTTCATGCACGTCAGGTCAGCAGGGTAATCCGGGAAATCAGTGAAGAGTGAATTGAAGACCAAGATTATCTGTTACCTTAATTGATGTATTGAACATATTAATTAGGTTCTTTCGGATTATTTAGTGTGTTTGAAGTTATTTCGTCTGACCGTTTCTGTAATATCATGGATTGGTTTTTGATTTGATATCCGTATTAGTGACACGTCAGCCTTGTCGGGTTGGGGTGTTACAATTATGTTATCAGAGCAAAGGCTCTTTCCTGTAGAAAACTTAAACATTAATAATAAACTTGTGAGGTAATGGGTAGACGTTGGGTTAGGATCTAATTTATTTTCCAATCTAAATTCCAGTGTTCACACGTATATTTTCATTTCAGATGGCTTCTAAGAGACGTGTGAACAACCGCAATAACTCGAATGGCCCCTCATCTGATACTCCTCTTGAAACCCTTGTTGCTAATGCCGTAACGCTGCTATTTCTGGAATACTCCCTAATCTGATGACTCAGACTGCTCAAACAGTCATCCAGCATATACAACAGGCGAATTTGGGTGGAAATAACATCGGATCAGCATCGGAGGGAAATAACAATGGACCACCACCTGGTGGGAACAACACAGGACCTCCACCCGGTGGAAATAACTCAGAGCCACCTTCTGGCGGAAACAACACGGGACCATCTTCCGGTGGAAATGCAACACCACCTGTGGCTGAGATTCATGTCTGGCTTGAGTGCTTTATGAAGCAAAGACCAAGATCTTTTAGTGATGCTGCTACACCGATGGATGCTCGGAACTGGATAGCCCATGTGGAAAAGATTTTCGAGGTGCTAGGAGTCGGTGACCTATTTAAAACTAGGCTGGCTTCTTACAAACTGGAGGATGATGCTCTAGTTTGGTGGGAAGGGGTCAAACTTGCACATGGTGGAGAGGGTTATGCTGCTACCCTCCCTTGGGCCGACTTCCGCACTATATTCTTCCGGAAGTATTTCTCTGAAGTGGAACGAAGTGAGTATGCATGGGAATATGCATCTATTGAGCAACGAGATGGTGAACCTTGGCAAGAATTCATGGCAAGATTCTGTAGGCTGGCTAGTTTTCTTGGGGAAGCTGCAGGTAGCCCAGAGGTCCAAGCAGAAAAGTTGAAATGGGCTGTTCATGAGAGAACTCGGAGATGGATAGTGACTCAAAGGTTTAACAATATCAATGAAGTGGCTGATGCTGTGAAAACACTTGACATGGAAAATAAGAAGAGGTTAGCTAAAGCTGAGGAGAGTCGGAAGAGAAATCGTGAAGGGAACCATACCGCACCTTCTGGGCAATCTTCAAGCGAGAAACACCATACAGGTGATCGAAAGCCCAATTCAACAGAAATAATAACCGCCAAGGTAATCAATGGAAACAAAAACAGCTGAATCCTAAACCTGCCGAAAACCAAGGTCAAGAGCAAGTCCCGGTATGCACTACCTGTGGGAAACGTCATTTTGGTGTTTGTCGTCGAGCGTCAGGAGCCTGTTTCAGATGTGGAAAGACCGGCCATGTACTAAAAGACTGTCCATATCCTGATAACAAAGGAAAGGCTGAAAATAATGCTAAACAACCTAATAATGGAGGACGAGTGTTTGCTTTGAACGCAAAGGATGCAGCAAACACACCAGGTATGACTCTTGATATTCCTCACATATGTGAACCTGTCGTATCTGAATAATCTAGTAGTCTTACCATGCAAATTATACTTATTATCTATTACTAAGTGTGTCATGGTAACATAAATTCTTTAGGTACTGTTTCGGGTACTCTCATGTTAGGAACTCGTGAAGTTCAAGTCTTATTTGATACTGGAGCAACACACTCCATAGTTTCTCAATCTTTTCTTAAACATCTAACGATGAGCCCAACATTATTAGGAAATACTTTGAATATTATGACTCCTATGGGAAACTTTGTTACAATCTCTCATGTGTATGAGGATTGTCCGATCCGAGTTGAATCGCTCATTCTTACAGCGGATCTGTTGCCCATGCAAATGGAAGATTTTGATATCATCTTGGGAATGGATTGGTTAACTCGGCATCATGTTACAATTGAGTGTCAGACTCGTCGCATTCTGTTTGGAGATCCCCATCATCCTGAACTCATTTATCAGGGGACTAAACCTCGAAAAACTCTTCAAATAATTTCAGCACTTAAGGCTCATAAATCCCTACTGCACGGCGCTGCAGGATTCCTTGCTTCAGTTAAATTTTATCTTCTGAAGAGCCTAGTATTTCTGGTTATCCGGTTGTTTGCGATTTTCCCGATGTGTTTCCCAAGGAGTTACCTGGACTTCCACCAGACCGCGAGGTGGAATTCACTATTGATCTTATTCCTGGTGCTGAGCCGATTTCTAAGGCACCGTATCGTATGGCACCTATGGAGCTTAAGGAGTTAAAGGAGCAGTTAAAGGAATTACTAGATTTGGGATTTATTAGACCAAGCGTCTCGCCTTGGGGCGCACCGGTCCTATTCGTGAAGAAGAAAGATGGTTCTATGAGACTCTGCATTGACTACAGAGAACTCAACAAGATCACTATCCGTAATCGTTACCCTCTGCCTCGTATTGATGATTTATTTGATCAGCTTCAGGGTGCAAAGTTTTTCTCTAAAATCGATCTGAGGTCTGGTTACCATCAGTTAAAGATCAAAGATTCTGACGTTCCTAAATCTGCCTTCCGTACTCGGTATGGTCACTATGAGTTCCTGGTTATGCCGTTCGGGTTAACTAATGCCCCGGACGTATTCATGGACCTAATGAACCGAGTCTTTCGCAAGTTCCTCGATAAGTTCGTCATTGTATTTATCGACGACATCTTAATTTATTCTAAAAGTAAGGAGGAGCATGAGAATCATCTTTGTATCGTGCTCGAAACACTACGTGAAAAGAAGGTTTATGCTAAATTTTCAAAGTGTGAATTTTGGCTGAGCAAGGTAGGCTTTTTGGGTCATGTCGTTTCTGCAGATGGTATTATGATGGACCCTGCTAAAATAGAGGCGATCACTAAGTGGCCTAGACCTACCTCAGCCACAGAAGTCCGTAGTTTCCTTTGCCTTGCTGGTTACTACCGCAGATTTGTCGAAGGTTTTTCCGTTATAGCTTTACCCCTTACACAACTATTAAGGAAAGGGGTTAAATATTCTTGGAATGATGAACGAGAGAAAAGCTTCGAAGAGCTCAAGAAAGGATTGGTGTCTGCTCCTGTTCTCACACTTCCATCGGGTACGGGTGGATACCAAATTTACAGTGATGCCTCAAAGAAAGGACTTGGATGTGTGTTGATGCAACACGGAAAGGTCATTGCTTATGCTTCACGGCAGTTGAAACCTTACGAGGTTAATTATCCTACGCATGATCTTGAACTCGCTGCTGTTATTTTCGCGTTGAAAATATGGCGTCACTATCTTTACGGAGAGACTTGTGATATTTTTACTGATCACAAGAGCTTGAAATATATCTTCAAACAAAAGAACTAAACATGAGGCAGAGAAGATGGTTAGAGTTGTTAAAAGATTATGATGCCAATATTCAGTATCATCCAGGAAAGGCCAATGTGGTAGCTGATGCTCTTAGCAGGAAGAGCTCAGGAACAGTAGCCTCCCTACAGCTACAGCCTCAGAACATTACCGATCTTGATAGATTGGGTATTGGCATACATATTGGTAAGAGTGACGGATATCTTGCTAGTCTTCAGATTGAATCAGACTTAATATTCCGGATTAAGAACGCACAGAAAGACGATAGTGAACTCTGGGCAATCTTACAGAATGTGGAGATTGGTAAACAATCAGAATTCAGAGTAGATGAGCATGGAGTAATCTGGTGTGGTAAACGTTTATGTGTGCCTAATGATTCTTCTCTTCGAGAATCGTTATTAGCTGAGGCACATAGTTCTCCATTCTCAATTCATCCTGGATCTACTAAGATGTATCGTGATCTTCGTCAGAATTTCTGGTGGAATGGTATGAAAGAAGACGTGGCTAGATTTGTAGCAGATGTCTTACTTGTCAACAAGTTAAGATTGAGCATCAAAGATCTAGTGGACTGCTTCAGCCACTACCTATTCCTGTATGGAAATAGGATGATATTTCCATGGATTTTGTGACAGGGTTGCCAAGAACATTCAAGAATAATGATGCGATATGGGTTGTGGTTGACAGATTGTCAAAGTCGGCTCACTTTCTACCTATTCAGCAGGGATTCTCAGTTAGCAAACTATCTGAAGTGTTTACACAAGAGATTGTTAGACTTCATGGCACTCCGGTGTCTATCGTGTCTGATCGAGACCCGAGGTTCACTTCTCGCTTTTGGAAGGGTTTGCAAGCTGCATGGGGTACCAAGTTAAGGTTTAGTACGGCGTTTCATCCTCAGACTGATAGTCAGTCGGAGCGTACTATTCAGACACTTGAGGACATGCTTCGAGATTGTGCCTTAGAGTGGACTGGGAACTGGGATGAATACTTGTGTTTGGTCAAGTTTGCTTACAACAATAGTTGGGAAGCTAGCATTGGCATGGCACCTTTCGAATTATTGTATGGTCGTAAGTGTAGAGCACCTATTTGTTGGGAAGAGGTCGGTGAAAAAGTCATTGAAGGACCCGAGTTAGTTCAGATTACAAATGAGAAAGTTGCTATTGCTAGAGAAAAGTTAAAGGAGGCCCAAAGTAGACAGAAAAGTTATACAGATCGACACCGTCGACCTTTGGAGTTTAAGATCAGTGACAAAGTATTTCTGAAGGTTTCGCCTTGCAAAGGCGTACGACGTTTTGGTCTTAAAGGGAAACTTAGTTCACCGTTTATCGGACCCTTTGAAATTCTAGAAAGAGTTGGTGAGGTTTCGTATCGTTTGGCTTTACCACCTCAACTGTCACATGTGCATAACGTCTTTCATGTATCTCTTTTAAGGGGGTACAATTATCATCCTCTTCACGTTGTAAATTATCCGCTTCATTTGATTCGTGAAGACTTATCGTTCGAGGAGGAACCCGAGGCCATACTTGACCGACAAGAACGCATTATGCGTAAGAAAACTATTCCTTTCGTTAAGGTATTATGGAAAAATCATTCCGAACGTGAAGCTACATGGGAGATAGAAGATGAAATCCGTTCTCAATATCCGTATCTATTTACCTCTTAGTTATTATCTTCTATATGTTTCTGTTATCAGTTATGAAGTTATCAATTATTTGTTTCTTGAACATCACAGTAGTCATCTCTTATACGATTTCGTCTATCGAATCGATTCCGTTTCAGCAATTGGATAACTATGAGTGATTTCGTTTCACTGGTTGATTTTTACTACTCTGTGTACGTTATGTCATATTTTGTTCGATTCTGTACCTAGCAATTTCGTGGACGAAATTGTTTTAAGGGGGGTAGAATTATAATACCCATAAAAAAAACTAAATAAAAACTTGGAATTCAGCTGAAAACATTACAAACCACAAGGACCATTTCTGTAATTTCACTAACACCCAACCCCACCCCCCATGTTTCCCTCGCTGTTTTCCCGTGTGGTCGGCCAAGAACCCACGACCAAATCGCACTAAACCTCGGAGATAATCATAATTAATACCGCACTAACGAATTATTAGTCGTTTATAACCTGTCTTCAAGATCAATTTCATCAAAAATCATCCAAAAACACAACCATTTGAACCTCGAAATCGCGGACCTGCAACACCCTTTAAACCCAATCTCCAATCGAATTTAACCAAAATTGGCATAGGGCTTTGCTTCCAGATCATAATACGAAGCTAACCTCGAGTTTAATTTGATTATCATCGTGATTTGGGCATCGAACCGAGTCCTCCTCAACCGCGACCTGTTCTTCGTGGGTTATCATCGATCGAACTCCAAAACAGGTAATTGAACACACCTATTAGCTCGATTTTAGATGGGGATTAAAAGCCCTATGGATTTAAGCATTAACAAAATCGAATTAGTGGTCAATTGGATGGGATTCGAACCTAGGGCTTGTAATGGAATTGGGGGAATTGGGTTACACAGCTTATAAACAATTAGAACCGGGTTATAACCGCGGCTGCGGCCTTGGTTCGCTGGTTTCTGGTTCACTTGCATTTCTGGAGGTCACGGGTTCGAACCGTGCCCCCTCCATTATTTTTTTAATGCCTTTTTCAGCTTGCAAAAATATGTAAAAATTCCTAAAATTATAAAAACAAATGTTATAAACTCTGTTTATTTAAAAGTACCCAATTAATTTTCTATAAATTTATTTATTCAAACACCTTAATAATTTTTAAAAATAGTTCAATAATAAATAGTTTAAATACGATTATGTGTCTTGTTATGGATTTAAAATAATAATATCTTGAAATTATTACAAGATGATAATTGTGGAAATTATAAAGATTTTGCAATTTCATAAATTGTTAACCAATATTATAAATAGTTTATTTTATTTAAAAATAAACTGTAAATAGTTGATTTAGGCCCGTATTTTACAACCAACTTACAGAGGCCATAACTTTTTCATAACAGATTCAAATCAGTTAAACCTTATGTTCATGACGAAGTTCGTCGAAAGACGAATCCGTTGATATATAAAACATCGAAAAACTCATTCGTTTAGACCCCCAAACGATCGTTTTCATAACAGCTAGCAGTTCTACGCAGCTGTAAAGATCCACGTTTTTCTCATATTTCGGTAATCCAAATCAGAAACTTTTCTAAATGAGAGTTGTTTAGAAATCACAAATCTAGTAAACTGGAGATTTTTAGAATTTTTAAACGTCGTTTAGTATTTTTAACGAGTGTGAAAAGACAAGGGCAGAACTGGAATTTTTCCAATTTAAAATAGGAAAATCCAAACTATAATTTGCGTTACGTTATCGTAGGTTCTCGCGGCGTTAACCGAGCCTAGACCTTGTTTCTGATTATTGTTTTTCGTGTATAAGGTACGGATCTGTTTCCTTGTTATCATAAGTATTTACTTTTGGTTCCGTTACTTTGCAGTACAGATTCCTGATTTCTGTCTCGTATTCGATTTCTGTTCATTTCTAGTTTTGATTCCTGTCATACTTAAATAATGTGTTTTTGATTCTGTTATAAGTAGCTAGACTACTTTATATTTCTGAATTTGTTACCCGAGCTCTCCCTATCTTGGGGTGACCAAGAGGCGTATGGATCGATCCTAGGTTAGTCCTGTTATTTCCTGATGGATGGTTACACACCATTCCATTCAGGACTCTGGTGAATGGTTTGTATGTCTGCCCATACTCCATTTCACATTGGTTCACGGGCTCGCTACCTGTGTTCCCCCTTTTTAGTTATTATATGATATGATTATTAGCTCGGGGTATGTTCTATCTGATATATGTCTTATTATGTATGTTTATTTTTATATCTGCCGATTCTTTGATTATCACCATGTCTGTTTATTTTTGATATCTGCCGATTCTTTGATTATCACCATGTCTGTTTATTTTTGATATCTGCCGATTCTTTGATTATCACCATGTCTGTTTATTTATGTTATCCGCTATTCCGTTCACCGAGCGTTATGCTCAGGCGTGCTTTTATTTTCATGCACGTCAGGTCAGCAGGGTAATCCGGGAAATCAGTGAAGAGTGAATTGAAGACCAAGATTATCTGTTACTTTAATTGATGTATTGAACATCTTAATTAGGTTCTTTCGGATTATTTAGTGTGTTTGAAGTTATTTCGTCTGACCGTTTCTGTAATATCATGGATTGGTTTTTGATTTGATATCCGTATTAGTGACACGTCAGCCTTGTCGGGTTGGGGTGTTACAGGAGGATTAGTTCGACCACAATCTAATTCTAAATAGATTGATTGTTGTTTCCATCCTAGGCCTGCAATTGTTCAGTTTTTGCTAGAATGTTGCTACCGGAGCTGCACATCATTGGTTGTTCTTCTATCCATGTTTACACCACCTTTTAGCCCTGATTCTAACATACGCTGATCCTCAATTTAGCTATTTTATTTTTAAACAATTTACATGTTTATATTATGTGTTTGAAATGTAATGTTCTATCTTTTTTTATTATGTGACCCCACACGACCCAAACCGAATCAAACAAAATCAAACCGAAATAGTTAATTTTAGCAGTATACAACCAAACCCAAAAATAACTAACCCTCGTTAACAAGTCCTAGGTCCGCCACGAGTCAAGCCAAAGGGCGGGCGCGGGTGACTTTTAGCTGCAGCTGAATACCAAACAAAACAAGGACAATAGCATGTCCTAGTATGGTTCTTTTGTTAATATGAACTTCGAGGTATTACAATGAAATGGACTCAACCCTACCATGTATTTATTCTAGATAATCAAGTTATAAAAACGAAAGAATTATAAAAGAACTTAAATACTTGAAATAATAAACCGAGTCTCTACCTGTATGTCTTCATTGACCGTCAGTTCAAAATTTCGGTATTTTTTCAGTTTTGGGACCTGGCTAGTATTTTATATATGTACTAGGTTAGATACCCATGTGATACACGGGCGAAATAATAAAAGATTATATACGTATAATGTAATATATGTTATAAATAAACAATCAATGAAATTATTATATACAATAAACATATTGAAGTCATTACATATTCAATCCTTGTAATATATGTTATAGATAAGACAACATTGAAATATCAATCAATATGACCCTCAAGTAATGTGTTAAAGTTTGTGAACGTTATACTATAAAAAGAGTCATTGAAGTCGTTACATATTTCAACCCTTGTAGATTTAGTAAACCCCAGCTTATCGGTGTTCTCAACATACATGTATCTTGATCCGCAATCTAACAAGGTTAGGCTTACGAAAATAGAAACTGATTTTTTCTTGCAAAAGTGAGTGAAACTCTCTAACCAATGATTTGGGCACTCTTGCTTGTATATTAGTACACTGTAAATAGAACATAAATAGTAAGTAGAATTTTTATAAAACATTGCAACGATATAAATAAATTCAGTTTGTTTACATTACCTGCTCATTCATTAGTATCATCTCGATAGAATAAATTTCATCTTGTTTTTTCTTGTCAGCCATTTTTCACAAACGAATGGCTCTCAACTTAATGGTTAATCATCTTTGCATAGATCGAATTGGGCAATGTAGGTGATATTTTTTATCCATTTTTGACAATCTAAAAACCTTCAATGAAAACAGTTGTAAGAATAATAACAAAAGGAGACGTATTTATAATGATCGTAAACTATATATTCTTGAAAGTGATGGCAAATTGTTTTTAAATTAAAAACAAGAAATATCTTTTACAAAAAGTACCCTTAAAAATAATTATAAATGTTTAAATAGCTATAGAAAAACTTGGAAATTTATTGTGATTGTAAAGTTGTAAGATTAAGGGTCCTAATGGGGACACCGCATGGGTTTTTGGGGGTGGGCCGGTTCAAACGGTCACGGTTAGGCCTAGCGGTCACATTTTGGCACCTAACCGTGACCGCATGGGCTTGCTGTCACGGTTTGGGGTAGTACTCCACGTGACAGCATGGGCTTGTTGTCACGGTTTGCGGTGGTAGTCCCCGTGACCTCGTGACAACAAAACGACAAAATGACTGGTAAAATTAAAAAGCGGTCACCAAACCGTCACGTGGAGGCCAAACCGTGACCTCTAGGGTACAAGGTCTCAGTTTAAGGTACGACGTAGACGTGATTTTGACAAAAGGCCGGGATTCACGGCACAAACCGTCACGTGGAGGCCAAACCGTGACGGTTTGTGCACCAGAATTTGACCTTAAATACCTTTCAACTTCGAACAATCGGCATATCCATTTCTAAACTTCCGTTTCGCAATTTCATAATCCAAATTTTCAGTTTTTAATCGACCTTGGATTTTGAGCTTTCATTCATCCAACACTCGAGATTTTTCAGCCTTCGTCATTCCAAAAACGCGTTAATTCGAAAACAATGTCGGGTTCGGGAGATCATTATCAGAAGCCGAAGCTTCCAGATTTGAATGAGGTGCCACATATCAAAGATTCGAACCAGGTTGAACTAGTATATGTTTTATTATAACTTATTATTTGAAATATCTAACCATTATCTTTTTTAGGAATATTACGTATACGGGAGTCACCCTCCGTGGGGGGAGGAGGAAACCAACCCGTCGAACACATTTGCTTAAGAGGCGTACAACTCTTTATTTGGACCGACAGGTTACGGTGAAGGGTACAGATATCCCCCTTTCAATTCTTACGGGCATGCCCCGAACACGTACCACTCACAAACAGAGCTGGATTACGGACATCCCCCGTACCAGTCAGAACTAGAAATTACACATGTGTCAGATACTTTTAATGGGAATGACACAGATGAGAGTGACGGTTCGGTTCACCTCAAAGAAAACCATGGGGACACCGCGGAGCATGATGGGGATGAGGACCGGATAAGAAAGGCTACGGTTTCTTATAAAACCAATCAAGTACGAAGAGTTTTTATTCTTTTGTTTATTTTATTTTTTTTTGTTTTATATATTGTTTTTTATGTCTAGCTTTATCATTTTTTTCAGTATTTTGATTCTCGTGAGGACTTGGAGAAGTGGGCTAAAACGAGAGGACGCGAGCATGGGTGCGTCATTGTGCTGGGTCGGTCACGAAAAAAGGATGTGGAACTAATATGAAATCGTAGTGGTGAACCTAAATTCACTGGCACAAGTAGACGTACTGGGAGCATAAAGAAAGGATGTCCCTTTAAACTCGTAAGGAAGTACGTAGGAAAGAGTGACAGTTGGATGTTAGAGGTGAGAAACGAGACGCACAACCACGATCCTGTTGTGTACGAGGAGGGCCACGCGCATCTTAGGAAGATGACCGCCGAAGAAATTGATCTTGTCGAGAAATTACACAGGCAGCACGTGCGGCCACGACATATCCATTCAGCCGTAAGGGAGCAGTTTCCCCACAGCGTCTGTGTTGTTCAAGACATATACAATCTGACGTCAAAGTTTAGGGCTGAGGGGAGAGAAGGCATCACACCAATGCAGGAACTTGAAAACCTGCTACAATCTAAAGAGTTCGTGTATGAAACACGAACGAATGCAACTACTAAGGCCGTGGAAGATGTTTTTTTTGTCATCCTACTTCGTATAAAATGTGGCGCGCATTCCCGCACGTGATGTTGATAGACACGATGTACAAGACCAACATGTACAACATTCCGTTTGTTCAGGTTATTGGCGTTACGTCGACGTCGAAGTCGTTTTGTATCACGCATGCATTTATATCGAGGGAACGGCAAGACAACTTCACATGGGTACTGGAGCAGATCAGAGATATGCTCGATGGGTGTGTGGAGCCCCGCGTTATTGTCACAGACAGGGACCTGGCCCTGATGAGTGCGTGTGACACAGTGTTCCCGAGTGCTACTAAAAACCTATGCAGGTGGCACGTTCGGGAGAATATCAAAAGACGGTGGAATATCCTTTTCAAAACCGACATGTGGAAGGATTTTTCATACTGGTGGAAGACCTTGTGTTCGTCTCCCACAGAGGCAATGTACGATTACAATTGCAGGAAGATGGAAGAAAGGTTAAATGAAGATGGTAAAAGTGGTAAGGATTTCATATTTATTTTTACTCTAA
>CM044018.1:23709485-23811985 GCA_024085815.1 Flaveria linearis
TACGTTTTTTTCGCAGATATGGATGCCGACGATGCTTTTATCCCCGGCATTGATGACTGCCCGACGCTGTAGTTCGAGCAGGGGACTACACCGTACGAGCGGTTCAGGACCCTGAAAGCACGTGTGCCAGCACCGGGGACCGTCCTGTCGGAGGACTTCTTACAGCTCGTTGGAGAGCGTGCCCGGTTTTTTGAGATCATCGGCGAGGACGGCCAGTGGGAGCAGCTGTTCCGGATGTCCGACGATGCCCATCGAGAGCTCACCGTGAAGTTCTACTGCACATTCACGTTCCGTCCACGTGACCAGGGACTTGCGGAGCTGGACGAGGACGACATAGCGGACGGTCGTGCGCCCGCGGAGGTTGCTTTCCGGTTGTTCGGGGTCCTCCACCACATGTCACTTAGGCGGTTCGCTGTCGTCAGCGGCCTCTACACGGAGGAGGAGACCCGACAGCCGATGTACACCACCGCCTTGATCCGCGGGCCAGACGACTCCGATCAGGTCTGGTGGCCTGCGATAGGCGACGGACCATACAGCGGTGATACGAGGTCCTCTCATATACGGGACCCTCTGTATAGATACATTCACCGACTCATCGCCACGTCCGTCGCTGGTCGTGGGGCGGGGACCGATAGGGTCAACGCCACCGACCTTTTTTCTCTTCGGTGTGTACTCACACACCGACACTTCCACCTCGCGCACGCCCTCGCTGATTATTTTGCTAGTTATTATCATCGGCAGTCGCGAGGGGCGTTAGTGGGCGGGAACATCGTTTCCCGGATCGCTCGGGGCCTGGGGTACGCTTAGGCCATGTCCCAGCTCCCGCTACCTCCGACTCCTGTGCGCGTGGCTGGCCGGAGCACCGCCACTGGGATGAGGATAGTTCGGAGGTTCCCCGACGGCACGTGGCACCTGCTCACCAGATACCAGGAGGTCGTGCCATGGGTGCCCGAGCCGTTGGTGGACCCACCCGAGCTGGCGAGGGCTGAGGTCCACCTTCAGGACGCCCACGATGCCCTTGGTGGCGGGGAGGATCAGCCCATTCCCCCGCCGCACGACCAGGACCCGCCCCAGCATCCCCAGCGCGTGTACCACGCCGTGCGATTGCCTGCTCATGTTCTTGATATGATTCAGGACACACGAGACAGGGTCGCGAGGCTGGAGGATACGACCGCGAGGCTGCATGATACGACCACGAGGCTGGAGGATACGATCGCGAGGCTGCATGATATGATGGACTGGGTCATCCAGCACATGGTCGCGGACTATACCGCCTCGGGTACGCCGTTGTTGTCACAGCCATCGAGGCGCTTAGACCATAACGGTGCTGGCGCATCTGGCGCGGGCGGGTCTGGTCAGGGCAACGATCCGGGGATTAGATAGATATTTTGTTTGTATTTTTTCTTTTTGTATGTAAAAACTCGTTGTATATATATATATATATGTGCAGTTTCAGTTATGATGATTTGTATATTTGGTTGTGTTTGTTTGGTTGTGTTTGTTTGGTTGTGTTTCTTTGTTTGTTTGTTTTATATTTGCAATGTTGATAATGTTAATTGTATATGTTTGATAACAACTGATTTTTACGATTAGGTTAACCATGTGATAAAATAACAACCAACTTGTTTAAAAAATAATTAAACGCAAAAATTACTTGTAATATGACCATGAATTGCAGCAGCAGGGAAACCGTCCCTGCATAACCAGTTTTCCAAAGAATCTGCTTGCGTTTTGTCTCCACAAAGATTAAAATCAACGCGTTCTGAATCAAGATTAAAGATAACAGATTACAAAGACTAATTAAGCAGATTAGAAAAAAAAAGATGAACTGAATCGCACGTTTGTTAATGATTAGAACCATAAAATAGTGTTTGTTAATGATTTTAAAAGTATATAAACCTGAGGATAAATCGGTGAAACTAGTAATCGATAATCAATCATCATTTGTACAGACTAATAAACCATGATGACGTCAGAAAAAGGTA
This sequence comes from Flaveria linearis, assembly GCA_024085815.1. Taxonomy (NCBI): domain Eukaryota; kingdom Viridiplantae; phylum Streptophyta; class Magnoliopsida; order Asterales; family Asteraceae; genus Flaveria; species Flaveria linearis. Next base: position 23,711,471 of record CM044018.1, read on the forward strand.
GACCACACCACCGGACCATGGTGCAAGATCCTAGTGCCACAACCCTACCTCTCCCCCCATCCATCCTTCTCACACTACTTCTACTAACTAATGACTAAGGTGAGTACGTTAATAAAACTAAAAGTAATAAAGTACCTGGATTCTAGCACGACTAACATCCGCAATCTTTTTGCTTTGAAACAAATCCCAATGTTTTCCTTTAACCGACGTATGAAACTTCCAAGCTGCTTCAGATGTTGTAAAGTTCACAAACGCATATCCGGCATTCAAACCATGCCTGTACGTATATATCAACGTCAAAACTTAGCTTATATATATATATATGTATATATATATATAGACATGTAGTATTTACACCATAAAAGTTAATAATAATATTATTCAGATAGATACCAACTTGAAATCAATCGGAAGATACACGAAATTAAACTCCGATCGAACGGTGTTTCCCGCCTTTTCATTCTCAAGTTTACAGTGATAAAATTAAAATAAAAAACAATGTTTAATGCTTAAAAAAATAAAAAAAATAAAAAAATATGTCACGGTTTGGCCAAATCGTGACATATACCCCCCCTGCGCACAATCAATTCCCCATAATTACATACCCAATCATTGACTACGGATCCCCAGATATAAGTGTCACGGTTAGGGCAAACCGTGACAGTTAGGTCTCACACCTGACCAAGCGGTCACGGGGAGACCTAACCATGACCGCTTGGGTCGGTTTTCTCCAGGAAAAGATGGTGCGCCTAAAATTTCTGAAGATTAATAACAAACAGATGCGTATTTAGAGTGATTGTAAAGAACTTTTTGTATTAAAAATAAGAAATATTTTATTACAAAAAGTTTCCTTAAAAAACAATTATAAATCTTTAAATAGTTATAAAAACTTACACATTTATATTGATTGTAAAGTTGTATGATTAACAACAAACGGAGGAATATTTATACTGATTGCAAAGTATATTGTATTAAAAATAAGAAAATTTTTTTTATAAAAGTTTCCTTAAAAACACAATCTCTATATATAATAAATAAAAGAAGGTTAGGCCATGTGGCAAGATTTTAAACATTGTGTAACCACATGTCAACTTAATAGTATATGATTGCCACGTGTCAAATTCTTAGTAATGTGATTTAAAAAGAATCTCATCTTCCTACTCTAATAAAAGGGTATCTGGGATGACACGTGTCAACACCACAATCACTCTCACTAAAATTTTCCCGCCTCTCTCTCCTATTAAATAATTACCTTAATTACTAATAATATTATTTAACACTTTTTTGATTTAATAAATTAATAAAGAGATCTATTTATTAATGTTATTTCTAAATAAATAATTTTTTTGTAAAATAATAAATTTATTTAAAGAATAAGACTTTTTTTAAAAATATGAAATATTTAAAATTGGTATTTTAATAAGTTATTTTTTAAAACCAAAAATAATTAAATTTAAGTGTTATAATAAGAAATTTTTTTAAAAATGACAATTTTATACGGTTTGTTTTAGAACAAAACGTTTATTTTTTTTGAAAAAAAATAAAGTTTTAAAAGTTGATATCACTATTTTATAACTTACAGTCATTTCTAATACATAATTTCAGTGATATTATATCTTAAAATATTATTTTATAATTAACTAGCTATATTAACCCGTGTGTTACACGGGTAATTATTAATATTATTTTAGTTATTCAACCCGTGTAACACACGGGTTACTATAGCTAGTGAATCATATTTAAACAATATTTAATGTCAAATTAAACAGTATTTTAAAATTAGAATGTAAAATTTAATGATTGAAATGAAAATTTAATAACTTCAGTTTTTAATTTAATCTTCAATTCAATCCGAGATTTTATCTAAAAATAACTAACTAAATTAGTCAGTATTTTAAATTTAAAACTTACAAATTAAAATTCCAATAATAACAATATATCCAATATTTTGGGTTATAATTTCAGATTTTGAAAATGTTTTATATTTGAACAATAATGTATAATATTTACTTGCATTATATACCACTAGGTTAGATACTCGTGTGTTATACGGATTGAAGTAAAACGTATATTATAGATTGATATATATATATATATATATATATATATATATATATACACTAATATATGTTTTAGATAACATATCAATAAAATTATTACATATAACAAAGATATTTAAGTAACAAAGATATTTATTTATATAAAGAAATTATCTTGATTAGTATGGTATTACATGAGAGTTATTAAGTAATCTTTCTTGAAGTTAAGATTGTTACCATAATTGTAATTTATTGCGGTGATGACACATGGACAATCCTAGGTGGCGTCTAGGTGGTGATGACGTGCACATGCTAGAAAATAACCATGTGTCACATAGAAATTTTGTTTTATTAGATTAGATTATATAATTATTTTATCATATATATACAACAACTTTTTTTATTCATTGTTCTTTCACCATTAAATACATTTAATAATTTCTAGGAAATGACTTACTGTACGATAAAAAATACAAGTATTATACATAAAAAACTTATTTTATTTCTCCATTATAAACTCAATCATTATTCTCGACCCATTATCAATTCAATTACAATATTACGTATACTTGGATTTAAAAAGAAATAAGTTTTTAATGATAAACCTTAATATTGACATTTTTTGTCCTACGATCATAACTTCACTTCGTTCATTTTTATTTGTATTTGATGGTTTATATGTTAGTGATAAATTATCAAATTATATTGCTTAACAGGACATTATCAGTATTATAAGTAACTTTTTTAAAAAATCTTGACATAACACACTTTGATTATACAATCAAAGTTCGTGTGATTCGTTTATGGAGGAAACGAAAATATAACAATTTGATAAAAACTTACTCTATTACGTTTATTGTGATTGAGTAGAAGATATTATTCAACTAATTGAATTGTTATCTTATTTTTATAATATGTGTCTTATAAAACATATCTTCTATATATCTTTAGCTTTAATATTTTTAACTACAAGGTATTATAATACATAAAATATTATAAAAAGATGGTTTCTTAAGTTTGAGAAGTTGTAATATTGAATCTGATCAAATATTTGTATACAAAAAAGTTTTAGGAAATTTGTAAACAGTAGTATGTTTTTATGTATTTAATTCTTATACGTAATTTATATGAATACACATTTATTTAATGTTTTTTGTATGTGTATATATTACAGACTTATTAATAGCAACTGATAATTTATACTTATATTTATTTTTACTTTAACTTTTCAACCCGTGTTACACACGGGTGGTTAGGCTAGTTATATATATTTAATAGTTATAAAAAGCTTTCAAATTTAAAGACGTTGAAAATTGTAAAAAATCAATATAATATATTAAAAAAAGTGGAAAGCGTAATGAAGTTTCCATTTTTCTCAGATTTTGTTTTCATATGGAAATGTTTAAATGGTTTTTTTTAAAATTACAAAATTAAAAAACCTGCGAAAGATATAAAAAAATATATAAAATTCTAGATTGGTAAAATATGGAAATGACATATTACATTAATACTTCATTTAATGGTTATAAAAAATTACAGTTATAATTTACAACATAATATGTTTAAAAAAATTAAGGCAATCAATTACTAATGATTTAAACAAATCAAAGATCTTCAGAGGAATTATTTTTATTTAATTAGACAGTTTTTAAATTAAGTCAATTCTATAATATTAATAATTTATTTATATAAAGAAATTATCTTGATTAGTATGGTATTACATGAGAGTTATTAAGTAATCTTTCTTGAAGTTAAGATTGTTACCATAATTGTAATTTATTGCGGTGATGACACATGGACAATCCTAGGTGGCGTCTAGGTGGTGATGACGTGCACATGCTAGAAAATAACCATGTGTCACAAAGAAATTTTGTTTTATTAGATTAGATTATATAATTATTTTATCATATATATACAACAACTTTTTTTTATTCATTGTTCTTTCACCATTAAATACATTTAATAATTTCTAGGAAATGACTTACTGTACGATAAAAAATACAAGTATTATACATAAAAAACTTATTTTATTTCTCCATTATAAACTCAATCATTATTCTCGACCCATTATCAATTCAATTACAATATTACGTATACTTGGATTTAAAAAGAAATAAGTTTTTAATGATAAACCTTAATATTGACATTTTTTGTCCTACGATCATAACTTCACTTCGTTCATTTTTATTTGTATTTGATGGTTTATATGTTAGTGATAAATTATCAAATTATATTGCTTAACAGGACATTATCAGTATTATAAGTAACTTTTTTAAAAAATCTTGACATAACACACTTTGATTATACAATCAAAGTTCGTGTGATTCGTTTATGGAGGAAACGAAAATATAACAATTTGATAAAAACTTACTCTATTACGTTTATTGTGATTGAGTAGAAGATATTATTCAACTAATTGAATTGTTATCTTATTTTTATAATATGTGTCTTATAAAACATATCTTCTATATATCTTTAGCTTTAATATTTTTAATTACAAGGTATTATAATACATAAAATATTATAAAAAGATGGTTTCTTAAGTTTGAGAAGTTGTAATATTGAATCTGATCAAATATTTGTATACAAAAAAGTTTTAGGAAATTTGTAAACAGTAGTATGTTTTTATGTATTTAATTCTTATACGTAATTTATATGAATACACATTTATTTAATGTTTTTTGTATGTGTATATATTACAGACTTATTAATAGCAACTGATAATTTATACTTATATTTATTTTTACTTTAACTTTTCAACCCGTGTTACACACGGGTGGTTAGGCTAGTTATATATATTTAATAGTTATAAAAAGCTTTCAAATTTAAAGACGTTGAAAATTGTAAAAAATCAATATAATATATTAAAAAAAGTGGAAAGCGTAATGAAGTTTCCATTTTTCTCAGATTTGTTTTCATATGGAAATGTTTAAATGGTTTTTTTTAAAATTACAAAATTAAAAAACCTGCGAAAGATATAAAAAATATATATAAAATTCTAGATTGGTAAAATATGGAAATGACATATTACATTAATACTTCATTTAATGGTTATAAAAAATTACAGTTATAATTTACAACATAATATGTTTAAAAAAATTAAGGCAATCAATTACTAATGATTTAAACAAATCAAAGATCTTCAGAGGAATTATTTTATTTAATTAGACAGTTTTTAAATTAAGTCAATTCTATAATATTAATAATTTATTTATATAAAGAAATTATCTTGATTAGTATGGTATTACATGAGAGTTATTAAGTAATCTTTCTTGAAGTTAAGATTGTTACCATAATTGTAATTTATTGCGGTGATGACACATGGACAATCCTAGGTGGCGTCTAGGTGGTGATGACGTGCACATGCTAGAAAATAACCATGTGTCACATAGAAATTTTGTTTTATTAGATTAGATTATATAATTATTTTATCATATATATACAACAACTTTTTTTTATTCATTGTTCTTTCACCATTAAATACATTTAATAATTTCTAGGAAATGACTTACTGTACGATAAAAAATACAAGTATTATACATAAAAAACTTATTTTATTTCTCCATTATAAACTCAATCATTATTCTCGACTCATTATCAATTCAATTACAATATTACGTATACTTGGATTTAAAAAGAAATAAGTTTTTAATGATAAACCTTAATATTGACATTTTTGTCCTACGATCATAACTTCACTTCGTTCATTTTTATTTGTATTTGATGGTTTATATGTTAGTGATAAATTATCAAATTATATTGCTTAACAGGACATTATCAGTATTATAAGTAACTTTTTAAAAAATCTTGACATAACACACTTTGATTATACAATCAAAGTTCGTGTGATTCGTTTATGGAGGAAACGAAAATATAACAATTTGATAAAAACTTACTCTATTACGTTTATTGTGATTGAGTAGAAGATATTATTCAACTAATTGAATTGTTATCTTATTTTTATAATATGTGTCTTATAAAACATATCTTCTATATATCTTTAGCTTTAATATTTTTAATTACAAGGTATTATAATACATAAAATATTATAAAAAGATGGTTTCTTAAGTTTGAGAAGTTGTAATATTGAATCTGATCAAATATTTGTATACAAAAAAGTTTTAGGAAATTTGTAAACAGTAGTATGTTTTTATGTATTTAATTCTTATACGTAATTTATGAATACACATTTATTTAATGTTTTTTTGTATGTGTATATATTACAGACTTATTAATAGCAACTGATAATTTATACTTATATTTATTTTTACTTTAACTTTTCAACCCGTGTTACACACGGGTGGTTAGGCTAGTTATATATATTTAATAGTTATAAAAAGCTTTCAAATTTAAAGACGTTGAAAATTGTAAAAAATCAATATAATATATTAAAAAAAGTGGAAAGCGTAATGAAGTTTCCATTTTTCTCAGATTTTGTTTTCATATGGAAATGTTTAAATGGTTTTTTTTAAAATTACAAAATTAAAAAACCTGCGAAAGATATAAAAAAAATATATAAAATTCTAGATTGGTAAAATATGGAAATGACATATTACATTAATACTTCATTAATGGTTATAAAAAATTACAGTTATAATTTACAACATAATATGTTTAAAAAAATTAAGGCAATCAATTACTAATGATTTAAACAAATCAAAGATCTTCAGAGGAATTATTTTTATTTAATTAGACAGTTTTTAAATTAAGTCAATTCTATAATATTAATAACAGAGGGGAATGAATAGTAGGAATAGTTGTCTGTACATGTTCTTACGCCTATGGTACAAGTGGGTATTGCGTGTACAAGTTTCTATGCATATGGTACAACGTATCTTGCCTTTTTAAAGGTATATTCAACCTTTCTTCTCCAGATTTTGTATAGAGAGAGAGAGAGCTTTCAGGTGTGGTTTTAAGTGTGGATTGGGGTCATTTGCATCTTCGAAGAGGCAAACCACATCTCCGGTGGTAGGCGGCCGACGGTCCGGGTGTTCGTGGGCCGCTTTACGCCGCCGCTACGAAAGGGTGAGGCGATACGGTAGTGATTTCATCATCTATTCTTCTCTATGCCGGTGGTGGTGGGTCTACCACCGCTCGATCTCCCCTCTGTGAGGTTCCGCCGGTCGTCGGACGTGGGTGGTAAGATCCGCCGTTGCTCCGCCTCCCATCTCTGGTCGAGGTGGTGGTGGGCTCCGCCATTTGGTCTAATGGCGATTTGCCTCGGAGTCGGTGATGGTCTCTCTACCAGAGGGAGCTGAACAGTTCGCCGACTGTGGGTGGCGTCTGTGGTGGTTTTGTTTTACCCATTTTCTGACGGTGGTGATGATGACGGGGTCGATTGTTGGTCGGCCATCCTTCTATGGTGTGGTAGACCACGCGATGGGCCTCTTGGGTTTGAGTGGTGGCAGGAATGGTGGTTCAACCATTATTGTTTCCCCTTTCTTTCGTCTCCCTCAGGAACCCATTTAGGGTTTTCAAATGTGCAGTGCGCCCTACCAACGGTTGTGGTGCAGCCACCGTTTTCAAATGTGCATTGACGGGTAGTCCTTTGGACGACCCTTTTATGCTTTAAAAACGTGTTTAATCCCGCATTTAGTCATGTAATTGTCTTGAACAAGATAACTACGGTTGCTATATCTCAGGTACACTCGATGGGAGAAAATGGAGCAAGAACGTGTTAGTGTTCGTAGACGAATGGAGCCAAGAAAGAAACGAAAAGAAATGAAATGAAGAAAAAGCATTAGGGTCCACTATAACCTACGGTGGGACCATAACCTACGGTCACCGTAACCTACGGTGGCACCATAGGTTACGGTGGAAAGAAGAAGAAAAATCACCGTAAGGCAGAAGATGCTTGGCGTAAGACATTGTTGGTCACCGTAGCCTACGGTGGCCACCGTAAGCTACGGTAGCTGCTGATGAAAAAGTGCAACTTGCCTTAATAAAATGGTTTGAGTGGTGCCTTTTGCTCAAAATCTGGATCTGATGACTTTTGGGGCAGAAAGAGGGGAACTTTGGCTGTGCTTGCTTTGTTTTAAAAACACTTCTACACAATTGTTTGAGAGAGTGAATTCTTTGGCACAAGAACTTTCGTGTGATGATGATGATTCAAGTCTTGTTTGGCTAAACTTTGGTGATCATCTTAGATGTGTTGAAAAACAAGATCTTTCTGTACTTTAATCTTTGCTATTTCATTTTGATTGTTATGAATTCTATCTTGAACCTTGTTTTTATGTATGAAACTATGAGGGGCTAGTCTCCTTTTGTGTTCCTTTTGGTTTGAAGGATTTGCAACTTTGATCATGTTGGTGTTCTATATTTATGGGATGATGAAATTGATTTGTGATTGTTTTGTCATGATGATTGTGTATTGTGTGTAATGGGTCATTCGTGGATTGCTTAACTTAACCATACGTTCTTGATGCCATAGGCAAATCTTGATTTAGTGGAAGAGTTAGGGTAATTCAATAGTGATACTGATTATCGAGAGATAACCTTGCTAATACAAGTACTTAGTCCTCTTTTATCACACATAAGCACACACTCATGAATCATGTCTATGTGGTTCTTCCCAATTAATACCAATATCATCATTTGTTAAAATCCGGATACCAAAGGGAAATATATCTCTCATTACTGATTTTTACAAACCAATTTACTTTGTTTTCTTGCTTTAAGCTAATTCAACAAATCAACAGACTATTGAATTTTACTTTCTTGTCATTTTAGTTAAATTTAGATAATTGCAATTTGATTGAGTTAACACATATTCCACAAACTCCCTGTGTTCGATAACCCACTTACCGCTAGCTAAGTAGTAGTATTTGGTTTTAAATTTGATTGAGACTTCGACCTCATGTCAAATTTTGGCGCCGTTACCGGGGAGTTGTGTGCAACGTGTGTGTGCTTATTAGTTTTGTTTTGTTATTTCGGTGTTACGCTGGTTGTGTGTAGTGTGCAGGTTTTGTTTCAGGTGTATGCATACCAGGAACTCGCGCTCATCATCACCATTAGTGTTTGATCCAGAAATTGAACGAGCTGCTCGTAGAAACAGAGTATTACATCGACAAAACAAAATCAGTGGTTCACCAATAGCACCTACATCACCCGTTACACCACAAAACACAATGGATCCTCCCTCATCACCTCCCACTACGGATCAAACAACACCATCCGAGCCTTTACCCAATCCTATAGTACCACCTGAGACTAAACCAACCCATACCCCATTACCTACAAGTACCCAACCGAACATTCTTTTAGCTTTGACCCATCAGCACCCATTCCGCCCTTTTCATATTTCTTCCCAACAACCGGTCAATCATAATCGTCTAAACCAGTACCAACACCACAACCATATCAATCCAACCCATCCATATTTCATACTCCCCCTACCTCTCAGATGCAACCGGATACACAATACCAACAACCTCAAGTTGTACAAACATCAGGAGCAGGAGGAGTTGGTGCTGATGGTGGTTATGGTGATGAATTTAGAAGACATGAGGAAGAAGGGTACATGTACAAAGGAGATGCTGATCAAGGAAATTATGTTTATAGTCAAGGACAAGATATGCAAGGATATGGGAGACCACAACCACAAGTTGTGCAACAACAAATTATACCACAACAAATACAACCCCAAGTGAGGCCACGATTTCAAGGGCAGATTCCTCCACAACATGGGGGAGCAATCTTTCAACCACCGTTTCAACAATTATGCCTCCAGGACCACAAGTTCAAAGACCAATGGGTCCTCAACGACCAAGAGTTAGGTTGGGTGTTCCACGAAGGCATAATTAGGACGCTGCTAGGGGTATTGAGGCACACTTTCGTCCAATCATCACAGATAATCCATCACCGGTGGTCATTCCTTAAAACAATCAAGGGAGAACGTTTGAAGTCCGAACAAATTCACTTCAAAGTTTGCCAAAGTATAAAGGGTTAGCAACAGAAGAACCCTATTTTATTTGGAAGCTTATGACTCAATTTGTAACACAATTGGTGGTCAAGGATTTTCTGCGGATGATGTCAAGTTGGTGTTATTTCAGTTTTCATTGGAGGATAAGGCAAAGAGGTGGTTCTACACTTTGCCATCCGCTTCAATTTATACATGGGCTGAGATGCAACAAAGGTTTTTGGAAGAGTTTTTCACAGCTCAAAAGACTAACGATGCTAGGAGAAGCTTGAGAAGCTTCCAACAACAACAAGGTGAAATGTTTCATGAGGCGTTTGAGCGGTTTAACATGATGATCAAGAATTGTCCTCATCATGGAATTGAGTTATGGGAGTTGTTGAACGCTTTTCACGAGGGGCTTCATTCTGAAGATGCCCGGGATTTAATGTCTATTACAAATGGTACATTTGGTACAAATTACGAGCAAGACGATTGGGCATTTTAGGAACAAATGGCGGTTACATCAAAGAGGAAGGCTCAATCATCAAGACGAGCATGATCGGTCATTACACGAGCTCCAGTTCATGCGGTGGATGATGGTAATGTACAAGCTACAAATCAAGTTTACAATGTTTGTACAAATTGCAATGAGTTGGGGTATACTGTGGATTCTTGCACGGTAACTCTTGAACAAGTGGAGGAAGTGAATGCTATTCAAGGTCAAGGGTTTGGTGGAAGAAATTACAACATGAATTCAAATACCTATCATCCGGGTTTGAGGAATCATCCGAACTTTAGTTATGGGAATTCGGCCAATCGATCTAACCCAAATTTCCAAGGAAAGCCTCAAAGTAATTTTGTTCCTCGTCAACAATACCAAAATTATCAAGGAAATTTTAGAGGGGGAAACAATCAAGGATATCAAAAGCCTTTTCAACCATCGAGAAATGACCAAGGAAATGAGACAAATCAATCTTCATCAAGTGGTGGTAATGAAGTGATAGAGATGCTAAGTCCATGCAGCAGAAGATGCAAAAGAGGAATCAATTGGATGATGCTAGAGCTCAAAAAGATGAAATTCGAGACAAGGACATTCAATAGTTAACTAATCAAATGGGGCAACTTGCAACAGATGTGGCGAATCTCAAGAAGAACAAAGGCCAACTTCCTAGTGACACCAAGGTAAATCCCTCTCACAGTTCTTCTCGTAATATTCCTATTAACCATGTTAGTGTTTTGAGAAGTGGCAAAGAATATAAAACATCATCTTCTCCCATTTTAATCGAGGGGTTAGTTGAAGATATTACGGGTAATGAAAGTGATGATGATGTTCCACCGGTGACATCTAAAGAGTCGAATATCAAGACATCGGGGTTGGGTGAAAATGTAAAGAATGAAAAAGTTGAGAGTGAAACGGGTCAAGTCCCATTTCCATCGGCCTTACTTGACCCAGGTAGAAAAAATTTTATTGCATCAAGAGGTCCCCAAAAAGAAGAATTATGGGACATGTTTACATAAGTAAAAATTAATCTTCCACTACTTGATGCAATAAAACAAGTACCTGCTTATGCTAAATTTCTAAAAGAGATATGCACACAAAAAAGACAACAAAAGAAGAAAATGCCTAAGGGGGTGGATTTAACCGGGCAAGTAAGTGCAGTTTTAAATGGGGAGCTTCCTCCTATGCTTCAAGATCCGGGTACGCCATTAATTAACATTCAAGTTGGTAACTTTCAAATGGCAAAGGCGTTACTAGATCTTGGAGCCGGGGTAAGCATTTTACCGGGGGTTTGTATGATCAATACGACTTTGGTCCATTAGCAAGGGTAGAGACAACGGTTGTTCTAGCCGATTTGTCTCATAATCTACCTCGGGGGATGGTTCAAAATGTGATTGTGAAAATTGATGAGTTCTATTACCCGGTTGACTTTTAGTTTTGGATTACTCATCTGCGGACCCAAAACAACAACAAAATGTTATTTTGGGTCGGCCATTTTTTAGCACCGCACATGCTGTGATCGATTGTAGATTTGGTACAGTCGATATGACTTTTGGGATTCGAAAAATGCGTTTGAATGTTTTTACTAACCATTCTAATGCTGTTGGTGTTGATGAGTGTTTTATGGCAGATTTAGTTGACGGATGCAACCCGCATGAGTATGAGGAGAATGGTACGGATGTTTGTTTGTGTGATTTTTCTGAACAGGTACATGCTTGTGCACTAAGGGTTGAAGAGGAGAAACAGGACGCTATGGCTTTGAAGGAAGGTAGACCACCATGGACTCACCAATTTGAAGGTTTACAAGTGGAGATAAGCTCGGGTACTAAACCATCATTAGAAGAACCACCAAAGTTGGAGCTCCAGAACTTGCCAAGCCATTTGAAGTATGCTTTTCTTGGGGATAATGACACATTACCGGTCATTATTGCCTCTAATTTAGAGATGGCGCAAGAACAAGCTTTATTAGAGGTTCTAAAGGAGAACAAAGGAGCTATTGGATGGACGATTGCGGATCTCAAGGGAATTAGTCCATCAATTGTCATGCACAAGATAATCACCACCGAAGATGCAAAACCAACACGGGAAGCTCAAAGGTGATTAAATCCGAATCTAAGGGAGGTAGTAAAGAAGGAGGTAATTAAATGGTTGGACGTGGGAATTATTTATCCAATTTCGGATAGTGCTTGGGTAAGTCCTACACAAGTTGTGCCTAAGAAGGCAGGCATTCAAGTAGTTAAGGATGAAAGCGGTGAACAAATTGCCACCCGACCAGTTACCGGGTAGCGTGTGTGTATTGACTACCGTAAATTGAATGCCGCCACTTCTAAGGACCATTTCCCGCTACCTTTCATTGACCAAATTATTGAAAAATTATCAGGTCAAAAATACTACTGTTTCTTAGATGGGTATTCGGGTTACAATCAAATAGCAATACACCCAGATGACCAATATAAGACCACCTTCACTTGTCCATATGGCACCTTTGCCTTTCGGCGAATGCCATTCGGTTTGTGCAATGCACCAGCGACTTTCCAACGATGTATGATGAGTATCTTGTCGGACATGGTTGGAGAGTCACTTGAAGTATTTATGGATGACTTCTCAAATTTTGGCACTAGTTTTGAATCTTGTCTCAACGAACTACAAAAAGTTTTAAAAGATGTGTTGAGAAAAATTTAGTGCTTAGTTGGGAGAAAAGTCATTTTATGGTGCAAGAGGGTATTGTGTTAGGTCATGTAGTATCGGAAAGGGGGATGGAGGTGGACAAGGCAAAAATAAAGGTAATTTCATCTTTGCCACCACCAAAAAATGTTAAGGGTGTAAGGTCATTCTTGGGACATGCGGGTTTTTATAGACGTTTTATCAAGGGTTTTAGTGTTATCACAAAGCCTTTATGTAATTTGTTATTAAAAGATGCTCCATTTGACTTTATCGACGAATGTTTGCAAGCATTTACTGTTTTGAAGGAACAGTTGGTCAAAGCTCCTATTTTGCAACCACCGGATTGGTCAAAGCCATTCGAGATCATGTGTGATGCAAGCGACACTACAATTGGTGCAGTTTTGGGTCAACGAGTTGATAAGAAGCCGGTGGTAATTTATTATGCAAGTAAAACTTTATCTGAAGCGCAACTGAATTACACTACGACCGAGAAAGAATTACTAGCGGTGGTGTATGCTTTGGATAAGTTTCGATCGTATATTTGGAGGAGCAAATTGTTGTTTATTTGGATCATAGTGCGGTCCGGTACTTGATGGAGAAAAAAGACGCGAAGCCCCGTTTAATCCGATGGGTGTTGTTGTTTCAAGAGTTCGATCTAGAGATACGGGATAAAAAGGAGAGTGAGAATGTAGTAGCGGATCATTTATCTCGGATCCCGGTGGAAGAAACTGACGATGGGAGTGAAATAAATGAAAAGTTTCCTGATGAGCAACTCTTAGCCGTTTCCACTTCTGCTGCACCGTGGTATGCTCATTATGTAAACTACTAGCCACGGGGGCCATCCCAAATCATTGGACGAAAAAGCGACGACAAAAATTTATGGTCCAAGTGATACAATACATTTGGGACGAACCGGATCTTTTAAGATCGGACCTGATCAAGTCATTCGAAGGTGTGTGCCGGAAACTGAGGTGTTGGAAATTCTGACTCATGCTCATTCATCCGCGTGTGGGGGTCATTTTAGTGGTCAAAAGACCGGTCACAAAGTGCTCACTTGTGGGTTTTATTGGCCTACAATTTTCAAGGATGCAAGAGATTATGCAAAGAATTATTTGAATTGTCAAAAGATGGGCAGCATATCAAAACGAGATGAGATGCCAATGTAACCGATCCTTGTGGTTGATATCTTCGATGTTTGGGGCATCGATTTCATGGGCCCTTTTCCAAACTCATGTGGTTATTTGTACATTCTTGTTGCAGTGGATTATGTCTCGAAGTGGGTTGAAGCAATTGCAACACGAACCAATGATCACACGGTGGTATGTAAGTTTGTGCAATCTAACATCTTTTCACGGTTTGGGGTGCCTCGGGTGATTATAAGCAATGGTGGATCACATTTCAAGAATTTCAACTTTGGGAAATTGTTGAAGAGGTTCAATGTGAACCATAGAATTGCAACTCCATATCACCCACAAACTAGCGATCAAGTAGAGGCGTCAAATCGTCAAATTAAAGAAATCTTGATGAAAACCGTTTGGGTTGATAAGAAAGATTGGTCGGTGAAGTTGGATGATGCACTATGGGCATACCGAACAGCGTATAAAACACCAACTGGAACAACACCGTATCGGTTGGTGTATGGGAAAGGTTGCCGTTTACCAATGGAGTTAGCTCATAGAGCTTGGTGGGCAGTCAAGAATGTCAACATGGAGTATAATGAAGCTGGTGAGTTAAGAAAGTTGCAGTTGTGTGAGTTGAAAGAAATCCGAGATGAGGCATATGAATGTGCACCCGCTTACAAGGACAAACTTAAACGGGTTCATGATGCGAAGTTACGGAAGAGAGTTTTTGCAGAAGGGCAAAAGGTGTGGTTATATAACTCCAAGCTCAAGTTTTTTCCCGGGAAGTTAAAAAGCAAATGGATGGGACCGTATGTGATTATAAGAGTGGGTCAATTTAGTGAAACAGAGATTGAAGACCCAAAGGATCACGTGAAATAAGTGGTAAACGGTCACCGCCTCAAACCATACTTAGATGGGAATGACTTGAAAACGCTTGAAGTGAACAAGGTGAGCTACCTCCTCCATCCACTGGAGGACGGTAATGTTTAAGAGGCCCAGGTTTGCTGTAGTGTAAATATTTAGTTTTGTTTTGTTTTGCTTTATTTTGTTTGGTTGCACAATTTGTGTTTTCGTTCGGGTAACAATAGTTTTAGCATCATGTTGAGGACAACATGGGATTTTCGAGGGGGTAGGTAATTTCTATCTCATCGACATTTCATGTCTTACCAGGTTTAATTTAAATTTTTCCAAAAATTAGTTTGAGTTAAAAAAAAATTGGTGAAAATGGGCCTACCACCGTAGCTTACGGTGGCATCGTAGCTTACAATGGGTCAGGAGCACCTACGGTGAGCTTATGCTGCCTTACGGTGATTTTGTGGTTTTAAGTCCACCGTAGCCTACGGTGGCACCATAAGCTACGGTGCTGGGCAGTTTTAAAAAAAATTGCGAAAAAAAACACACACCACACATACAAAGTGACGGGTTTTCACCATTTTTACCCCATTCTCAGCTTTTCTTCACTTCATCTTCCCCAAACAAAAACCCTAACATCCATACTCAACCCAACTCCAAATCTCTCAATTCTTCACCAAAACTCTTGATTCTTGGGTCAAACTTGACCAAAATTTAGTGAGGATTACGAATTTGTGCTCAGATTTGGAAGATTCATTCATTAGAGTTGTTAATTTGGGAATTATAGTCCGAGAATTTATTGTGTGTTCTCAAGCTTTGGTTTTTCTTGAGACTTTTTGGGTTTTCTCTTATCTATTAAGCAAAGGTATGTGATTTCTTTTCTTTTAGGATGTACATTGCCCATTGTAAGTTAATTGTTTTTATTATGTTTCATTGCACACTTTCTTGTAGAGAATGCTTGTTGATATCTATGTGGTTGTGAAAAATTGATCCGTAATTTGAGATGACATTGGAGAATGTTGAACTTATGATGAAGTAATGCCCAATTTTTGTAAATGAGTTTTGAGTCTTCACAACCATAGTTACAAGCAAGTGTGGGGATATTTGAGAGTGAAGTAAGACCTAATTGTTTTATAATTGTGTGATCTTTCAGAATGAATCGTAAAGGCAAGAATGTTGCAGGATCATCAAGATAAGCAATTTCACACCAAAACAGGAGAAGAGCAATTAACCAAGAGCCTGAAGCGGAAGCACCATCTAGGGGTGTGAAACCAAAATGGAAGTCTGGATTATTGACCCACCAACCACTGGAATGGCAGGTGGAATTATTTCATGATCAAATGAATGCATTGGTCCAACGCAAGGAAGCTTTCATCTGCGAAAAAGAAGTGAAAGGCGAGTTGTTTGAATTGTTTGGAGTTATTGAAAGATTTAGAGCCTTGGGTTGGGAGTCTGCGCTGGGATGTTATGACAAAGAAAGTAAATATCTGTTTGATGATCAAATTCAAGAATGGGTTGCTACTCTGCGGTGTCCTCCGTGTACGCACCCATCAAAGATGAAACTGATTGGCACGGTGAATGAAATAGAGGTAGAAATGTCTTTTGACACGCTGCGCAGGATAGCGAAATTTGATAGCAAACCGGCTAATGAGTACATGTATCCAAGCTTGGACGATTTGTACAACCACCCCGATAAGCACCCGAGGCTGTAAGCAATGTTGGATGCTCTGTTTTTGCCAGGTACCACCAGTGGAAAGCTTTATAGGAAAAATTTAAAAATACAAGCGAAGTTGATGTTGGTGACTGTTCAACAAAATATCATGCGTCGGAGGGGCGACAAGGCTGAAGTGAGATTCCCGGAAGCGCGGGTTTTGTACATGTTGGTGACGGGTACTCCACTTGTGCCCTTCCGTTTCTTGGTGTTACATAATATTTCGCTTAGCAGAAACAGCTGGGATAGGAAGATAATTCCGCACTGTCGGTTGATTACTGCGTTGTTAAAGAAATATGGGGTGATAGAAACTGGAGATAAAGGGTCTTACAAGAAGCATAAACCATTTGATTTAACCAATTTGGGTTCTGGATGGAGTTACAAAGAAACTGAAAGAGACCATCGATTGAAGAGTGATGGTCAGAGGTGGAGAGAATTAAAGAGTGATGCCCGACCATTGTAGCCGGGAGAGGTTGAAGCGTCGGAAAGTGAAGAGGATGCCCCAAGTGGGGAAGATGATTATAATGTAGATATGAATGTTGATCATGAAGGATCTGCATCGAGTGGTAGTGGGTTTGGAGTAGCTGAGCGGAGTGGGTTTGCAAATATTGGAACACAGTCAGGGTATGTGGGCAGTGCATTTGATTATACACAACAACCTTATGACCCAAATTGGGCTCACATGGGCAGTATGGAGCAAGTGATCGAACAGAGAAGGCCCTCAACATTTTCTAGTTGGGATGCTTATAACCAGATGTCCTTTGATCATCACACTTACTTGGGGGCGAGTATGGAGAGAGCTTTAAAGGGAAGTGATGATCGTCGCGAGGAGTTGGCCCGGGCTCAGATGTATCAGTTTGAAAATGAAATGAACAACCGCTACCTCGATGATCGAAGCAGAGGGATGCGAGAGGAATATGTTGCAAGCCATCCAGTGATACCGGATCCACCTATTGTGGATTACACTACACTACCTCCTTATGACAGTAGTACGCATTATCCAGTTCCACCATTGCACCATTCTCAGTGGGTGGACCCACACACTAGCCAATTGCTGAATTTGCAAGCAGAAGAAGAAAGCTCACAACAAGGAATGATGATGAGGATGGTGGAGCTTATAATTTTGGAGCAGTTTGGCGCTCCCTTTTCAGACCGTGAGCTTATCAGGTGTGTCTGTTCCCAACTTGTATAATTGTGTATATTTGTTTTTGTGCTTGTAATTGGGTCGGGTGGTAGGGTGGTGATATGGAAATTTGAGCATATGATCACATTGGGTTGAAAATTTGGTGGAGTTATTTTCGATTTATGTGTTTTTGTTCCTTTCAAAGCCATACATTGGGGACAATGTATCCCAAGTGTGGGGATGGGGGGAAATTTCAAGTTATTTTTAAAATTTTCATTTTCTTTCAAGTTATTTAAAAAAACAAAAAAAACATATGTTTTGTGAGATCATGTTAATCGACACGGGGTTGGTGGAAGTTGGTTTATCCAAATGCATTGTAGGGTTGGCTCGCATGACTCATCGGCAACCTATGTACCTTCCATGGTGAGAGTTGAGGCCACACACCTTGAAATTTATAAATTGTTCTTTGATTGAGAGTAGTAATGTGTGTTGATACACTAGAACTCGCACAACTTATGCATTCCAAGACCATAATGAGCACACATATAGGGACGATAGAGGCACGTAGGGTAGCCTCGTCTGGATGTGTGTGAGTGTGGGAATTGGGGGTTGGGGTTCATACATTACAAATATGAGCTTGGATTTGTGAGGGGCGGGGGGGTTAGTCCTTTAGTAATCATTTTGAGCTTATTGCCTATCATTTGCTTCCCTTAGCCGTCCTTATTAAAATTTAGCCCTTGTGATTCAACTCGGTATGATAATAAGCTAGGTTTAGTTGTGTTTTCTTATGTAGTTGTTTGATATTAAAAAGAAAAAAAAGGAGAAAAAGAAAGAGAAAAGGAAGAAAAACAATGAAAGGATGCAAATGAAAAAAAAGAAAAAAAAAAAAAAAGAAAAAAAAAAGCAATCCATGTTCATGTATTTGTTGAGTTATAGTGATTTGAAAAGGAAAAGAAAAGAAAGAAAAGAGTGAAAATTTTAGTTATTTAGGTATTCAAGAATAAAGAGAACCGGGTTGAATCATTGCGTCACTAAAAATATTTCCCATTTCTCATCTTAAACCAAGCCCAATTACAACCTTTTAAGTCCTTTTGACTTGTATGTGTGATCATGTCTTATTGGTGGAGGTTTGATAGTTGTACGAGCTTATGGTTGCTCAATCATATATGCGCTTTGAGTGTTCATAAATATAGCCGAGAGGAACGATTTTGTGAGGGGTGATAGTGTGAGCCATGGTGGGATGCGTTTGGGTAAACGGTAAGATGGATGAATGTGTCATGATTAGCATGAAATCTTATTTGTTTGTAAATGGGAATTGATGAGTTGCTTGAGGACAAGCAACGAGTAAGTGTGGGGATGTGACGGGTAGTCCTTTGGACGACCCTTTTATGCTTTAAAAACATGTTTAATCCCGCATTTAGTCATGTAATTGTCTTGAACAAGATAACTACGGTTGCTATATCTCAGGTACACTCGAAGGGAGAAAATGGAGCAAGAACGTGTTAGTGTTCGTAGACGAATGGAGCCAAGAAAGAAACGAAAAGAAATGAAATGAAGAAAAAGCATCAGGGTCCACCATAACCTATGGTGGGACCATAACCTACGGTCACCGTAACCTACGGTGGCACCATAGGTTACGGAGGAAAGAAGAAGAAAAATCACCGTAAGGCAAAAGATGCTTGGCGTAAGACATTGTTGGTCACCGTAGCCTACGGTGGCCACCGTAAGCTACGGTAGTTGCTGACGAAAAAGTGAAACTTGCCTTAATAAAATGGTTTGAGTGGTGCCTTTTGCTCAAAATCTGGATCTGATGACTTCTGGGGTAGAAAGAAGGGAATTTTGGCTTTACTTGCTTTTTTTTAAAAACTCTTCTACACAATTGTTTGAGAGGGTGAATTCTTTGGCACAAGAACTTTCGTGTGATGATGATGATTCAAGTCTTGTTTGGCTAAACTTTTGGTGATCATCTTAGATGTGTTGAAGAACAAGATCTTTTGGTACTTTAATCTTTGCTATTTCATTTTGATTGTTATGAATTCTATCTTGAACCTTGTTTTTATGTATGAAACTATGAGGGGCTAGTCTCCTTTTGTGTTTCCTTTTGGTTTGAAGGATTTTCAACTTTGATCATGTTGGTGTTCTATATTTATGGGATGATGAAATTGATCTTGTGATTGTTTTATCATGATGATTGTGTATTGTGTGTAATGGGTCATTCGTGGATTGCTTAACTAAACATACGTTCTAGATGCCATAGGCAAATCTTGATTTAGTGGAAGAGTTGGGGTAATTCAATAGTGATACTGATTATCGAGAGATAACCTTGCTAATACAAGTACTTAGTCCTCTTTTATCACACATAAGCACACACTCATGAATCATGTCTATGTGGTTCTTCCCAATTAACACCAATATCATCATTTGTTAAAATCCGGATACCAAAGGGAAATATATCTCTCATTACTGATTTTTACAAACCAATTTACTTTGTTTTCTTGCTTTAAGCCAATTCAACAAATCAACAGACTATTGAATTTTATTTTCTTGTCATTTTAGTTAAATTTAGGTAATTGCAATTTGATTGAGTTAACACATATTCCACAAACTCCCGTGTTCAATAACCCACTTACCGCTAGCTAAGTAGTAGTATTTGGTTTTAAATTTGATTGAGACTTCAATCTATACTACATGCTATATCAACATTACAAAATTCAAAAAACATACAACAACAAAGCAAACACAACATAAACGCTATCACTTATCTTTCATAGACCTCGAACATTGGGCACGGAGCTGGCTCCAGTACCTAGGGTAAGTACATCCATCACTTATCTTTTCTCTTTTCATTCTGGATAAACGTCATATGCTATACCTCGAACATTATGCACGAAGCAGATGCTGGACCTGTGGTAATTAAATCACGAACATTGTGCACGAAGCTGACCCAGTCACCTAGGGTAAGCGGCAAGGATCCCGTACATATGGTCAATCACAAAGATTGGACCCCAGTGTGCGTCCTTCGGGGTAGCTAACCCGCACACCGTTGAGATAACACCTTCATTGGGTGTGTACCTCCTTACATTGGCTTGCAAGCCTTTCTTACATTCATTCGTTCATACATTAGTGTATACATTCGTTCATCATGTTCCTTTTTCATTATCTTTCTCTTTACATTACATAATACTTTCATTCCATTTATTAGTCATAACAAGTAAAGTTGTGGAAAGATAAACACGTATCGAAACAAGGAACATCGACATTTACCAGTCATTAGTCATCACCATCATACATGGCAACATGATACTTAACATACATACATCATGCATAAACATGCAACACTATCATCATAGCAGCACACAAAGCAAACACAACATAAATGAGCGTAAACCGCCCCGAGACATCATTTCTTCCCAAAACAAATATGGACGAGCAAGAACAAATGCGGACAAAAGTCTTCAGAAATATTCTAAGTGTCCAAAGAAATGTTGATGACACTGTAGCAAATGCGGATGACACTGTAGCAAATACGGATGACACTGTAGCAAATGCGGATAGAACTGTAGCAAATGCGGATGGGCAATGTGGATGAAAGTCTTCGGAAAATATTCTAAGTGTCCAAAGAAATGCTGGTAGAACAAATGTAGACACTGTAGCAAATGCGGATGACACTGTAGCAAATGCGGATGGAACTGTAGCAAATGCGGAAGAACAAAAGAAATGCGGATGAACAAAAGACAGCTGCTGAATGTTCAGCAAATGCGGATGAACAGATTAACCTGCAACGTAACTTATGCTATTTTCAGCTCCCAATCATCATCCTAAAACATCCTTGGCATAGATCTACTATACTACACACTTAGAACAAACTAAACATCATACACATCATAGGAAAACACCTAAAAACATACATCAACAGTACTTAGTCGAACATCATGCTGAAATTCATAGTTTGCCTTAGAAACCTTATGTCCAGTATGCATAACAGCCCCAAACACTTAGAAAACGAGTAAAAAAGGGGATCTAGAACTCACCTTGACTGCTCCTAAGCACAACTCCCTCAAACCCGAGAACCCACTTAAAGGTCCAGCACCTAAAACCCATGAAAACAAGCACTAAACACCATAATATTGGCCCAGAAGCTCGAACCCAGCAGAAAACAGGAAGAAACACTTGAAAACTTTACCTTTCTTGAAGAACTTGCACTTTCTCTCTCTAAAACCGGTTGAGAGCTTCTCTCTCTCTCTAGGACCGAAGGTTGAATGGTGTGGGGAAGAAAGTATGGCAGCCCTTTCTTATTTTAAACCCCTACTATGTTCTAGTTTGCCCTTGCACGCTTTTAACCCTTTGCTTTTGAACTGACTTCCTATTTGCACCCTTACTTTTCTTTTTCTATTCTTTTTAATAAATTTCGGGGTGTTACAAGTCCACCCCCTTATATAGGTTTCGTCCCCGAAACCTGTTATTTCTCGAACGAACGCGGGTAATGTTGTCTCATTTCTTCCTCAGTCTCCCACGTTGACTCGGATCCCTTCCTGTGCTTCCACTGTACACACACAAGAGGAACCACTTTATTTCTCAACCTCTTCTCTTCTCGATCGATGATCGCCACTGGTTTCTCCACATAATTGAGTCGTTCGTCTACTTCGATATCCTCCAGTGGAACGATCATATCCTCATCTGCCAAACATTTCCTTGGATGAGATACGTGGAAAGTTGGGTGAATTCCACTTAACTCATCCAGTAACTCCAGTCTATAGGCCACCTCTCCTACTCAAGCAATGATTCAGAAAGGGCCTATATACCTCGGGCTCAACTTACCCCGCTTCCTGAAGCGAATGATACCCTTCCAAGGTAAGACCTTTAACATAACCCGGTCACCCACCTGGAACTCAATCGGTCTACGTTGTTTATCAGCATACGACTTCTATCTATCTTTGGCTGCCTTCATGAAGGCCTTGATCTTTTCGAGCTTTTCAGTCGTAGCCTCGATCACCTCGACGCTCCCTAACTCTTTATGACCAATATCACCCCAACAAACGGGTGTCCTGCTTCTCCTACCGTATAACATCTCATAAGGTGGCATGCCAATGCTGGCATGATGGCTATTGTTGTATGAGAATTCGGCTAACGGTAAGTGGTCATCCCAACTTCCCCTAAAATCAATAACACATGCCCGAAGCATGTCCTCCAATGTCTGAATGGTCCTTTCTGACTGACCATCAGTTTAGGGATGATAAGCCGTGCTAATATGTAGCCTCGTTCCCATGGCATCGTGGAATTTCTTCCAGAATTTGGATGTAAAACGGGTGTCACAATCAGAAACAATAGACACCGGCACACCATGATGAGCTACAATCTCCTTAATGAAAAGATCCACCAACCTCTCGGATGAATATGTCTCGCGCATCGGTAGGAAGCGAGCACTCTTCATCAAGCGGTCAACAATCACCCATATAGCATCATACCCTTTCGAAGTACGCGGCAGCTTCGTAATGAAATCCATGGGGATGTGCTCCCACTTCCATTCCGGTATATCCAAAGGTTGGATCTTCCCATACGGCTTCTGATGCTCGGCCTTCACTTGCAGACAAGTAAGACACTTACTCACATACTCCACCACATCACGCTTCATACCCGGCCACCAATAATCTTTCTTCATGTCTTGATACATCTTTGTAGCACCGAGATGAATGGAGTATTGAGTCTGGTGAGCTTCATCCATAATCTTCACCCATAGATCCCCAATACGAGGAATCCACACCCGCCGGAATCGGGTCTTAACACCGAGTGTGTTTTCACCCAATTCCATAACCAGACCTCTCATTCTTTCAAAGTTAAGATAATCTTCTTTCAGAGCCTCATCTAGAAACTCTTTGACCTGCTTCATCACATCAAAGGTCATGATCAGCTGGTACGCCTTCACCCGGATCGGCTCGGGCCTTTCCTTTCGGCTAAGGGCATCCGCCACCACGTTGGCTTTGCCCGGATGATAATGGATCTCGCAATCATAATCCTTTATGAGCTCCAACCATCGCCTCTGCCTCATATTCAGGTCTTTCTGCTCGAAGAAATACTCCAAGCTCTTGTGGTTAGTGAAAATGGTGCACTTCGTCCCGTAAAGATAGTGCCTCCAAATCTTTAACACAAAGACCACGGCTGCTAGCTCCAAGTCATGAGTAGGATATTTAACCTCGTGAACTTTCAACTATCGGGATGCATAGGCTATAACCTTTCCCCTCTGCATTAACACACACCCCAATCCCGAATCGGAAACATCAGAATAAACCACTAGATCCTCACTTCCATTGGGTAATGACTGAACAGGAGCTTGAGTCAATCTCGTCTTCAATTCTTTGAAAGCCTTCTCTTGAGCTTGACCCCATACAAACTTTACATCTTTACGGGTCAACTTGGTTAGTGGAGAAGCAATCTTAGAGAAGTCTTGAATGAATCTCCTGTAATAACCCGCCAAACCCAAGAAATTACGAATCTCAGATGACGTCTTGGAGACTTCCATTGCATCACCGCTTCCACATTTTCCGGATCCACCATAATCCCCTCCGGATTCACCACGTGACCCAAGAATTGGACTTCACGCAACCAGAACGCGCATTTGGAGAACTTGGCATACAGTTTCTCCCTTCTCAATGTCTCCAACACCTCTCGAATGTGACCGGCATGCTCTATCTCACTCTTTGAATAAATCAGGATATCATCAATAAACACAATCACTGATTTATCCAACATCGGCCGACACACTCGGTTCATCAGATCCATAAAAGCAGCTGGCGCATTGGTTAAACCGAAAGACATAACGCGAAACTCGTAGTGACCGTAGCGCATGCGAAAACTGTTTTAGGAATATCCTGCTGTTTCACCTTTAGCTGATGGTATCCCGATCGAAGATCTATCTGTGAGAACCAACTGGCACCTTGAAGCTGATCGAATAAATCATCAATCCTCGGTAACGGATACCGATTCTTCACTGTCAGCTTGTTCAGCTCACGGTAGTCTATACACATCCTCATGCTACCATCTTTCTTTTTCACGAATAGGACCGGAGCACCCCAAGGAGAGATACTCGGTCTAATGAACCCCTTATCTAGCAGCTCTTGTAACTGCTCCATCAACTCTTTCATCTCCGTCGGAGCCAATCGATACGGTGCTTTGGCAACAGGTTGGGCACCTGGTATCAGATCAATCTGAAACTCAATCTCTCGGTCAGGTGGCACTCCTGACAAGTATTCAGGAAACACATCTGGAAAGTCACACACAACCGGTACCTCAGTCAGTTGTGGTGTGGGCGTATCCACATCCTTCACATATGCCAAGTAGGCACTACATCCACGCCTCATGCACTTTCCAGCCACCGCCATTGAGATCACTTTCGGGATCATCGTGACTCGATCCCCATAAACAGTTACTGAACTCCCATCAGGCGCTATCAATCGAATCATCTTCTTTCGACACACTATATCGCCTCGAAGTCCACCAGCCAATCCATCCCAAGTACCAAGTCAAAACCACCTAAGGTCATCACAAATGGTCTAACTGGAAATTTACGACCCTCTAACTCCACATCACAACCCTCTATCAACTCTGAAATCCTGGTAGACTTACCTATGGCAGTTTCTACATCAAATGGCGCATCAACACGTTTACTACTAACAGGCAGCTTGGCATAGAAAGCAGCAGAAATAAAACTTCTACTGGCACCCAAATCAAACAACACAGAAGCTAAAGTTTGGTTCACCAGAAACGTACTGGACACAACATCAGGGTTCGTCCTAGCCTCCTCCTGCTTCATCGAGAATGCCCTGGCGCTTGCCCTCGGTCCTTCATTCCCCGTCTTCTTCACGCCGGAACCCTTAGCCCTTGGCTTCTTACAGTCTTTACTCATATGACCACTTTCCCACAGTTGAAGCACCTCGTGCCCCTACAATCTCTAGCCATATGACCAGGCTTCCCACACTTGAAACAAACGTTCAACCCCCATCTACACTCGCCACTGTGCTCCTTCTCGCATTTGCCACACTTTCTCGATCCTGTACCCGGTGTGACCACATGGCGATCGTCCACCCGTGCCTTCTTGTTGCCCGTCGAGGCATCACCCCGACCAAACCTTTTCCTGTTCCAATTCCTATCAGCACCACCCTTCCTACTACCTTCAGCCGCCACCACTACAGCCCTTTCAACATACAGTCTTCCCGCCAAGTCCACCGCCGACCTAAACGTGCTCGGCCGGGCAGCGATCATATGCCTGTGAATGTCCGCCGGCAAACCTTGAATATACCTCTTGATCTTTTGCGCCAGAGGTGTCACCTGATCCGGCACCAGACGTGCCATCTCGTTGAACTTTGTGGTGTATTGCTGGTATGTCATCATTCCCGCCTCCAGCTGCAGGAACTCCCTCTCGACCTTATCCATTTCCCGGTGAGGACAAAACTCCTCAATAACCTACTTCTTCAACTCCGACCACCTCATCCTCCCAATAGCCCTGCTACCCTCGGCTTAGACTATATTGTCCCACCAGCACAAAGCCGAGTCCACAAAAGAATGGGCAGCAAAATTCACTTTCTGATCTTCCCGGTACTCGCTGATATTCAGAACGGCTTCCATTTCCCTCACCCACCGGTGAGCAGCAGCAGAAGTGCCATTACCATCAAAAGTTAGGGGCTTGCATCGTTGAAAAGCCCCATTGTTACAGCCTCATGCCGCCCCCGGCACAGGCTCTTCTTCCTCCTCCTCTTCTTCATCACAAGGAACCGTTTCAGGATCCGTTTGTTCCCGTCCTCCCGAGGACCGGTTCCTCTCCTTCCGTTCTCCTTCCCGTACAACCTTTATCACTTCGGTCACCACAGATGGTAAGATCGGCTGCATGACCTGGTGCACCTCCTCCACCGGCCATCCTTTATCACACACTGAAAAAATCAAACACCAACATGGTCATTCAATGGAATAGCTCAGTTTATGTCAAGTATAGTAAGTCCCTAATTACAGTGGCCAGTTGTGATTAGCCACTTACTTTACTCTTCGCACCCCGAGCATTACCTGTCCTGACTATATTAGTATCTAAATCTACCAGCAACACATAAACACATAACATGCGCACATACTACCAGTTAACATTAAGAAAATATCTGATGACACGCAGCTACTCAGACTGGCATCCCTTCCCTTTCCGTCCCATTCTCAGTTTAAGTCAAGGGTTATTTTGAAAATTTTACCCGTGTCACTTAAACTTTGGCTCTGATACTAACTTGTAAGGCCCCGATCCCGGGCACCTCACCACTGGTCTATCATCGCACAAAAAAACATACATTCCCATTAACTTTAATAAAATCATGCAGCAGAAACTATGAAATAACTTTTCATTTTACTATAAATGCTTTTGCAAAGTAATACAACATCCATTACAAAGCATCATTTGTTTGCATTACAATACAAAAGCTTGAACAAAATAATGCCATCCCAAAAAGAGCTGAGTAGCCGCCCCGTGCCATCCTCAGCAACATTACCTGTCGACTAAAAAGGCATAAAAAGTCAGCGTTGCTGAGTGAGTTCTAGTTTTATAATAAAACATACTTTTCTTTTGTTAAAACCGTCCTTTACATACATGCGATCACACAACATACGTACACATAGATAATATCATTATTATCCTCATCATTCGTTTGTTAACTTTTGTTCATTTAACATTCATCGTTAACATTTACATTCGTTACTTTCGTTCACATTCATTCATGAATTCTTACTTTCATTTGTACGTTCCTTACTTTCATTCACACGTTCATTCCGTTCATTCGTATGTTCATTACTTTCGATGACATGTACCTTACCCCGAACATTGTGCACGAGGCAGGTAACTGAGCCTGAGGTCTTTCATAGACCTCAAACATTAGGCACGGAGCTGGCTCCAGTACCTAGGGTAAGTACATCCATCACTGACTGGGTATGAGAATGATATTCTCTGTTGATATGAATCAACAAGGATCGAATATGAAGATTGAGTCAATGATTGAAAGGTGGAATCAAGCAATCAATGAACATAGAATACTTGATATACTCATAAATGCACTCTTGTATTAATTAGATCAACTGTTACAAAGTAAATACTAGGGTTTAGCAAGCTATGGTAACTAGATAGCTAACATGGGAGAAAAACAAAGTATTCTCGAAAGTCTCAAAAAGTCATCTCTCATATACGAGGTTTCTATTCTATTGTAGGCTGACTTACAGCTTGTACAAAAAGACTAAACTACCCTACAAGTCTAAGTCTTCATTCGTATTTGTCTTTTGTCATCCGCATTGACTAATGCGGATGAGTAAATCTTCATCAGCATCGATCTTCTATCAGCCGCATTAGTGTTTGGTCATCAGCATTAGTCAATACGGATGAGCAAACACTTGGCGTATTTGTTGCTGGTCATCCGCATTAATTAATACGGATGGACAAATGCCTTGTCCGCATTTAAACGGTTGTCCGCATTAGTTAATACGGATGAACAAATACTTGTCAGCATTTGTTCTTGGTCATCCGCATTGACAAATACGGATAGCCGACACTTGTACTTTTTCTTCTTAAGCAGAAACTTATTTATCCGCATTTCTTCTTGGACTTAGGGAGATTTCCAGCAAAACAACCATCCACCTCTTGAATTGGCATGTATGATCCTTTCAGGGGCCAACAATACTCCCCCTAAGGATTATACAGCCTAAGTACTTTAAGGGTTTGAGGGTGGATGAGGTTGTGAAGATTCTGCTGGGTCTTGTGCAGCAGGAGGAGATGACACAGGAGTAGGGTCTGTGTATGAGGGATCCACAATAGACTTGATCATGTTTGAGAAGTGTTTGGCTTCATTCAATTCTTCTCTGCTCAACACATAAATCTTCATCTGACTCATGTTCTGAATGGCCTCAACTGGCATCTTCCTTAGTGAAATGGGCTCCCAGATGGATACAGTAGATAAACCATCTCTGTGAATTAGTAGAGACACATCCACATCAACCTCAAGCTTTATAATATTCCCAAACTGCAAAGGAGTCTTCTTCTTCCTCCTTTGCTCTCTCTTCTTCTTTATTCTGTCATAGGCCATCTTCAGGAGTTTAATGCACTTCAAGAAGAAGTACATATCAGCTTCACCCAACTTGTTGCTGATCTCCCTGAAATGCCTTGTGTAGATGTAGTGGATATAGGATTCATCTAATAGTCTTACCTCATATCCACTGAACAATCTGATCTCTGCTCCTTCCTTTCCTCTCCACTTCCTTTCAACCACCAACTCATATGTTTTCTCATCATAAAACACATTAGAGATTGGCACAGAAGTGTAGTACCAGCAACCATCTTTCTCTTTAATGATTCAGTGGGTCTTACCCTAAGTTCAGGTAATACCACTTCTTCTGCTGGTTTCCTTTGCTTCTTGTCAAGGGGATTGAGTTGTTAATAAAACAGACATATTGATTGCAGGTATGGTCATGAACAGACATGGTCAATCTTACCTTTCACAAGTGCAAGTAATTGTTAGTAAAACAGACATGGTCATGAACATATTGATTGCAGGTATGTTTGTCCTCTTAAACTCATACTTAGTTAATATTCTGATGCAAATGATCTTATCATGTTTTTGAGTTGATTGGGTATTCAACATGTACCTCACACTCAAAAGTATGGCAAGTTCAACCATCTGCATGCAATGTATGGTAGAACTTTCAACATCTTACTTGACCAGGTTACTTAAGTTATGAAATCTCATTTGCTTGATCCTCATTGGGATTCTTTTGTTTTGATCCTTTTATGAGTTTGATCCACATTAGGATTCTTTTAACTTCACTTTGGAAGGTGATCTTTAAGGATTCTTTTGTTTCATTCACTTGAAATGTTTTTGATCATTTGATTCATCCAAATTGGATGTGTTCCACATTGGGAATCTTGAAGGATCATAACATCAGCACTATGTGCTTGTTTCTCCAGGTCTTTGCTTAGCAAAACAAAGGAGGAACTGATGTGAGTAAAAGAGATTGATAATTCATCATTACCTGGGGTGTTTAGGTTGTTACACACACACATTTGGATAAGCCAAAACTTACACATACTATGCGGTGACAGCATCATAGTAGAATATAAGCTTTAATTTATCACTGCATGTGGTTTCTTTTCCAAGTTGAGGCTACCAACATATCAGATAAGTCATGTCAGTCATTTGAGTTTTATAAATAAGCACAGTGAATGATATAATGACTGTAATTATATCATTTCCCAAGGATAAACTGTATACTTCTTCTTTTGACTTCTTTTGGTAATTTTCATTTTACTCAAGATTAATCATGCTAATTGATTGAATTAAGAATTCAAATCTGGTTGGATCAAATGCCTTAGTGAATAATCAGCTAATTGATTATCAATGTGAACTTGCATCAATTTGATTAATCCTTTTTCAGCACAATCTCTCAAAAAGTGATATCTAATTTCAATATGTTTTGTTTTTTAGTGTTGAACTAGATTATTTGTTATGAACATAGCTGCTATGTTGTCAATGTAAATTGGAGTATGCAGAAAGTTAAAACCATAATCAAGCATCTGGTTTTGAATCCAGAGAACTTGAGAATAGCATGCAGATGCTGCTATATACTCAGATTCTACTGTTGAGACAGAAACATTGGTTTGCTTTTTGCACTGCCAGGATACCAGTCTGGGACCAAGAAATTGACAACCGCCAGAAGTGGATTTTCTGTTGAAGTTACATCCCCCATAATCACTGTCAGTGTATGCATAGAGATTGAAATCTCCTTCCTTTGGATACCATAGTCCAAGAGCAGGCTTGCCCTTAAGATATCTGAATATCCTCTTGACTGCATTGACATGAGATTCCTTGGGATCTGCTTGATATCTGGCACACACACAAACGCCAAACATAATGTCAGGCCTACTCGCTGTTAGATACATATGTGAACCTATCATGGAACGGTAGTGTGTCTGATCCACTGATTTGCCTTCAGGATCAGGTCCAATCTTCACTCTAGTATCCACAGGAGTTCTGATGCACTGACAGTCAGCAAACTTGAATTTCTTCAGCATTGTTTCCACATATTTTGATTGATTGATGAAGATTCTGTCTGCTGTCTGTTGGACTTGTACTCCTAGAAAGAAAGTGAGTTCTCCCATAACACTCATTTGGAATTTTGAATGCATGTAATCTTTAAAGTCTTTACATAGAGACTTGTTTATTGAGCCAAAAATGATATCATCCACATATATCTGTACAAGCAACATGTCTTTTCCTTTTCTTTTTCTGAAGAGGGTCTGATCAATCTTTCCTCTCTCATAAACATTATCAATAAAGAACGATGAAAGAGTCTCGTACCACTTCCTTGGAGCTTGATGAAGACCATACAAGGCTTTGTCTAGCTTGTATACCCTGTGGGGAAAACCTGGGTCTTCAAATCCAGGAGGTTGACTCACATAGACCTCTTCAGCAATCTTTCCATACAGAAAGGCACATTTCACATCCATTTGATAAACAGTGAATTTCATGGATGCTGAATATGCAAGAAAGATTCTTATGGCTTCTAGTCTGGCTACAGGGGCAAATACTTCATCATAATCAATTCCTTTTTCTTGTGTGTATCCCTGAGCTACTAGTCTTGCTTTGTTTCTAATAACGATTCCTATGTCATCAGTTTTGTTTCCGTATAGCCACATGGTACCGATAGGGTATTGTCCTTTGGGAAGATCTACCAGCTGCCATACTTCTTGTTTCTTGAATTGCAACAACTCTTCCTGCATTGCTTTAATCCAACTGTTGTCTTGAAGAGCCTCTTTGATATTTTTGGGTACTGTTTGACACAGAAAGCATGAGAACAAGCAGATGTTTGCAATGCTTGACTTGCTCCTTGTCACTCGTTCATTTAGTTCACCAATGATGTTGTCAACTGGATGATTTTTGTGCATTCTTATGGTTGGAATTGAGTCACCAGCAATGGTTACATCAAGATTGGAGACATTCAGTTCATCTTGGTGTGAGGCAACTTCTTCTTGTACTGTTGGGGAGCTATGAAAGTAATCAAAATTTGTTCCAGTTCCTGCTTCAGTGCCAGCAGGGATTTGATTACTCCTATCATTTGAAGTTCTTTCAGTGTCAACCGGAGGGGTGACATGAGTTTGAGTTCTAACTTCTTCTTGGTTTCTCAATTCAATAGATGGCATCTCTGATGGAGAGGGTATTATACTGGGACCATCCTCAATTGAAGCACTTTGATGTTGAACAGTATGTCTGACATGATCAGCTTGTAGTGGAACCTCTTCATCAAGTTACTCAGTAGATGTTGGAGGAATCATTGAAAAGTCACTCCTTCTTTCTACTGATGATGATGGTATAGCTGATTGTGGGTTTCCTGCATTAGACAAGTGAAATTGGTCAAAAGATTTAGTAAATGAGTCAATATCAAACAACCAATAAGGACCATTAGTTGATTTGGGAAATGAATGTTCCTTGAATTGAACATTTGTTGATTCATCAATAATGTTTAATCTAGGATTAAACACTCTGTAAGCCTTTGAAACAGAAGAATAACCTACAAAGAATCCTTCATCAGACTTGGATGAAAACTTTCCCAAATGGTCACGGGTGATTAATATTGAAACAGGACAATCAAATGACTTGAAAAATCCAATGAATGGTTTTCTTTGAAAAATGAGTTCATAAGGTGTCTTATTACTTTCTTTGACGATCAAAGTTCTATTTTGTACAAAGCACGATGTGTTAACTGCTTCTGCCCAAAAGGTGATTGGCAGTTTAGCATCTGCTAGCATAGTACGTGCTGCTTCAATTAGTGTTCTATTTCTCCTTTCAGCTACTCCATTTTTTGAGGAGTTCTAGCTACACTAAATTGATGAGCTATGTGTTTGGTTGTACAAAAAGAACTCATATCTTCATTTTTAAATTCTGTTCCATTATCACTCCTGATTGTTTTAACTTTAAGATCAATTTGATTTTCAATTTTAGTGATAAAATCTTTTATTAATTGGGACGCTTCATTTTTATGAAGTAAGAAGAAGACCCATATGAATCTAGAAAAGTCATCTATGATCACCAAACAATATTGCTTCTTTCCCATACTCATAACATGAGTTGGTCCAAAAAGATCCATATGAAGTAGTTTCAATGGAGAATCGTTGGTGTTCACCAACTTTAGCTTGTGAGACTACTTGTGTTGTTTTCCTTTGAGACACGCTGACCAGTGGTCAATGAAGTGAAAATCTTTTTGAGGTAAACCGATAACGTGATTTCCTTTGACCAGTCTGTTCATGTTTTTGAAATTTGTGTGTCCTAATTGTCTGTGCCAAAGTTGTGATACATCAAAAGATGCTTTTGATAGAAGACATGTTTCTTCTTTTGGTGATGCAGAATTAAGGTTAATGACATAAGTGTTGTTCTTCCTCGGTGTTTTCAAGACAACCCATTCTTCAGGAATTTGAAACCCTGGTCTCAGAATGTAGCAATGAGTGTTAGTGAAGTGAGTGGAATATTTCTTGTCACAGATCTGAGACACGCTGAGAAGATTGAAGTTCAGTTGTTCGCAATAATTAACTCCGTCAAAGCTCAGCATTCCACTTGTCACAGATCCTTCACCTATAATTCCACCACCTTGTGAATCTCCTCCAAATGCCACAGTAGTTCCTTGAATGTGCTTAAAATCATGAAGGAGGGAACGATCTCCAGTCATGTGTCGGGAGCATCCACTGTTCATATACCATAAACTGTTGGACCTGTATGAATGACCCTACAAGCACACAGAAAGTACTAATTAGAATGTGAAACCCAAGCCATGATGGTCTTGGGCTTACCGTTTCTATCCATAATAGTAACCTGTTGGTATTTTCGTCTAAACTGGGGCTTTGGTGATGAGGTCATGCTTGATTTGTTTCTGAAACTTGAATGGTTTATTATATCAACTGAAGAGTCAGATGAGTATTCAAACCTTTGATCCCTGTTTCTTTTCAGAAATTGGATTCGTTTTTTGTTATCAAACTTGGTTTTAGAATTATAAAAATCATTAGATTGTTTGACTACTTGATTTTTATATCTTTGGATTCTGTTTGAAGTTTTCAGATTTTTCACATCATCATCAGACTTAGAAACTCTGTGATGAGGACGACCATTGATCTTATGTTTCTCATACATGATTGGAGAGATAGGCTTGTTCTGAGGTATTCTCAATCCCTTTTGTTTAAAGAAACAATCAGATGTATTGTGATTTGTCATGTTGCAGACAGAACGGTATTTGTTAAAATAACAGTTCTTGGTGGAGTGATTGTTCATATCACAGTTTGAACAGTATTGATTGTAAAAGCATTTATCGTTCTGTGATTAGACCTCTCACACACATCACAGTACATGTGTTTGTTTCTAGCTACTGATCCTGGTGTTGAGGATTTTATAGCTTTGACAGATTTGGAATTAGATTTATTCCTTGGTTTTGATGGGACAGCCTGATCAACCTTGTTGGTAGTTTGTTTCACAACACTACTGACTTTGCTTTTCTAAGGCTGCTCATGCTTTCTTGATCTTTGCCTAATCTCCTTTTCAAATTGGTTCACATGCTCTTTGTTGAAAATATCAAAGCCAACCCCTTGCTTTGATTTTGAAGTTTGAGGGTCTAAGTTAGTTTTAGCTTTTATGACTCGAAAAACTTTTCTTTTGATGGATGGTGAATCATTGTCTGATTTGCTTGAATTTTTTGGAGAGTTTATCTCACTATCAGATCTGCTTTCAGCAGGTAGATTCACTCTATCAGCTTTTATTTTCTTTTCCTTGGAAATTGCAGGAATGAATTTCATAAAAGGAACAATAGCCTTGATTGGGCTGGTTATTTTGATCACACTCACTATCTTTTCTGCACACTCCTTGATTTTAATTGGGTGACCTAACTTGATTTTGTCCTCATTTGTTTCAATGTAAACACTAGGTTTATTTGAGGATTGGTGACTTGTTTTACTATTGTTTTAGGTTCAATAGTGTTAGGTTCATTTTCCTGTTTGAGTGTAACAGAATCAGGCATGACAGTGTAGTTGTCATTGTATGGTGGTGGACAAGAGTTGTATCCAATACCAGACATGTCTTTGGGATCCTTTTGAGAATCAAGCATCTCTTGCAGCTTTACTGATAACTGTTGAAACTTTTCTAGTTTTAGTTCAGTAAAATTTTGTTCAGTTTTAGATTGATATAATTTTTCAGTCAGTTGCTCATTCTCAGCTGTAAGAGTGTACTTTTCACCACGCAATTTCTCAATGTCAGAGATGAGAGATTTAATTTTGATTTCAAAGATTTTTATTTTTCTCTTGAGCATCTCTGACTTGACCTTTTCTTCTTTAATTTTATCAGCCAGTTTATGATTATGCTCTCTATAACCTTGTAGTTCATTAATGCATTTATCACTACAAAGGTTAGATTTTACCTCAGTAGGCATGGGAGAAGGTCCATCATTGATGTGAGCCATGAGTGCATGGTTTTGAAATTGAGGTTTACTTCCTCAGCATACATGCTCCAATCACACACTCCATCCTGCCAGATAACAAGAGCATTAGCTGATGACTGATTGTTTCCATAAGCTTGATTGGTCAGTTAAGGTTGAGTCTGATGTGATTGTTGATGATGATGAAGCTGTTGTTGATGACTGTTGGAGTGAAAGCTTGAAGATGTTTGTGATGATGACTGGCTCTGAGAAGGCCTTTAAGCATTGTAGTTTCTTCTGGGAGCATTGCATTCTCTAGAGAAGTGGCCAGTCATTCCACAATTGAAGCATTTCACTTTTGATTTGTCATATCCAAGCTTGGTGTTTCATTAAGGTGAAGCTTTTTCCCTTTTCTGAAAAACTTCTTTGCTCTCATAGCAATCATGGCCATTTGCCATTGCAAATCCATTTCCTCCACATCATTTGGATCCATTTCTTCCAGATCTTCTTGGATCAGATGTGCAGATGTGAGTCTTCCACCCAAATAGGCTTCAAAGCTAGCAACAAATGCATTATAAGTTGCCTTTTGTTCTTCAGATTTTGGATCCTTAGGAGTAGGAGTTGCAGAGAATCCTGATGCTTGGCTTTTTGAAGTTGATGGGGAAGATGTTGATGGTCTGTTGGATGGTGGGGCTGTAATGAATCCAGTTGATTTAGCTTGATTTCTTGAGGAGATGAAATCATCCTCCTCAGTAATGAAGGCATTTTCCACAGAGTGAGTATCTGTGGGAAACTTGTATGCTTCAATTACTCTGGGTCCTCCCAGATTTCTGCTTCTATCATCCAGTTCCAAAGCTTCTATCTTTGCTATCATGATGTCCGGGGTGGTGCTCTCCAAATCAAGAGTATTCTTCAGCATAGTTACATTTTGTTTCCAATTTTCAGGAAGACTATATAACATCTTCTTGTTTAACTCCTTTGACTTGTAAGTAATACCCATGATCTCTAAGTCATTCACCAACTGCATAAATCTATGCAACTGTTTAGAGATGGACTCCCCTTTGGAGTGATGAAATGTCTCATACTGATTCACAAGCTTGTCTTTGTTAATTTCAGCCACTTCACTGCTTCCTTCACACATGATTTGCGGTGCATCCCATACAGCTTTTGTAGTGCCATACTTTTCCAATCTTTTAAGCACATCCATTTTAAGTGCTTGAGTGAGTATGGAGTAAGCTTTTAGGTCAATCTTAATCTTCTTGTAATCATAATCTTCTAGAGTAAGATCTTCAATAGGAATTCTTGAAGTCTTGTATAGTGCAGCTTGATCTGCAGATAATGTAACTGGAATGTGTGGGCCTTTGCATATTGAGATCCAATAATCAGGATCAACACCTGTAATATAGTTCATGAATCAGATTTTCCATTGTTTAAATTCGGATTTATGTTTGAGCATGGGTGGTTTTGAGGCATGCCCAAGTTCAGAATAATTATGTGAATCCATAGTTAACTGTCCGCATTAGTTAATGCGGATGAACAAATACTTGTCAGCATTTCTTCTTATGCAGAACTTATTTATCCGCATTTCTTCTTATGCAGAACTTATTTATCCGCATTTCTTCTTGGACTTAGGGAGATTTCCAGCAGAACAACCATCCACCTCTTGAATTGGCATGTATGATCCTTTCAGGGTCCAACAATCACTTATCTTTTCTCTTTTCATTCTGGATCAATGCCATATGTTATACCCCGAACATTGTGCACGAAGCTGATGCTGGACCTGTGGTAATTAAATCACGAGCATTGTGCACGAAGCTGATCCAGTCACCTAGGGTAAGCGGCAAGGATCCCGTACATATGGTCAATCACAAAGATTGGACCCCAGTGTGCATCCTTTGGGGTAGCTAACCCGCACACCGTTGAGCTAACACCTTTATTGGGTGTGCACCTCCTTACATTGGCTTGCAAGCCTTTCTTACATTCATTCGTTCATACATTAGTGTATACATTCGTTCATCATGTTCCACTTTCATTATCTTTCTCTTTACATTACATAATACTTTCATTCCATTTATTAGTCATAACACGTAAAGTTATGGAAAGATAAACACGTACCGAAACAAGGAACATCGACATTTACCAGTCATCAGTCATCACCATCATACATGGCAACATCATACTTAACATACATACATCATGCATAAACATGCAACACTAACATCATAGCAGCACACAAAGCAAACGCAACATAAATGAGCATAAACCGCCCCGAGACATCATTTCTTAGCACTTCAATTCTACTTCCCGAAACAAATGTGGACGAGCAAGAACAAATGTGGACGAAAGTCTTCAGAAAATATTCTAAGTGTCCAAAAAATGCTGATGACACTGTAGCAAATGTGGATGACACTGTAGCAAATGCGGATGACACTGTAGCAAATGCGGATGACACTGTAGCAAATGCGGATGGAACTGTAGCAAATGCGGATGAGCAATGTGGATGAAAGTCTTCGGAAAATATTCTAAGTGTCCAAAGAAATGCTGGTAGAACAAATGCGGACACTGTAGCAAATGCGGATGACACTGTAGCAAATACGGATGGAACTGTAGCAAATGAGGAAGAACAAAAGAAATACGAATGAACAAAAGACAGCTACTGACTGTTCAGCAAATACGGATGAACAGATTAACCTGCAACGTAACTTATGCTATTTTCAGCTCCCAATCATCATCCTAACACATCCTTAGCATAGATCTATTATACTACACACTTAGAACAAACTAAACATCATACACATCATAGGAAAACCCTAAAACATACATCAACAGTACTTAGTCGAAAATCATGCTGAAATTCATAGTTTGCCTTAGAAACCTTATGTCCAGTATGCATAACAGCCCCAAACCCTTAGAAAACAAGTAAAAGAGGGGATCTAGAACTCACCTTGCTGCTCCTAAGCACAACTCCCTCAAACCCGAGAACCCACTTGAAGGTCCAGCACCTAAAACCCATGAAAACAAGCACTAAACACCATAATATTAGCCCAGAAGCTCAAACCCAGCAGAAAACAGGGAAGAAACACTTGAAAACTTTACCTTTCTTGAAGAACTTGCACTTTCTCTCTCAAAAACCGGTTAAGAGCTTCTCTCTGTCTCTAGGACTGAAGGTTGAATGGTGTGGGGAAGAAAGTATGGCAACCCTTTCTTATTTTAAACCCCCACTATGTTCAAGTTTGTCCCTTGCATGCTTTTAACCCTTTGCTTTTGAACTGACTTCCTATTTGCACCCTTACTTTTCTTTTTCTATTCTTTTTAATAAATTTCAGGGTGTTACACGTACCCCCTCGCCGTACGGCTTCTGATGCTCTGCCTTCACTTGCAAACAAGTAAGGCACTTACTCACATAATCCACTACATCACGCTTCATTCCCGACCACCAATAATCTTTCTTCATATCCTGGTACATCTTCGTGACACCGGGATGAATCGAGTATCGAGTCTTATGAACTTCATCCATGATCTTTCCCCTTAGATCCCCATAATGAGGTATCCACATCCATCCAGTTCGGGTTCTAACACCAAGAGTGTTCTCACCCAATTCTGCGACTAGACCCTTCATACGTTCGAAATTAATCCGATCTTCCTTTAGCGCCTCGTCCTGAAACCCTTTGACCTGTTTCATCACGTCAGCGGTAATAACCAAATGATAGGCCTTCACTCGAATCGGCTCGGGTCTCTCCTTTTGGCTGAGGGCATCAACCACTATATTGGCTTTACTCGGATGATAATGGATCTCATAGTCATAATCCTTGATGAGCTCCAACCATCTTTTCTTCCTCATGTTCAAATCTTTTTGCTCGAAGAAGTACTTCAAGCTCTTGTGGTCGATGAAGATGATGCACTTCGACCCCTATAAGTAGTGTCTCCAAATCTTCAATGCGAAGACCACAGCCGCTAGCTCCAAATCATGGGTAGGGTATTTATCCTAGTGGATCTTCAATTGTCGGGATGCATAGGCTATAACCTTCCCTCGTTGCTCAACACGCAACCCAGTCCCGAATAAGAAGCATCCTAGTATACCACTAAGTCTTCACTCCCTTCGGGTAATGTCAAGACAGGAGCTTGAGTTAATCTTGCCTTTAACTCCTCGAAAGCATCCTCCTGTTCTCGACCCCACACAAACTTCATATTCTTGCGAGTCAATTTAGTCAAGGGTGAAGCTACCTTGGAAAAGTGCTGGATAAATCTTCTATAGTAACCCACCAAACCCAAGAAACTTCAAATCTCAGATGGCGTCTTTGGAGACTTCCATAGCATTACCGCCTCAACCTTAGTCAGCTTCACCATGATTCCTTTGGCATTTATTACGTGACCCAAAAATTAAACTTCGCGCAACCAAAAAGCACACTTAGAGAATTTAACATACAATTTCTCTATTCTAAGTGTGTCCAGTACTTCACGTATATGGCCGGCATGTTCTTTCTTTGCTCTTTGAATAAATCAAGATATCATCAATAAACACAATCACTGATTTATCTAACATGGGCCGACACACTCGGTTCATTAAATCCATAAAGGCAGCTAGCGTGTTAGTTAAACTGAAAGACACAACGAGAAACTCGTAGTGTCCATAACGCATATGAAAAGCTGTCTTAGGAATATCTTGCTCCTTCACCTTCAACTGATGGTAGCTAGATCGGAGATCTATCCTTGAGAACCAACTGGCACCTTGCAGCTGGTCAAACAAGTTAGGTGCATGAACAATAATTTGGGCGTATAGATACTATTTGGGCGCACGGACCGCCTCTTAGACTATTTGGCAAAAATATTAGGCGCATGAGGACTATTGGGGCGTATGAACTTCACTTGAAAATTCTAAGTCAAAATTCCAGGTGCATGAACCCTATTTAGGCACATGGCCAACTGTTATGCATATTTCAGACTTATTTTCAAACCCAAATAACATTCTAATCTGTTTAGAACT
Source organism: Flaveria linearis (assembly GCA_024085815.1). NCBI lineage: Eukaryota > Viridiplantae > Streptophyta > Magnoliopsida > Asterales > Asteraceae > Flaveria > Flaveria linearis. The sequence continues at coordinate 23,751,815 of CM044018.1, forward strand.
TATATATATCATTCTAAGAATTATCAACACATATATAACTATAAAACACAATCATACATACACAAATACATGTGGATTCATATACAACAATTGTAAAACATTTTAAATATGCATTTTCTGCTCCAAAGAGTTTAAAACATATAAAAATCAGGGTCTAGAACTCACCTATTGCAACCAACAAGTATTACTTCTTCCAAACTTGTATGCACAAGAGTTCAAACACCTAAAACACATCAAAAAGAACAACTAAACATGTAGAACACATGAAAATTGGTTTCATGGTCAAGAACCCAACAAAACCGAATCAATTATGCAAGAAGCACTTATCAAGACCAAAAACAGCTTCTTCTTCTTCTTGAAACTGAGAGAAACCCTTTTTCTTCTTCTTTCTTTCTTCTTTCAGTCGAAAAGCAGAGGTGAGAAGTTGATATGGGCGGCCATACCCAAAGAAATAATAAAATATTTGAGTTTTGTACTTTTTACACTTTGCCCCCTTTCATTTTTGCTCATTTTCCTTTCTTTCAAGACATTTTTATTTTCTTTTCTTATTGTTTTCCTTTCCTTTTATTTGACTAAATTTCGGGTGTTACAAGCAACCAAAGGCTTCCTGTATGCATGCACTAAGTACGAGGTAGAAGTTGCCTTGGAAGATTTAAACTATACTCAGTAAATACTCTAAGTGCAAAATCTTCTGAAGCCAAAGACCAAATTTTTCGAAGCCAAAAGATGAAATCTTCCGAAGCTTCAATGACAAAGTCTTTCAAAGCTGAATGAAGTGAAGACTGATTTCTTTTGAAGACAGAGGAGAACATGCTTTTCTCGGATGTACTTTTGTATAAAGCTAACACACTTTCAGCTGTAACTCTGAAGACTCATCAACTTGCATGACTTAGTGAAAAGATCCATGCTTTTGCAACTGTACATTGAGGTCTTGAGCCTGTAACTTTATACTTTATGTACTTTTATCCTTTTTATAATATATTAGGATGTGAGCTATGACATGTCATAGTCACTAGTCAAAAGGCAATCGGATTACCTTTTGACTCTATATTGATTTTGTTGTCTTTCAATGTTCCTACTGGGGTAGCCGGTTGTAGGATGTAGAATAAAGTATCTTAGGGTCTTCTATTCTATTTAACTTATGTATTGTAACTCTTGTAAAAGAACTTGAGATTAATATACAACATTCTTGAAAACCATATATATTGTTCTTAAGTTATATCTCATTGTTACTTGTGTTCTTTGCATCTTGTTCTTAAATTCGGTTCCCTATTTGAACTGTTAAGTGTCCTAACATTCTCCTTATTGTGAGGCTGATTGTATTGACAATCTCTTAACCGGTCATGCACCTTCAACCAAGTATACCTCTAAATCTACTCTACCAAATATTAAATAAACATTAGAAGGCCTATTTAGATACCTCAATATCAACTTAATCGCCTCCTAATGTGCTTTTCTAGGCTTAGATAGAAACCAACTTACTATACTAACAGCAAAAGCAAGATCATGACGAGTACACAACATTAGGTACATCAAATTACCCACTTCACTAGCATATGTCACTCCTCCCTTGTACTCTTCTTCTTTTGGTGACTCAAGGTTATCTCTACTAGATAACTTGAAATGTTGGGCTAAGGAGTAATCACTTGCTTACACCTTTCCAAACCATATTTAGGTAAAACCTTTTGAATGTACATGCTTTATGTAAACTTTAATTGCCTCAAGTTTTGATCCATTTCAATTTTCATGCTAATGATCTTTCTAGCATTGCTTTCATTTCAAACTCCACCATAAAGTAAGTCTTTTGTAAACTTTATCACCTGTTTATCCTCCAGGCAATGAGCATATCATCCACATATAAAAGGAGATAAACATACTCATTATCAGCATATTCCTTGAAATACACACAACTATCATAGGAGCTTCTTCTGAACCCACTCTTTATCATATGATCATCAAAACGCTTTGATACAAGGGTCGACCGAGTTGACTACACGTAAAGTGTTCTACAAATAACGGAGGTAGATCAATCAATGTATTGGAAAGGAAAGTGAATGGAACTACGATCGATGTACAAGGAACAAAGCTAGATGAAGATTGGACGTCACGCAGTGTTCATTGAATGAGAGATGGATCGATCGAAGGAGATGAACGGAGCAGTGATCGGAAGAGAAGAGGGTTCTAATTAGGTTTTTTCAAAGGAGGAGAATGGGATGAGCAAATTATGGTAAAATAAAATGAATAAGGTAAAAATCTGGATTGTTTTAGAAGATCCTCGGGCAGATTTTTTTAATTCTAATTTTTGTTCTCGTAATGACACCCGAACAATGTCTAGTTGGAGTCTAGATGAAGATACTAAAAAATAACACACGACACATAAATATTTTGCTTTATTAAATTAGATAGGGCCAAGTCAAATATTTTCCACTTAAGTTTGTTTTGGACCTTTAAGCTTAACATTTTCTATCATACCAATGTGAAATTTAATATGATTAATGTCAATTCACCTAGTATAAACATGAATATATTTTCTTAATTTCAACCTTTCCCATCATAATCATTTTAAACCTATCACATCATATTTATTTTCAACATGTTTTTTGAAGTTAAGAGCAATTTTAAATTTGAAAAAGACTAGAACTAAATGGAACTCATCTAGGCATTGACGGAGTCATACCTAGACAAGTTAGTCGAATGGGCATAACAAAGGCATGACTTAAGGGTCTTAAGCTACATTTGAAATTACAAGCATATAAAAACAAATAGAAAGGTCTTGAAGAACTGAATCATTTGGAGCCCTGATTTCAGTTCGTGAACGTGAATCTATTATCTTGACCCCTAATTTTAGCGTTAATGGTTTCCCAGAAAATTTTACCATTTTTATTTATTTTGTTTTTAGTGAAATAAACATATGTCTCTTGAATGTTTTTAATTCATGTATTTATTGTTGGAATTATGTTTTTTACAGCAATCCCAGGGTCCGAACTTGCTACTCTTTGTGGCCTTCTAACTTACCCTTACGCAACCTTTACGCTACCTTTACGGTAGTTTTTGAACTATAAGTTTTGCTTTTTATGATTTGACCAAACCTCACAAAAATAGACTTCCCTAGGAACATAACTCGTAGCAGTAGGCATTTCGTAACATACATTTTATCTATGATGATATTTCTTTCATTTATTTTTTCATTTTTTATTGTTATCCGTCGAGACGTGACTCAACAAATCCCCCCCCCCCACACAACCCGCCCCCGTCACATTCTGCATCAATGGTCATGACATTGTGCATACCAACTGGTATATAATAACTAGATATATTTTTAAATAGTTAACACTTTTAAAACTTTCGACATACAATGAACTTAATCAACACTTCAAAGAAAAATAAGAGGGTTTATTAACTCCTAAAAAAACTCATTAAAAGGTACAAGTCGAAAGCCCCACGTCTAAGAGTGTCACTATATATGCTTATTTAACGACCAATAAGTAAAGACCGGTTTGAGGAATCCCTGTTAGAGACTATGCACGGTGAATGGTTTTCGACAATGGAAGGTCTCCAATAAGAAGAAACAACCATGTTTTTTGGGAGTATAGGCAACGATGCCTCAGAGTTTAATCCTTGAATCACCTGCCTCATAGATGGGCGAACTTTAGAATCAGGGTGCACACACCATAAACCTATAATCATCAAATGCTTGATTTCTTCTTCATTAAAATCAGACCCTAGACGCGGATCAACCGCTTCCAAAAGAGCATCTGCCCCATAGAGTTCCCAAATCCATTCTAGCAACCATACTTGATTTTCTTGAGCCTTATAATCAATGGGTTTTCTCCCACATGCTATTTCCAACATGACAACTCCAAAACTAAAAACATCCGACTCTTTGGTTGCCTTGCCAGTCACCACACATTCAGGAGCCATGTAACCCATGGTACCGGCCAACTTTGTTGTTTGTGAGGCTTTCTCATGGTCAACCATCTTAGCTAACCCAAAATCACCAAGCTTTGCATTGAAATTCGAATCCAACATCACGTTACTGGATTTAATATCTCTATGCAGAACGCATTGCTCCCATTCTTCATGTAGATACAATAAAGCAGAAGCTAGACCGTGAACAATTTTGTACCTTGCGCCCCACGTCAACAAGCTTTTTTCCTTAAAGAGATGAGAATCTAGGCTTCCATTTTCCATATACTGGTAAACAAGTAGGAGATTCCCTTTCTCATGACACCAACCCATAAGCTTCACCAGATTTCTATGCCTCAATCGGCTAATGATCGTTACCTCTGATGCATATTCATTGATCCCTTGTTTTGAACTCTTTGATACCCTTTTGACTGCAACGTATGTTTTCGAATCTTCCATAAAACCTCTATAAACGCCACCAAAACCTCCCTCCCCGAGCTTCATATCCTCTTCAAAATCATTTGTTGCTTGAGCTAACTCATGGTAAGAGAATCTTTTTGGTCCCGTGCCCATTTGATATTCATTGTTCAAATCACCAGCTTCTTGTGTTTCTTCTTTCCTGTTCTTCTTCTTCATCCACCACAAAACAAACCCAAGCACTAGCAGAAGAGTAATAGTAACCGGTATTCCAACTACTAAACCCACAACTAAATTCACCTTTCTCTTTTTCTTGTTCACTGGATCAGGGCTCGGGATTTGTGGCTCCTCATCATCTTCATCACCGGGTAAATTCGAACTATCGAATGCCCAAGATCTCACGTCATTATTCTGGTTTAGATCTCCCGTTGATGCTGAAAACCCGAAAATAACCCATTCGGGCAATAGTTGGCTGAGATCAACGGTGTAATGAAGACCATCTTGACGGAAAGATGTATCATTTTGAAAACCAGTGAAAGAAACACTAAGATTGTTCGAATTTGAATCGTAGGTAATCCAAGCTTGACACACTTTACCTTGAGGTACATTGCTAAACCATTTCTGATACGCAACAGAACGAAGAGAGTTTATGCTGATACCCACATGGTTGTCTACGGAGATATTTTCAGGAGTTAATGGATCCCAAAAACGGTTCCAGAAAGTATCAAACTCCACAGCAACAAATCGGTTACTGCAGTTACAACTATTCGGGGGAGGTTACTAGTGGTTTTTGCAGCACTCCTCATATTAGCAGGTTGTGAAACATGGGTTGCAGTTATCCCTCTAACTGCAAGCTGTCATCTATAAATGCAGTCCTTGCCTTCTGGGAGCTCTTTCATTTTTTGTACGTGGATCAACCGCAAACTGTCATCATAAAAGCAGGCCTTACCTGCTGTGTTGCTCTTGCATTTTTGTTGCTAGATCAAATGACGGACGAGGTTTCAATTGAAAGATCCTTCGTAGCTTCATCTCACGTCCAAAGTCGTGCGGAAAGAAGCCTAATTAGCATAAAACAATTCCAGATTTGTACATCATCCTGCTGTAATATGTTGTTTTATCATGGTATACAAAATCAATATGAAATCATTATAGTGTATATTGTTAATGGTATTTTTCTACCCCTTTGAATTATTTATAGGTAAAATGTAAATTGAGCAAATAAATTACATCAATAGCAGATGCAGTGCAGTCTCTACAGTTGTTGGATAATTATGATATTATCATGGCAGACCTAGATTCTTATAGATTTATGTTTTATGAGGTTGTTTATAGGATGCTCTTTTCCTTTTTTAAGCTTGGTGTTGAATGACCGGTTCCAGTAGGGCTGCAGCCTGAAGAAAGTATCGATCTGTTTAAGCTATATATGGAAGTACATAAATGAGGTGGGTATCAAAAGGTTTCAGTAAACAACGTATAGTCTGATATTGTACATGCCATGGCATGTAATTTCCGCGGATCCATCAATGTCCGGATTATATACCATCGCTACATTGGTATGATCGAGTGATACTACAATGCAAACCAGTGTAGGTCCTCCAAAGCTAGCCATACTACTCAACCCAGTAAAGATCAGTCCCATCGATCCAACAAAAGAAAAGGAAGCAACCGTGCAAAAAAGAAAACTTTTTAATGGGTGTACAAGTAAAGAGGAAGTGTAATGTATTTGTCGATAAGTGTTTGTCTTTTTTTGATGTTTAGTTTCTTAGCACTTGATTTTCCGTATAGTTAGATCATAGTTTTTATATATCACAAAGGAAGCTTTTTAAATATAAGTATGTGTTATTTTATTTGATTATGTTTCACTGATTTAAATGTTTGATGTTTTACTTAAAGTAATCAATTATAGGTGCTGTTATAAAAAAGTCAATTGTAGGAATAAAAGAAATTCAGCTCAGTGTGATACATTAATTGCAACATGATACTTATCTTTTCTATTTAAAAATTCTAAGTTTTTAAGAAAATTTATTAATTTAGTAAATAAGTTTTAAATTTTATATCGATAGAAGTTTTTGTTATTAATATCAGAAAATGCTACAAGAAAGAACACAAAGAAATAGATTATATAAGTTAAACAATTTAAAATACATAAAACAAGAACATTTACAGTTAAAAATAAATTTCAGTGCACCTTAATATTTTATAAAATATAAATAGTTAACATAATCTACGCAAATTCATAATGTTTTTGAAATTTGATATATATATATATATACATACGTATATATATGTATATATATATGTATATATATATGTATATATATGTACATGTATATATATATGTATATATATATGGATATGTATATATATGTGTGTATATATATATATAGACACACACACACGTAATACACTCATGTCAGTCGATGCATGATGGACTGAAATTTTTATAATATAAACTTTTAAGAAAAAATTATATAAAAGTAACATATATAGAGCTTACCTTAAAATGGTATTTAAAAAAACTAAAACAACTATATAATTTATTGATAAACGTTTATAAACTATTGGTGATTATATAAGTATTTAATGATTATAGAGTGAGATATTATAGGATAAGGTCTAAATAGCAACACCCGTTACTTTATAGGTTACTTAATAATATACACACATATGTACAACAAAAATAAATAAATAAATAAAATAAAAACAAAATAACGTGTTGCTATTATTTTGTAATGGGTGTGGTGGACAGTTTTATAGTTATTTTATATTTCTTGTATTTATGAAGTATAGATTGATTTACATTTTTTAAAATTACATACTCCAGATAAATCAGAACTTGTGTTTCTTATAATAATATTGATGAGATTAACACTTTATATGCTACATGAAATATTAAATTTTTATGTAATCCCAAATTCATATAAAACATTAACACTTTATAGATCATATGCAATGTACAACTTTTTAGAATAATAGACATGTTTTTGATTTTGTAATGTGAGCAAAAGTTTGTATCTTATTTTTACTACACATTGTAAAAATATAATTAAACTACATTGCACATTGTTATATACCTTTTTTAGTTTCTGGCATAAAAAATTTATCCATTAGTCTACCAGATAGATAGATTCTTTAAAATTAATCGCTCCAACAATATTAATTAGTAATCTTGTGTGCTCCCTTACCCAAAATGAAATGGTTACTTTGCATAATCTGAAATATGTTTAGAAAGTCTAGCCATTTACATGGCCTCGATTTTTTTATATAAATTTAATAAAACAAAAATTTCAGTGATTTTCCAATTATTTAAATCAGCCTTATTTTATGAATGTTACCCCACTAACTCAGAAACTATTAGGCAGTTTAAACAGACTGTTTAAACAAGCAGTTTAAATAGGCTGTTCAAACAGAAGATGTTGGCCAATAATTCCTCTCATTTTGGCAAAAAAAAAGTTAGTTGGGTGAGTGACTGCATTCTACTCTGCCTATATAAGGGCAGAGTAGTGCATCTGGGAAAAAAAGTGTCAACCATTCCTTCAGATATTCCAAGATGGACAACAAATCCAGCAAAAGCCCCGTTTGATAGGAAAATTTGATTTGTTATAAAAAATAGAAAGTTTGCTCATTATTTTGTAGAGCTTTTGTATTGACTTTATGTTTTCTGTTTTTGGGTCTTCTAGTGGAAGCATTCGTTTAATGACAGCACATGGAAGATGAGAGTTTGGAGGTTCCTAGCTACACACAATATCTTAGGGCCTATGTGTCCTAGCTTTCTCGTGAATTTGGTGTTGAGGTGATTTGTTTTAGTTTATGAATATACCATATTTCATGTTTTTTTTTTGTTTTTTGCTTATATTTCCTATGGGCTAACCCTTTGTTCCTCTTGTGTGTTGACTTTATTTTTTTTATCAATCCTCCTAGGCAAGAAAAAAAAGGGCTGCAAATATGTCAAATTAGAAGTGGGATGAGGTTGTAGAGATTGACAGTTCAGATGACACGCCTGATGCAAACCTTACAAGGCCTGATAGCGACAAATAAAGTTGTGATGTTAACAACTATGAGTTTGACCCTTCTGATGATGACTCAGGTGATACAGCAGACTCCCTCCAAACTTTTAACAAAAAACTAAAGGTTCCAAAGGTGTTGGTTTTCAGTCGCACCCATCCTAGGTCTGTTTAGGGGTTATATTCTGTTTGCTTTATGTTATGTTCGTGCAAAGATTTTATCATGTTTTAGGTTATATTAGTTCTACCCTTTTTGATAGAATTTGGTTAGTCATGTTTTATCAGGATGTTTCACTATGTATGTTGTCTTGTGTGTTTTATGTTTAGTAATCGTGTGGTGTTGTTTCTCTGTTTTGTGTTTTTATATTAAAGTTTAAATATTTGTCCTATAGAATGTCGCATAATAAATACATATCTGAAATGCAATCAATTATAATATGAGAAGGAATACTTATTCAAAAAAAATATAGTAATATTTACATACTTCATTAATTGTGAATAAGTGACACTAATGTTCGTTACATCACATATAATGAAAATTATTAAATACATGTGTAACTATATGGTACCTTTAAAGTTTTGACTTTCATATGATTATTCAAAGACACGGTAGTGGCACACATTAAGGTGAAGAAAGTTATATTTGTTAATGGTAGTCGTATGTTACTTTTAGGTTGTAAAAAAATATCAATAAGATAAAACGTATAATTATTTTCATAGCATTGCTTCTAACATAATACGCTTATTCAAAATAATTGAGACTCATGTTGGATATATTTCATTTAATGCAAGTATTAAATATTTATGGAATTCATATGGTGGAATTTGATTATTTTATATAAATGAACTAATGTTCCGTATATTTCAGTGGTGCCATTATACAAAGCGTGTGAGCCAATGAGGAATCAAGTTGAGTTTGAGGTACGTAATTTTTAATATTACGCCAAGTCATAGTCAGGCAAGTCATAGTCAGACAAGTCATACTGAGGACAAGGCATGTAGCATCGTATTGCCATTATAATTTAACGATCAGCTGTAGATTATTAAATTATACAGATTTACCTCCGTCTCTCTAAGTGTCTCTGTTTTCCTGCCGTCAATGCAAGCGTTGTCGTGTTGCGTGTAATATGCACGTACCGTAGGAAATAAGTAAATACGTTAGATATTCAACATAGATCAATCCCACTAACATTAAAATGCCACAACTTAATAATACTTTAACAAGGCATGGCCCTAATCATAAATCAAAACATCTGAGTGCATTCATGGTAATTAAACCCATGTATGATTATTTTTTTGTAGTTTTATCGACTAATTTACGTGTTTTATTTCTAGTTGGAGCTTTGTAGGCCTGCTAGCGGTCAGCCTCCATCAATGGTTCGCTTGTTTGATTCGAACATTATCTCGGAAATACTGGCAAGAACATCATTGAAATCTCTGAGTTCAATTAGATGTACTTGTAGAGAAGTAGAGTTACTATCCTATGGTGCTTATGTCTTGGAGCAACAGAAAATCAAAAATCACATGTGCTCGCAGGTTTCATTGTTCAGTGCTCAAACATCTTAGGTCGTCAACAAATACATTTTTTGGCTTCATCCGGTTCACGATCGCTTGATATTGGTTATATGGTACCGTGGACCACAATTCATGCAACATCAGAACAAGGTGTTTTAGTGGTTGAGGTTGCCCATCTGTGGGTCTGAAAACTGTCTGTTTATGCATTGTTTAAGCCAAAAAGTCATAATATGCGAGCTATTCCAAATCCAAAATTGAAATATCCTACAACAAAAGTCATATTTGTAACATTGGAGTCACGCCCGTTACATTACAAGATCTTTCGTTTGTCTATTCCTAAAACAAGGTATGTTTGTTTTCATTTCTCAATCCTCCAAACGTGTGTTGTACCATATAAATTTATATGTTGTCGTACGTATGACATATCGTTTTGAGATATTTGACTCGGGTGATTGGGCTTGGAGACTACATGATCCTATACAATTGGCCCATGATGGTGAGGTAACCAATGGCGAGGCCATTGTAGCAAGAGGGGGTTTCTACATTGTCCTAGAAAATAAACAAATACTCATAATTGATTCTTCTACTCACAAATATCAAACTATTCCAATCCCATCTATGGCTACTTATTGTTCGTACTCTTCATGGAAGCGTATTAAATACAAAGGAAGGTGGTCATTGTTTGTGTTCATGTGAATATGCAGGACCGGGTGAAAGGTTATGCACTTTACAACACAACAACATAAAGAGGGGAGTATGCAACAACACTTAACAATTCAAATGGGGAACTGGAGAAAATCAATTTAGAGAACTAAGAAACACAAGTGTATCTGAGACAGAACAAGAACAAACACAAGTAGTTGGTTTTCAAGATTGATGAATATTGCTCTCTAGTTCCTTACAAGTGGTTTACTAAGTTCTTCTAATAAGTTACAAGGACCAGAAATACTTATACTACAACCTACAGCCGGCCATACTTTGTAGGCGAGCTGGATACATGATCTAGATAACAAAATCAATGTACAGTCAAAAGGCAGATTGCCTTTTGACTAGTGACTATGACATGCCATAGTTCACATCCTAATATATTACAAAAAGGATAAAGTACATAAAGTGGAAAGTTACAGACTCAAGACCTTAATGTACAGTTTACCAAAAGCATGAACCTTTTCACTAACTCATGTAAAGTTGGTGACTTATCAGAGTTGCAGCAGAAAGTGGTTCAACTTTAGGTAAAAGGTACATCAGATAAAGCATGTATTTAAAAAGTCTTCAGAAGAAATCTGTCTTCAATAGTTGGCTTTGGAAGACTTTGTCCTTGAAGCTTCGGAAGACTTCATCTTTTGGCTTCGGAAGATATTGTCTTGGCTTCAGAAGATTTCACACTTAGAGTAATTTCTAAGGTAGTGTGAAACTTTCGAAGCATTCCACTTCAGTACACTTGTGCATGCATGCAGGAGAGACTTTGGGTGTTTGGGTTGCATCAGCCTTACAAATAACCTTACAAACTCCCCCTAGGCTGATGCTACCAAAACACTTGAGGACTTCAGGAGTTGACAGTCCTCATTATGATGATGACCATCCCTTTCTTCATAATATGATTAGGATCACTCAGACTCTCATAGTATCTTCTCATGTCAAAGAGTTCATGCGGAGGTAGATTGAACATATCCTGCGATGTGTAGACATGTTTAGTACCTTGATCTCTTATGACATGCCATCTTTCTAGATGTATGGTGTATGTCCAAGATAAGATGGGTCTTCATGATGCCAGAGGAGCTACTTGAATTGGAGTTGGTGGAGCATCCTCTTGTTGCACATCCTCAGGATTTTCTGACTCATCCTGAGGTTTGGAGTTGGATGATTCTTTCTTCTTTTTCTTTGACTTTTGTTTTGAAACCATCCTTTTTCTCCTTTTTGAACTTTTAAACTGAGAAGATTGGCCTGCGCAACCTGATTGATCTTCTTTGTCTTTCTCAGTTGGGTCTTCCTCTCTCACAGGTTCAGATTGAGAGGGGACAGATCCCTGCTGTGGATCAGAAGTGGAAGCTTACTGAGGTTCAGCAAGAGATTCAGGTTGTGTTGTCTTAAGTGTTGCAACCTTAATCTTCACTTCCTGAGGGACCTGACTTAGTGGGGAGTGTAAGTCAACAAGTTCACCTCTTTGAATCTTCTGCTTGATTACCCTGATGTGCTCATCCATGGTGGACAGAGACATAGGACCAAGTCTCCTTCCGAAGAATCCGTATAGCTTCAAGAAGCTCATCATCTTCTGCCTATTAGTAGACTTTTTCAAGTTTTTATGGATGATGGCTCGTGATTTTACAGTCTCTTCCCTTAACTTCCTTTTGGTGATCTTTCTTTCTTTGGCTACATCAAGTTCAAGTTGTTTGAGGTACTCAAACTCAATGTAGTCAAAGGGTAAGGGAAGAAGTGTATCAGCCTGATAGAGGCCTATGGCACTCAGGTAGTTTATCATGTTGAGTCTGTCCTTCTCTTTATCTACCTGAGGTTCTTGTGGTACCACATCCTCTTGTTCATGAGTTTCTTGAACTGCTGAGAGAGTAGGCACATGCTTGTAGAGTCTCTTCTGCCTTCTCTCTTCTTTGATCTTAAGAAGTAGCTCTGTATCCTCTTCCTCTTTTCTCTCCTTTGATAGTTCCATGTCATCCAGTTCATTTAACTCATCTAAGGGGAGAGAAATGATATTATCAATATCATAGTTCCTGGTCTGCAAGTAGTTGATCCTGACTGCCATTAACTCATCATCCTGAGTATTTGGTCTGGGGGCAGCCCTTATAGCACTTTCCATGAGTCTTGTAGACCTAGTAGAGGAACTTTCTCCCCTTAGCTTCCTTTTCCTCTCTCTCTCCTCCTCATCAATCTCCTCAGAAGTTAGTTTTCTTGTCCCTTTGTCACTCACAGACCTTTGTGACTCAGGGTGGAGAGAGCTTTGGCCTTCATTGCTTGGTGTAGCTTCCAAGATCTGGCCAGAGAAAGGTTGAGATGCACCTTCACCAGCCGGTGTCTCATCAAGGGATTGAACCTCTATAGCAGTTGATGGTGAGACAGGGCTCTCAGGTTCTACCACTGGGCCTTCAGTCAAGGTTTTCCCTTTGAAGCTAATCTCAGGGTCTGCCTCAACATCAAGTTGGCCGATGGTATTGCCTGATTGCCTTAGTCTTCTTCTAAGAATAAACTCTGCAGTGTTCCTATCTTGAACTCTTTGAAGAAAAAGAGTTCTTCTATCAGTATCATACCTCCACCTAAAAATGTGACTTGAAGTTGGTGGGGATGATACAGCTCTTGGGATGCTTCTCAAAGAGACTCCTAATGACTGAGTCTATACTATCCATATCAATATGAATTTGAGAAAGTTACTGAGTATGCATAATTGCAAGTGAGGATGGTGAGTCCTCCGTGTCCATACTCCCTGAAGAACTCCCAGGTTCTGTGACTGTAATGACTTCTTCCCCCTTTTTGGTAGCATCACCCTCTTGCATAGGTGAGCTAGTAGTTAGGTCAATCACATCCATAGGTTCTTGTGTTCCTGGTTGAGCTCCTCTTAAAGGTCTTCCAGCTAGTTTTTCCTTAAGATGAGATATCTCAAGTTGCTGATCATTAACCCTGTGTTGCAAGGTACTCACTTGAGATTAAAGATGACTAACCTTGGAGACTAGATAGGTGCATGTTTTTTATAGTTTTTGCACCTTTAGTCTCAGATTCCCCTCATCTTCATCAGAAGAATCACTGGGGGATGAGAGAATTGGACCAAGGTCCTTTTCCTCATCACCAGCATGGTGTTCTTGGCTGCTGGATTTCCTCTGCTCAGTGACAGCTTCAGTTGAAGTGTTAAGGAGCTAAGTTACCATGGTTGAGGTCTGAATGATGTAATCACTTGCTGAAGTGAGAGCCTCTTCCATATGGATATCCTGAACAGGTTTAGAAGTATCCACCTCAGTGATAGGTGACTAATATGGGCTACACCTAGGTGACTCAGGAGCACTCATCTCCCTTTGAGGAGTGGTGTAGTAGGGAGACTCATGGTACTCACTGACACCTAAGTTTTCATCAGTATAGAAGTTAAGGTTGGGAATGGGTTGGTTTAAGTCTAAAGGTTGGGGATGGTAGCTGGCCCCTGAAGGTTATTCACTTGAGTGTTGAGACTCAGAGTGAAGGCTTAAAGTAGTTAGGTTTGTGAGCTCATCAGGATGAGCATGAGGAACCTCAGCACTGATCTTTGAAGTAATGGGAGTGGTTTGCTCCTCAGGGGAAGTGGGAGCTCCAGTATCCACTTCCTCTTGTATAGGTAAGTATATGGGGGCCTACACAGACTCAATAGCTTGTGTGGGGGTTCGTTTGTGTTTTCTTTGGTAGGTGAGGGTGATTTGTGGTTGTTTTGGTGGTTGAGATGTAGAAGGTGTGGGTTCAACACTAGCTTGTTTCGCTAGGTTGTCACCTTGAGCAATGAGCTCTAACATTTTTGGGAAAAGGGCTATTTCTACCCCTGAGAAGCCAACAGTTGGCTTCTTTAAAATTTTAAAGATGCCAGGCTTCATCTGTCTCAATTTAAGAATACTACCTGTTTCCCTCAACTGTGAGCCTAGTTCACAGTTGAGAATGTGTTGAACATATTTAGGAAACATATAGTACTCTAAGGAGTCTAAGTTTGCAATCATATTTGTATAAACAAATTGAGAGTACCTGAACATGACTCCCTGAACCATTCCATCCACTATGAAGGAGAGCTCTTCAGGAATCTGATCCCACCATCCATGCTTGTTGGACAAGCTATGGATAACCATATGAAGTAGGCATTTCCACTTAGGTGAGACCTTCCCTTTCCCGAAGGTCTTTACAGAGAAATCTCCTTCATAGCCCATCTGCTCAAAGGAATGATTAACAGCTTCTTTTGGGAAGAACACCTCACCTTTTTCATCACCCAGCTGAAGATTAGTATTGATGATGGCCGGAGTGATGAAGACTGTTCTCCCCTGCACTGTGGCAGACAGTGCCTTCTCCCCATCCACAATGACCTTTTGGCAGGTCTTTCAAAAGTCAAGCAAATGATCCTCATAGAGAGGAGGATCAATGGTAAGGGAGGTGAAGTAGTTTGACAATGCCAAGAATTGGCATACCTCTGAGAAATGAGGATCTTTCTTAGAGTTTAACAGTACAACCTGATTGTGTTGCCTGTGTAACTGCATAGAAAAATCTAGGTCATTTCGTCTGTCAAGGTTGGCTATTATGAGTAAGCTTAAAGGTGAAGGAAAGATGAACGAAGGCGGTTTCAGAGAGAAATCTGGAATTTAGGTTTGGAAAGAAGATGAAGATGATAGAAAGAGGGGGGAACCGACAGGGTTTATGTGTGAAAAGGATTTGAGAAAAAGTTAATGAAAGAGAATAAACTTTGAAATCCGGAAGGCAGTCCCACCTCTGAAAAAGTAGTTTGCTTTTTGCTCAAAATGTTATTGGATTTCATATGCCCAAGACACATAGAATATTGATGCGGTTAGTACGTTTTGATCCAAGTCGGGTTATACCAAATAACAAGCTTTGCAATCACCAAGAATTATTTAATTGTTGATGGGATCATGCAATTGAATAATCGCACCATATTTAGAAAAGGGTTTTCTAAACAAAGGCATTCGAGATGGAACAAATTATAAAGATAATTTGTTGATGGGTTTATTGTTAATTTTGTTATTTAAAAGGGTTTAAATAACACTAATAACATGTGAGTGTACTTTAATTAAATTGTTTAATTAGAGAAGACATATGTCACAATTTAAATAAGTCCAATAGAAGACTTATTAATGTATGACAAAAGACTAGTTAAAAAATAATGTGTATTGTGGTTTAAGGGGAAAACTCTTTTTATTTGAACTAGTTGGCCGCCCCCCCCTTGTTTTTGATTGGATCCTTGCTTTTCTTGAAAATACACATTATTTACTAGGTCTTACACTAAACCTCTCTCATCATTTAACACATGCAAAAACACAAAAAAAACCTCTCTCTTCTCTCCTCTAGTTTACGGAAATAACAGCAGCAAGGAGAGGGTTTTTGGAGTTGTTCTTGGTGTTATTCTTCCTAACAAGAAGGTGCTTTGCAAACAAGCTTGGGGTATACAAGCTTGAGAGGTCCTACCTTGGAGCCTTGGCCGATTTCATCATCCCATTTCATCTATTTTTGCTGCTGGAAGTTCTCGGTTTTGAAGGCCTTTTGGCAGCTTCCTTTCTTGGAGTTTTGGTGTCCAAATCCTAGCAACTATGAGTTTTGCTTAGAGGCTTGTGGGAATGAACACTTGAGGACTTCTACCCTTGAAGTCTTGGCCATTTTCAGACTCATTTCAGCCTTCTTTTGGTCGGTTTTGACAGCATCCAGAAAGGTAGTATCTTGGAATGATTATGTCATGTTTTGGGTGTTCTTATTATAAAGTATGCTAGTTTTTTACATAATAAAGATCCTTATGTTATGGGTTTGTTGTTTTACACATTAGAAAGATAATTTTCAGAAACTTTAACATGTTTTAAAGTAGTACATGCTGCGTTTCATTTGTTTAAATGGTTAAACAAGCCGAAAATGGTGTGACAAACCCCGACAATGGCATCTAGAGCCGGTTATGTGGAAACTAGCATCATTATCTTTTAAAAATCAGTTTTAAGGGATGTTAATCAACTCATTTGAGTCTGATTTTGGTTGATTCAATAAACCCCATGTCTTTCAAAGTTATATCTTCATGCTTATGATTAAACTTTGAAAGATAGGAATGTCAATTGGTTGATAGTTTTGGTTGTTGTTTGTTTGGACAAACAAACCCTAATTTTCAGTTTATGTTGGCTGAAAATTTGGGGTTTGATGGGGTTTATTTTGTTTATTGAATGATGTTTATGATTGTTCATATGATAGTGCATAACCTAGCTTAGACCTTGTGTTGTTTTGGTTTGGATTGAATGTATTTATTTGATTTTATTCATTTAATTGGGTTGTAAAGTTTTGTGCTTATATTTTGTCTATTTATTCATTGGGATGTAATAATAGATTAGGAGTATTTTTTCTTTTACTAGAAAATATGTATTAGGATATACATTTTGTAAAAGAAGACGCTCGGGAAGCAAGCACAAGAGGAAGACACAAAAGGACTTGAAGCATATGGATGCAAGTTCAAGTGGGGGTCTATGAAGACCTCAATTTTGTGTTGTATTCAACCCTTAGGAAAGACCAAATGACCATACTTGTGATGGCAAACAAGTGTGGTCACAATAGTAGCTATGGTTATGCACATTGTGGTTGTTTATATTATGCTTGTTTGATTATGATTTTATGAATGATTGTATAATATTTGGATATGACAAACAATCTTAATAAAAATGATCTTAACAAGCTAATATAAAAATGTTTCTTAATCATTAAGTGCTAATAAATGGTTATTAAAAGGATTAATGATTACATAATTTAATGGGTTTTATTAAAAGGACCATTGGGTATCTTGTATTTGAAAGCATGCAAATACAAGTACATAGAGTTTTCTAAACTAGAATTATGAAATCTCTAAACATTTGACAAACAAGTTTAACACCGTCCTTTTGCACAACACTTGAGTCATTTGGAAACTCTTAATGGGATAAAGGTCACCTAACCATTTAGAGGGAACTTGTGACCTAAGGTGGGGATACCACATTGGTGGGATAAAGGTCACCTAACCACTTATGTTGGTAAACACACACGTGTGTGCAAGTAGGGTAACTTAATTTGCAAACCATGTTAAATGGATCACCTACAATATGGTTTCCAAATGGTGTTGATGGGATTAACATGCCGACTTTACATATGATATTTAAAGTCGATCCCATACATCTAGAAGTTGCAAATGGTTGCAACTGTCAATCGTTGATCACCTTATTAATTTAAATCGGGGATAAAGGTCACCTAACCACAATTTAAATGTAATGTTGGGTTCTAGATTTTAATATAAAAATGACCTTAAAAGGCATTAATTATTAAAAATAACAATATCGAAAATACTAAAATAGATCTTTGTTAAATTTTGTAGATGGCCACCAATAATGACAATCATGATAACTCATCCGCGTCCACCCAATCATTACGAGCGATCCTCCAAAAGGAACGTCTAAATCATAATAATTTCATTGATTGGTATCGAAACTTGAGAATCGTTCTCAAGCAAGAGAGAAGATCATATGTTTTAGACGACCCTATCCCCGATCAACCTACTGAGGATGATGAGGAGGCCTACAACGATTGGTTGAAGTACACTGAGGACTCCGTCCAAGTGTCTTGTCTCATGCTAGCGAGCATGACTCCGGATCTCCAAAAGGAGTATGAACATCACGGAGCTTATGACATGATAACCCAGCTGAAGGAAACGTTCCAACAGCAAGCAAGGGTTGAGCGCTTCGAAACGGTTCGAGCACTCCATGCATGTCGTATGGACGACAACCAATCTGTTTCATCTTATGTACTTAAGATGAAAAGTCATATTGACCGCCTCGAGTGGCTTAATTGTCCCGTCTCGAAGGAATTGGCCACGGATTTGATCCTTAATGGCCTTACCAAGATGTTCGAGACATTCGTGTTGAACTACAACATGAATGCTTGGGACAAAAGCATTGGTGAGCTTCACTCAATGCTTAAAACGGCCTAGGCGGCCATGAGTAAAAGGGTTTTACCTGTTCTCACTATCAATGAAGGTGGGAACAAGAAAAGGCCTCATCCCGCACCCAAGGCAAAGGTTGCCAAGGGTAAGGGACCCGTATGGGGAAAAGGGAAAGGGGTGGCAAGGGTGCCACCCAAACCACAAGAGAAAAAGCAAAAGGTTGCTACTAATGACCCATGCTTCAAGTGTGGGGAGATAGGACATTGGGCAAGGAATTGCCCTGTCCATCTCCAAGAGTTGAAAGCAAAGAGGGATGCCGGGCAGACCTCAGGTACAATATACATGATTCATATTGATCTTAATGTTACATCTTCTAACACATGGGTATTGGATACCGGATGTGGAACTCATATTTGCAATTTATTGTAGGGGTTCACAAGAAGTAGGGACTTCAATTAAGGGGATGTTAGCCTCTTCATGGGCAATGGAACTAAAGTCTTAGTTGAAGCTCGTGGGGACTACATCCTAAAACTTCCAAGTGGTTTGGATGTTATTTTGAAAAATGTTTTGTATTCTCCTAGTTTGACTAGGAACATTATTTCTGTATCCCAATTAAAACATTATGATTATGTACTATCTTTTGTTGAAAATGATATTCATGTTTCTTTAAATGATATGTTCTATTTTAAAGCTATTCCCATTAATGGTATTTATGAATTGGTTCATGAAAATACTTTAAATAGTTCACTGTACCAAACTAACACCAAGAAACTCAAGTTGGATTTGAGTGATACCTATCTTTGGCATTGTTGTCTTGGTCATATAAACAAGAAACGTATACAAACACTTCAAAAGAATGGTCTTTTAAAAAAATTAATGTGATTCATTTGATGTATGTGAATCTTGTTTACAAGGAAAAATGACTAAAGCACCCTTTAGTGGAACTAACGAAATGGCAAAAGATTTATTAGGAATCATACATTCGGATGTATGTTGTCCTTTTAAGCCAATGACTAGGAATGGTGAAAGATACTTCATTACCTTTGCCGACGATTATAGTCGCTATGGGTATGTGTACTTATTAAGGCACAAAGATGAAGCTTTTGAAATGTTCAAAATATTCAAGAATGAAGTAGAAAATCAACTCAATAAGTTTATTAAAGTTCTCCGCACCGATAGAGGAGGTGTACCTAAGTGAAGTTTTTCAAGATCATCTTAGGAGTTGTGGGATTGTCTCACAACTCACTCCACCTAGAACACCACAACATAATGGTTTGTCTGAAAGGAGGAATCGAACCTTATTGGATATGGTCCGATCAATGATGGCTAGAAGCACATTGCCTCTATCATTTTGGGGTTTTGCATTGCTCTTCGCGGCCCGTATTCTAAATATGGCCCAACCAAAAAGGTGGAAAGAACACCTTTTGAGATATGGCATGGAAGAGTTCCATCCCTATCATACTTAAGGGTCTAGGGTTATGAGGCTTATGTTAAGACTCCCACCCTAAACAAATTGGAAGTCCGATCCACCAAGTGTATCTTTATTGGATATCCTAGAGATTCTATGGGATATTATTTCTTAGATCCACTGGAACAAAAGGTGTTTGTTTCCAAAAAGGGTGAATTCTTAGAAGCAAAGTTCCTTATGGAAGGAACTAGCAGTAGAACAGTGGATCTTGACGAGGATCAAGAACCACAACCCGATGCACGTCTGGTTGAAACTAGCACTCAACATGAGGATGTTGAGGATGATCAAGCGGTTGATCAATACACACAAAACGTTCGCAGAAGTGGTAGAACTAGTAATCCACCTGAAAGATACGGATTTTTCATGGATGGATGCTATGTGGTAGATTCAGATGAACCAACCACATACCAGAATGCAGTGTCCAATTTGGATTATGACAAATGGCTTGAGGCCATGAACGTTGAGATGCAATCCATGTATGACAATCAAGTTTGGGAACTTGTTGTACCACCTCTTAATTCCAAGGTAGTTGGAAGTAAGTGGGTTTTCAAGAAGAAAACCGATATGCATGGAAACTTGGATACTATAAAGCTAGACTTGTAGCAAAGGGTTTCACTCAAACTCAAGGGGTTGATTATGATGAAACCTTCTCACCTGTTGCGATGCTAAAGTCTATAAGGATATTGTTTGCCATAGATGCTCATTAAGATTATGAGATTTGGCAAATGGATGCCAAAACCGCTTTCCTCAATGGATATCTTGAGGAAGATGTCTATATGGTTCAGCCTGAAGGTTTTGTCGATCCAAAACATCCTAATAAAGTATGCAAGTTAAAGAAATCAATCTGTGGATTGAAACAAGCATCAAGAAGCTGGAATCACCATTTTGATAAGGAGGTAAAGGTTTGTCTTCATCAAAAACGCTGATGAGGCTTGTGTGTATAAGAAGGCTAGTGGGAGCACAATAACTTTTCTAGTATTGTATGTTGATGACATACTACTATTTGGAAATGACATTCCAACCTTGGAAGTTGAAAAAAACCTGGCTTGGAAGTTGTTTTTCCATCAAGGATCTTGGTGAAGCCGCCTATATTCTGGGAATAATGATCTATAGGGATAGATCAAGGCGGTTGATTGGTTTAAATCAAAGTGCATACATTGATAAGATCTTGAAAAGGTTCAAGATGGAGAACTCTAAGAAAGGTACAGTACCTATTCAAAGAGGAACGATATTGAGTACGACTCAATGTCCTAGCTCAAAGGATGAGCAAGATAAAATGAAGGCAATCCCATACGCATCTGCTATTGGATCCATCATGTACGCAATGATATGCACTCGACCGGACGTGTCATGCGCCTTAAGCATGACAAGCCGATACCAGCAAAATCCTAGAAACAGTCATTGGATGGCTGTTAAGAACATACTTAAGTACCTAAGGAGGACAAAAGATATGTTCCTAATCCATGGATCAGGTGATGAGGAACTTTTTTGTAAAAGGTTACACGGATGCGAGTTTCCAAACCGATCGTGACGATTCACGGTCACAATCGGGATACATTTTCATTCTGAATGGAGGAGCAGTCTTGGAAGAGCTCTAAGCAGGATGGGGTGGCCCTATCAACTACAGAATCAGAATACGTCACCGCCTCATTGGCAGCTCAAGAAGTTGCATGGTTGAAGAAGTTCATTGCCGATCTAGGGGTTGTCCCTTCCATTCAGGACCCCCTAGAGATCTTTTGTGATAACGAGGGTGCGATTGCTCAAATCAAGGAACCTCGTGCTCGTCAAAAGACTAGGCACATTGAGCGGAGATTCAACTACATACGAGATGAAGTTGAAAAGGGAAATATATGTATTCGCAAAGTTCACACGGATCAAAACAGTGCGGATCCTCTCACGAAGCTCCTTGAAAAGGCAAAACATGAAGGTCATACTTGTGCCATGGGACTTCGATATTCTAGTGATTGGATTTGATCTGTAAATTTTGTATTTGGATATATGGAACTCTTTATTATTTAAATAAAATTATTTGGTTATAATGTTTCAATTAATGTTCCAATTTAGCATGTTTAATCCATGAGTAAATTATTTACTCTAAATGTCCGTAGTCGTTCATACTTGTGAGAACAAGTGTGAGGGTAAGATTATTATGAACTTGGATTGGTTGATATTCATAAGGATGAATATAGAGCAATAGGTTGCTACCAAGGTTCATAGATATTTGTGGGATATAAATATTGGACTAACCAGCATCTCAAATTTTACTACATGAAATCTTATTGATTGATCATAAGTAAATTTGAGTAAAGGCGAATATCATTTGGTATCCTCGACCTGAGATACATATTGGGTTTTGATATTCACCAAGTATTATACCTTGAGCTAATTCTTCACAGTCCTGAAATAGTGGACAGTACATAAGGGTATGTTCATATATGACATGAGGTGTTTGTGAGAAACGTATGTAGTCAAGATGGAATTTGTTCCTCTTATTCATTGAGAGCAAGATGTCTAAGGCCTGATTAAGTTAAATCAACAAGGAATGATCATTCTGTGTCCTTGGATTTAACATGACATCTGAAACAAAAGGATAGATGATTAATTCACCTAAATCATTTCAAGTAGGATACTTGAATGGGATGATGTTATTGAATGGCTATAAGTCATGCGTATTAAGGGTAGTAAACCGTTGTTAGGCGGTATTTACTGCTTGCATCAATCTTCTATGAATCTTGTGCAAGTGGGAGATTGTTGGATTTCATATGCCCAAGACACATAGAATATTGATGCGGTTAGTACGTTATGATCCAAGTCAGGTTATACCCAATAACAAGCTTTGCAATCACCGAGAATTATTTAATTGTTGATGGGATCATGCAATTGAATAATCGCACCATGTTTAGAAAAGGGTTTTCTAAACAAAGGCATTCGAGATGGAACAAATTATAAGGATAATTTGTTGATGGGTTTATTGTTAATTTTGTTATTTAAAAGGGTTTAAATAATACTAATAACATGTGAGTGTACTTTAATTAAATTGTTTAATTAGAGAAGACATATGTCACAATTTAAATAAGTCTAGTAGAAGACTTATTAATGTATGACAAAAGACTAGTTAAAAAATAATGTGTATTGTGGTTTAAGGGGAAAACTCTTTTTATTTGATCTAGTTGGCCGCCCCCCCTTGTGAATACACATTATTTACTAGGTCTTACACTCAACCTCTCTCATCATTCAACACATGCAAAAACACAAAAAAAAACTCTCTCTTCTCTCCTCTAGTTTACGGAAATAGCAGCAGCAAGGAGAGGGTTTTTGGAGTTGTTCTTGGTGTTATTCTTCCTAACAAGAAGGTGATTTGCAAACAAGCTTGGGGTATAAAAGCTTGAGAGGTCCTACCTTGGAGCCTTGGCCGATTTCATCATCCCATTTCATCTATTTTTGCTGCTGGAAGTTCTCGGTTTCGAAGGCCTTTTGGCAGCTTCCTTTCTTGGAGTTTTGGTGTCCAAATCCTAGCAACTATGAGTTTTGCTTAGAGGCTTGTGGGAATGAACACTTGAGGACTTCTACCCTTGAAGTCTTGGCCATTTTCAAACTCATTTCAGCCTTCTTTTGGTCGGTTTTGACAGCATCCAGAAAGGTAGTATCTTGGAATGATTATGTCATGTTTTGGGTGTTCTTATTATAAAGTATGCTAGTTTTTCACGTAATAAAGATCCTTATGTTATGGGTTTGTTGTTTTACACATTAGAAAGATAATTTTTAGAAACTTTAACATGTTTTAAAGTAGTACATTCCGCTGCGTTTCATTCGTTTAAATGGTTAAACAAGCTGAAAATGGTGTGACAAACCCCAACAAATGTGGTTTTCTTGGAAATCGAAAAGCTTCTGAAGGTAAATTGTCTTAGGAAGTTTCAATGAAAATGCTTCCGAAGCCAAAATGACTTCGGAAGAATTTTCAAAGAGTTTTGACAAATTTTGCTTTGGAAGAAAATTTAGACTTGGATGCTTTGTTCAACAGGACAAAGCTTCCGAGAGTTAATTTCCTTCGGAAGAAAAATGGTCCTTAAAACATATAAGTGCCTAAGAGAGTTTTATGCTTCGGAAGATATTTTAGAAATTTCTTCCGAAGGCAAATGTTACTTAGACTGTTATTTGTCTTGAAGGTATAATTTTCTTCCGAAGATAAAATTATATCTTCCAAAGGATCAAGATTTTTCAAAAATCTAAGAAAAATTCTTTAAAAATTTTCATCCATTGAAAACATGAGCTTATGAAGGTGATAAACTAGACAACTTAGGACACATAGATTTTAAGAAATAAAATGAATTAGTTTTAAGAAAAAGCTATTCAAAGTTAATCATCCCAATGGCTGATATAATATACTTAAATCTCTGTTCATCAAATGCTTTTGTAAACAGATCAGCATATTGTTCATTTGTGTTAACTTCAACTAGTTTAATTAATCCCTTTTCAAAGTTATCTCTAATTAAATGATACCTGATATTTATGTGTTTTGTCCTTTAGTGCTGCACAAGATTCTCTGTGATAGAGATAGCACTGTTGTTGTCTATGTGAATGGGAGTCTCCATGAAGTTTAAACCATAGTCAAGCATCTGATTCTGAATCCAAAGCACTTGAGCATAGCAACTTGCAGCAGTAATGTATTCAGCTTCAGCAGTTGATGCAGAGACACGGGATTGTTTCTTGCATTGCCATGAGACAACCCTTCCACCAAGGAACTGACAACCTCCAGATGTAGACTTTGCATTCATATTGCAACCACCATAATCACTATCTATATATGCATACAGATTGAAGTCAGAATTCTTGGGATACCAAAGACCAAGTGTTGAGGCACCTTTGAGGTATCTTAGAATTCTCTTGACAGTGATGAGGTGAGACATCTTGGGGTTGGCTTGATATCTTGCACAAATACATGTGGCAAACTTGATGTCAGGTCTGCTAGCTGTAAGATACATAAGAGACCCAATCATAGCCCTATAGAGGTGTTCATCCACACACTCCCCCTCAAGATCAGGCCCAAGGGAGTGGTTTCTTGCTATGGGTGTCTTAGCAATCTTACAATTAGCCATGTTGAATGTTTTAAGTATGTCCTGAACATACTTTGACTGACTTATGAATATTCCATCTTCAACTTGCTTCACTTGAATTCCTAGAAAGAAACTGAGTTTCCCATGGCACTCATTTCAAATCTATCTTTCATCAGCTTCTCAAAGTCTTTGCAGAGCCTGGGATTAGTTGAACCAAAAATGATGTCATCTACATACACTTGCACTAGCAGTAAGTCATTTCCCTGTCCTTTGATGAAGAGAGTTCCATCTATAGTACCCCTTCTATATCCATGCTTGTAGAGATACTGAGATAGAGTCTCATACCACTTTCTTGGTGCTTGGTGTAGCCCATACAAAGCCTTATCAAGCTTGCAGACATAATCAGAATGATCAGGATCTGAAAAACCAGGTGGTTGTTTGACATACACCTCTTCATCAATCACCCTATACTGAAAAGCACACTTGACATCAAGTTGATAGACCTTGAAGTTCTTGGATGCAGCAAATGCCAAGAATATCCTAATAGCTTCTAGTCTTGCTATAGAAGCAAAGACAATAGTGTAGTCAATTCCTTCTTCTTGTGTGTATCCTTGAACAACTGGTCTAGCTTTGTTTTTGATGATAATGCCTCTATGATCTTTCTTATTCCTAAATACCCATTTGGTTCCTATAGTTGTCTTCCCATGAGGAAGAGGACATAGGTTCCAAACCTTTTGTCTTTTGAATTGAAGCAGCTTCTCTTGCATGGCTTCAACCCAACTTCCATCCTTCAGATCCTCATGCTCTATCTGGGACAATAAACAAGAGTGAAGACAAACATTTGCTTTATGGGTTGTCCTCTTGTTCTTACCCCAGTGTCAACATCTCCAATGATGTTTGTGGTAGGATGAGACTTGTGGATCCTTAGCTAAGGGATCACAGCAAGTTGCTGAGAGAGATCTAAATTAGAGAAATTTAGATCTGGCATAGATGCTTCTTCCACCACTTCAACACACTTATCAAGAGAAACTTGATCCAATGAGTGTGTGACATCATTGATATGTTCATCTATGGAGTGGTTATGAGCATCAAGAAATTCATGTTTTTAAAATTTACATGGCACATTATTTATTCCAGAGAAAAGACTCATCACTATTGGCTTTAGATAGAAAGCATGAAACTTCTCCTAAGGGAGATGTTTTTTGCAAGTCCATCTTATACATGTTCCCTCTCCTGGGGGCTCTGAGCAGGATATGCTCATGAGGAATAATCACCCCAGGCTTGAGAACAATGCACTCATTCTCAGTAAAGAGTATGTTATGACTCTTATCACAAAATTAGGATACACTCAGAAGATTGTACCCAAGCTCCTTGACAAAGTTTACCTTCTCAATGCTGAGCTTCCCATTTGTGACCTTGCCCCTTCCAGAAATGTAACCTCCTTCATCTCCTCCAAAAAGCAACTAGTCCTCCATCAATCCTTTCTAAGTTTATACATATTGGGTAAAGGCGAATATCATTTGGTATCCTCCGACCTGAGATACATATTGGGTTTTGATATTCACCAAGTATTATACCTTGAGCTAATTCTTCACAGTCCTGAAATAGTGGACAGTACATAAGGGTATGTTCAGATATTACATGAGGTGTTTGTGAGAAACGTATGTAGTCAAGATGGAATTTGTTCCTCTTATTCATTGAGAGCAAGATGTCTAAGGCCTGATTAAGTTAAATCAACAAGGAATGATCATTCTGCGTCCTTGGATTTAACATGACATCTGAAACAAAGGATAGATGATTAATTCACCTAAATCATTTCAAGTAGGATACTTGAATGGGATGATGTTATTGAATGGCTATAAGTCATGCGTATTAAGGGTAGTAAACCGTTGTTAGGCGGTATTTACTGCTTGCATCAATCTTTATGAATCTTGTGCAAGTGGGAGATTGTTGGATTTCATATGCCCAAGACACATAGAATATTGATGCGGTTAGTACGTTATGATCCAAGTCCGGTTATACCCAATAACAAGCTTTGCAATCACCAAGAATTATTTAATTGTTGATGGGATCATGCAATTGAATAATCGCACCATGTTTAGAAAAGGGTTTTCTAAACAAAGGCATTCGAGATGGAACAAATTATAAGGATAATTTGTTGATGGGTTTATTGTTAATTTTGTTATTTAAAAGGTTTAAATAACACTAATAACATGTGAGTGTAATTTAATTAAATTGTTTAATTAGAGAAGACATATGTCACAATTTAAATAAGTCTAGTAGAAGACTTATTAATGTATGACAAAAGACTAGTTAAAAAATAATGTGTATTGTGGTTTAAGGGGAAAACTCTTTTATTTGATCTAGTTGGCCGCCCCCCTTTGTGAATACACATTATTTACTAGGTCTTACACTCAACCTCTCTCATCATTCAACACATGCAAAAACACAAAAAAAACTCTCTCTTCTCTCCTCTAGTTTACGGAAATAGCAGCAGCAAGGAGAGGGTTTTTGGAGTTGTTCTTGGTGTTATTCTTCCTAACAAGAAGGTGATTTGCAAACAAGCTTGGGGTATAAAAGCTTGAGAGGTCCTACCTTGGAGCCTTGGCCGATTTCATCATCCCATTTCATCTATTTTTGCTGCTGGAAGTTCTCGGTTTTGAAGGCCTTTTGGCAGCTTCCTTTCTTGGAGTTTTGGTGTCCAAATCCTAGCAACTATGAGTTTTGCTTAGAGGCTTGTGGGAATGAACACTTGAGGACTTCTACCCTTGAAGTCTTGGCCATTTTCAAACTCATTTCAGCCTTCCTTTGGTCGGTTTTGACAGCATCCAGAAAGGTAGTATCTTGGAATGATTATGTCATGTTTTGGGTGTTCTTATTATAAAGTATGCTAGTTTTTCACATAATAAAGATCCTTATGTTATGGGTTTGTTGTTTTACACATTAGAAAGATAATTTTCAGAAACTTTAACATGTTTTAAAGTAGTACATTCCGCTGCGTTTCATTTGTTTAAATGGTTAAACAAGCTGAAAATGGTGTGACAAACCCCAACAAATGTGGTTTTCTTGGAAATCGAAAAGCTTCTGAAGGTAAATTGTCTTAGGAAGTTTCAATGAAAATGCTTCCAAGCCAAAATGACTTCGGAAGAATTTTCAAAGAGTTTTGACAAATTTTGCTTTGGAAGAAAATTTAGACTTGGATGCTTTGTTCAACAGGACAAAGCTTCCGAGAGTTAATTTCCTTCGGAAGAAAAATGGTCCTTAAAAACATATAAGTGCCTAAGAGAGTTTTATGCTTCGGAAGATATTTTAGAAATTTCTTCCGAAGGCAAATGTTACTTAGACTGTTATTTGTCTTGAAGGTATAATTTTCTTCCGAAGATAAAATTATATCTTCCAAAGGATCAAGATTTTTCAAAATCTAAGAAAAATTCTTTAAAATTTTCATCCATTGAAAACATGAGCTTATGAAGGTGATAAACTAGACAACTTAGGACACATAGATTTTAAGAAATAAAATGAATTAGTTTTAAGAAAAAGCTATTCAAAGTTAATCATCCCAATGGCTGATATAATATACTTAAATCTCTGTTCATCAAATGCTTTTGTAAACAGATCAGCATATTGTTCATTTGTGTTAACTTTAACTAGTTTAATTAATCCCTTTTCAAAGTTATCTCTAATTAAATGATACCTGATATTTATGTGTTTTGTCCTTTAGTGCTGCACAAGATTCTCTGTGATAGAGATAGCACTGTTGTTGTCTATGTGAATGGGAGTCTCCATGAAGTTTAAACCATAGTCAAGCATCTGATTCTGAATCCAAAGCACTTGAGCATAGCAACTTGAGCAGTAATGTATTCAGCTTCAGCAGTTGATGCAGAGACACGGGATTGTTTCTTGCATTGCCATGAGACAACCCTTCCACCAAGGAACTGACAACCTCCAGATGTAGACTTTGCATTCATATTGCAACCACCATAATCACTATCTATATATGCATACAGATTGAAGTCAGAATTCTTGGGATACCAAAGACCAAGTGTTGAGGCACCTTTGAGGTATCTTAGAATTCTCTTGACAGTGATGAGGTGAGACATCTTGGGGTTGGCTTGATATCTTGCACAAATACATGTGGCAAACTTGATGTCAGGTCTGCTAGCTGTAAGATACATAAGAGACCCAATCATAGCCCTATAGAGGTGTTCATCCACACACTCCCCCTCAAGATCAGGCCCAAGGGAGTGGTTTCTTGCTATGGGTGTCTTAGCAATCTTACAATTAGCCATGTTGAATGTTTTAAGTATGTCCTGAACATACTTTGACTGACTTATGAATATTCCATCTTCAACTTGCTTCACTTGAATTCCTAGAAAGAAACTGAGTTCCCCATGGCACTCATTTCAAATCTATCTTTCATCAGCTTCTCAAAGTCTTTGCAGAGCCTGGGATTAGTTGAACCAAAAATGATGTCATCTACATACACTTGCACTAGCAGTAAGTCATTTCCCTGTCCTTTGATGAAGAGAGTTCCATCTATAGTACCCCTTCTATATCCATGCTTGTAGAGATACTGAGATAGAGTCTCATACCACTTTCTTGGTGCTTGGTGTAGCCCATACAAAGCCTTATCAAGCTTGCAGACATAATCAGAATGATCAGGATCTGAAAAACCAGGTGGTTGTTTGACATACACCTCTTCATCAATCACCCAATACTGAAAAGCACACTTGACATCAAGTTGATAGACCTTGAAGTTCTTGGATGCAGCAAATGCCAAGAATATCCTAATAGCTTCTAGTCTTGCTATAGAAGCAAAGACAATAGTGTAGTCAATTCCTTCTTCTTGTGTGTATCCTTGAACAACTGGTCTAGCTTTGTTTTTGATGATAATGCCTCTATGATCTTTCTTATTCCTAAATACCCATTTGGTTCCTATAGTTGTCTTCCCATGAGGAAGAGGACATAGGTTCCAAACCTTTTGTCTTTTGAATTGAAGCAGCTTCTCTTGCATGGCTTCAACCCAACTTCCATCCTTCAGATCCTCATGCTCTATCTGGGACAATAAACAAGAGTGAAGACAAACATTTGCTTTATGGGTTTGTCCTCTTGTTCTTACCCCAGTGTCAACATCTCCAATGATGTTTGTGGTAGGATGAGACTTGTGGATCCTTAGCTAAGGGATCACAGCAAGTTGCTGAGAGAGATCTAAATTAGAGAAATTTAGATCTGGCATAGATGCTTCTTCCACTACTTCAACACACTTATCAAGAGAAACTTGATCCAATGAGTGTGTGACATCATTGATATGTTCATCTATGGAGTGGTTATGAGCATCAAGAAATTCATGTTTTTAAAATTTACATGGCACATTATTTTATTCCAGAGAAAAGACTCATCACTATTGGCTTTAGATAGAAAGCATGAAACTTCTCCTAAGGGAGATGTTTTTTGCAAGTCCATCTTATACATGTTCCCTCTCCTGGGGGCTCTGAGCAGGATATGCTCATGAGGAATAATCACCCCAGGCTTGAGAACAATGCACTCATTCTCAGTAAAGAGTATGTTATGACTCTTATCACAAATTAGGATACACTCAGAAGATTGTACCCAAGCTCCTTGAC
Organism: Flaveria linearis; assembly: GCA_024085815.1. Lineage (NCBI taxonomy): Eukaryota > Viridiplantae > Streptophyta > Magnoliopsida > Asterales > Asteraceae > Flaveria > Flaveria linearis. Next base: position 23,782,420 of record CM044018.1, read on the forward strand.
AAAGTTTACCTTCTTAATGCTGAGCTTCCCATTTGTGACCTTGCCCCTTCCAGAAATGTAACCTCCTTCATCTCCTCCAAAAAGCAACTAGTCCTCCATCAATCCTTTCTAAGTTTATACATATTGGGTAAAGGCGAATATCATTTGGTATCCTCCGACCTGAGATACATATTGGGTTTTGATATTCACAAGTATTATACCTTGAGCTAATTCTTCACAGTCCTGAAATAGTGGACAGTACATAAGGGTATGTTCAGATATTACATGAGGTGTTTGTGAGAAACGTATGTAGTCAAGATGGAATTTGTTCCTCTTATTCATTGAGAGCAAGATGTCTAAGGCCTGATTAAGTTAAATCAACAAGGAATGATCATTCTGCGTCCTTGGATTTAACATGACATCTGAAACAAAAGGATAGATGATTAATTCACCTAAATCATTTCAAGTAGGATACTTGAATGGGATGATGTTATTGAATGGCTATAAGTCATGCGTAATAAGGGTAGTAAACCGTTGTTAGGCGGTATTTACTGCTTGCATCAATCTTCTATGAATCTTGTGCAAGTGGGAGATTGTTGGATTTCATATGCCCAAGACACATAGAATATTGATGCGGTTAGTACGTTATGATCCAAGTCCGGTTATACCCAATAACAAGCTTTGCAATCACCAAGAATTATTTAATTGTTGATGGGATCATGCAATTGAATAATCGCACCATGTTTAGAAAAGGGTTTTCTAAACAAAGGCATTCGAGATGGAACAAATTATAAGGATAATTTGTTGATGGGTTTATTGTTAATTTTGTTATTTAAAAGGGTTTAAATAACACTAATAACATGTGAGTGTAGTTTAATTAAATTGTTTAATTAGAGAAGACATATGTCACAATTTAAATAGTCTAGTAGAAGACTTATTAATGTATGACAAAAGACTAGTTAAAAAATAATGTGTATTGTGGTTTAAGGGGAAAACTCTTTTTATTTGATCTAGTTGGCCGCCCCCCCTTTGTGAATACACATTATTTACTAGGTCTTACACTCAACCTCTCTCATCATTCAACACATGCAAAAACACAAAAAAAACTCTCTCTTCTCTCCTCTAGTTTACGGAAATAGCAGCAGCAAGGAGAGGGTTTTTGGAGTTGTTCTTGGTGTTATTCTTCCTAACAAGAAGGTGATTTGCAAACAAGCTTGGGGTATAAAAGCTTGAGAGGTCCTACCTTGGAGCCTTGGCCGATTTCATCATCCCATTTCATCTATTTTTGCTGCTGGAAGTTCTCGGTTTTGAAGGCCTTTTGGCAGCTTCCTTTCTTGGAGTTTTGGTGTCCAAATCCTAGCAACTATGAGTTTTGCTTAGAGGCTTGTGGGAATGAACACTTGAGGACTTCTACCCTTGAAGTCTTGGCCATTTTCAAACTCATTTCAGCCTTCTTTTGGTCGGTTTTGACAGCATCCAGAAAGGTAGTATCTTGGAATGATTATGTCATGTTTTGGGTGTTCTTATTATAAAGTATGCTAGTTTTTCACATAATAAAGATCCTTATGTTATGGGTTTGTTGTTTTACACATTAGAAAGATAATTTTCAGAAACTTTAACATGTTTTAAAGTAGTACATTCCGCTGCGTTTCATTTGTTTAAATGGTTAAACAAGCTGAAAATGGTGTGACAAACCCCAACAAATGTGGTTTTCTTGGAAATCGAAAAGCTTCGAAGGTAAATTGTCTTAGGAAGTTTCAATGAAAATGCTTCCGAAGCCAAAATGACTTCGGAAGAATTTTTCAAAGAGTTTTGACAAATTTTGCTTTGGAAGAAAATTTAGACTTGGATGCTTTGTTCAACAGGACAAAGCTTTCGAGAGTTAATTTCCTTCGGAAGAAAAATGGTCCTTAAAAACATATAAGTGCCTAAGAGAGTTTTATGCTTCGGAAGATATTTTAGAAATTTCTTCCGAAGGCAAATGTTACTTAGACTGTTATTTGTCTTGAAGGTATAATTTTCTTCCGAAGATAAAATTATATCTTCCAAAGGATCAAGATTTTTCAAAAATCTAAGAAAAATTCTTTAAAAGTTTTTATCCATTGAAAACATGAGCTTATGAAGGTGATAAACTAGACAACTTAGGACACAAAGATTTTAAGAAATAAAATGAATTAGTTTTAAGAAAAAGCTATTCAAAGTTAATCATCCCAATGGCTGATATAATATACTTAAATCTCTGTTCATCAAATGCTTTTGTAAACGGATTAGCATATTGTTCATTTGTGTTAACTTTAACTAGTTTAATTAATCCCTTTTCAAAGTTATCTCTAATTAAATGATACCTGATATTTATGTGTTTTGTCCTTTAGTGCTGCACAGGAATCTCTGTGATAGAGATAGCACTGTTGTTGTCTATGTGAATGGGAGTCTCCATGAAGTTTAAACCATAGTCAAGCATCTGATTCTGAATCCAAAGCACTTGAGCATAGCAACTTACAGCAGTAATGTATTCAGCTTCAGCAGTTGATGCAGAGACACGGGATTGTTTCTTGCATTGCCATGAGACAACCCTTCCATCAAGGAACTGACAACCTCCAGATGTAGACTTTGCCTTCATATTGCAACCACCATAATCACTATCTATATATGCATACAGATTGAAGTCAGAATTCTTGGGATACCAAAGACCAAGTGTTGAGGCACCTTTGAGGTATCTTAGAATTCTCTTGACAGTGATGAGGTGAGACATCTTGGGGTTGGCTTGATATCTTGCACAAATACATGTGGCAAACTTGATGTCTGGTCTGCTAGCTGTAAGATACATAAGAGACCCAATCATAGCCCTATAGAGGTGTTCATCCATACACTCCCCCTCAAGATCAGGCCCAAGGGAGTGGTTTCTTGCTATGGGTGTCTTAGCAATCTTACATTAGCCATGTTGAATGTTTTGAGTATGTCCTGAACATACTTTGACTGACTTATGAATATTCCATCTTCAACTTGCTTCACTTGAATTCCTAGAAAGAAACTGAGTTCCCCCATGGCACTCATTTCAAATCTATCTTTCATCAGCTTCTCAAAGTCTTTTCAGAGCCTGGGATTAGTTGAACCAAAAATGATGTCATCTACATACACTTGCACTAGCAGTAAGTCATTTCCCTGTCCTTTGATGAAGAGAGTTCCATCTATAGTACCCCTTCTATATCCATGCTTGTAGAGATACTGAGATAGAGTCTCATACCACTTTCTTGGTGCTTGGTGTAGCCCATACAGAGCCTTATCAAGCTTGCAGACATAATCAGAATGATCAGGATCTGAAAAACCAGGTGGTTGTTTGACATACACCTCTTCATCAATCACCCTATACTAAAAGCACACTTGACATCAAGTTGATAGACCTTGAAGTTCTTGGATGCAGCAAATGCCAAGAATATCCTAATAGCTTCTAGTCTTGCTATAGAAGCAAAGACAATAGTGTAGTCAATTCCTTCTTCTTGTGTGTATCCTTGAACAACTGGTCTAGCTTTGTTTTTGATGATAATGCCTCTATGATCTTTCTTATTCCTAAATACCCATTTGGTTCCTATAGTTGTCTTCCCATGAGGAAGAGGACATAGGTTCCAAACCTTTTGTCTTTTGAATTGAAGCAGCTTCTCTTGCATGGCTTCAACCCAACTTCCATCCTTCAGATCCTCATGCTCTATCTGGGACAATAAACAAGAGTGAAGACAAACATTTGCTTTATGGGTTTGTCCTCTTGTTCTTACCCCAGTGTCAACATCTCCAATGATGTTTGTGGTAGGATGAGACTTGTGGATCCTTAGCTAAGGGATCACAGCAAGTTGCTGAGAGAGATCTAAATTAGAGAAATTTAGATCTGGCATAGATGCTTCTTCCACCACTTCAACACACTTATCAAGAGAAACTTGATCCAATGAGTGTGTGACATCATTGATATGTTCATCTATGGAGTGGTTATGAGCATCAAGAAATTCATGTTTTTAAAGTTTACATGGCACATTATTTTATTCCAGAGAAAAGACTCATCACTATTGGCTTTAGATAGAAAGCATGAAACTTCTCCTAAGGGAGATGTTTCTTGCAAGTCCATCTTATACATGTTCCCTCTCCTGGGGGCTCTGAGCAGGATATGCTCATGAGGAATAATCACCCCATGCTTGAGAACAATGCACTCATTCTCAGTAAAGAGTATGTTATGACTCTTATCACAAAATTAGGATACACTCAGAAGATTGTACCCAAGCTCCTTGACAAAGTTTACCTCTTCAATGCTGAGCTTACCATTTGTGACCTTGCCCCTTCCAGAAATGTAACCTCCTTCATCTCCTCCAAAAAGCAACTAGTCCTCCATCAATCCTTTCTAAGTTTATACATATTGGGTAAAGGCGAATATCATTTGGTATCCTCCGACCTGAGATACATATTGGCTTTTGATATTCACCAAGTATTATACCTTGAGCTAATTCTTCACAGTCCTGAAATAGTGGACAGTACATAAGGGTATGTTTAGATATTACATAAGGTGTTTGTGAGAAACGTATGTAGTCAAGATGGAATTTGTTCCTCTTATTCATTGAGAGCAAGATGTCTAAGGCCTGATTAAGTTAAATCAACAAGGAATGATCATTCTGCGTCCTTGGATTTAACATGACATCTGAAACAAAAGGATAGATGATTAATTCACCTAAATCATTTCAAGTAGGATACTTGAATGGGATGTTGTTATTGAATGGCTATAAGTCATGCGTATTAAGGGTAGTAAACCGTTGTTAGGCGGTATTTACTGCTTGCATCAATCTTCTATGAATCTTGTGCAAGTGGGAGATTGTTGGATTTCATATGCCCAAGACACATAGAATATTGATGCGGTTAGTACGTTATGATCCAAGTCAGGTTATACCCAATAACAAGCTTTGCAATCACCAAGAATTATTTAATTGTTGATGGGATCATGCAATTGAATAATCGCACCATGTTTAGAAAAGGGATTTCTAAACAAAGGCATTCGAGATGGAACAAATTATAAGGATAATTTGTTGATGGGTTTATTGTTAATTTTGTTATTTAAAAGGGTTTAAATAACACTAATAACATGTGAGTGTAATTTAATTAAATTGTTTAATTAGAGAAGACATATGCCACAATTTAAATAAGTCTAGTAGAAGACTTATTAATGTATGACAAAAGACTAGTTAAAAAATAATGTGTATTGTGGTTTAAGGGGAAAACTCTTTTTATTTGATCTAGTTGGCCGCCCCCCTTGTGAATACACATTATTTACTAGGTCTTACACTCAACCTCTCTCATCATTCAACACATGCAAAAACACAAAAAAAAAACTCTCTCTTCTCTCCTCTAGTTTACGGAAATAGCAGCAGCAAGGAGAGGGTTTTTGGAGTTGTTCTTGGTGTTATTCTTCCTAACAAGAAGGTGATTTGCAAACAATCTTGGGGTATAAAAGCTTGAGAGGTCCTACCTTGGAGCCTTGGCTGATTTCATCATCCCATTTCATCTATTTTTTCTGCTGGAAGTTCTCGGTTTTGAAGGCCTTTTGGCAGCTTCCTTTCTTGGAGTTTTGGTGTCCAAATCCTAGCAACTATGAGTTTTGCTTAGAGGCTTGTGGGAATGAACACTTGAGAACTTCTACCCTTGAAGTCTTGGCCATTTTCAAACTCATTTCAGCCTTCGTTTGGTCGGATTTGACAGCATCCAGAAAGGTAGTATCTTGGAATGATTATGTCTTGTTTTGGGTGTTCTTATTATAAAGTATGCTAGTTTTTCACATAATAAAGATCCTTATGTTATGGGTTTGTTGTTTTACACATTAGAAAGATAATTTTCAGAAACTTTAACATGTTTTAAAGTAGTACATTCCGCTGCGTTTCATTTGTTTAAATGGTTAAACAAGCTGAAAATGGTGTGACAAACCCCAACAAATGTGGTTTTCTCGGAAATCGAAAGGCTTTCGAAGGTAAATTGTCTTAGGAAGTTTCAATGAAAATGCTTCCGAAGCCAAAATGACTTCGGAAGAATTTTTTAAAGAGTTTTGACAAATTTTGCTTTGGAAGAAAATTTGGACTTGGATGCTTTGTTCAACAGGACAAAGCTTTCGAGAGTTAATTTCCTTCGGAAGAAAAATGGTCCTTAAAAACATATAAGTGCCTAAGAGAGTTTTATGCTTCGGAAGATATTTTAGAAATTTCTTCTGAAGGCAAATGTTACTTAGACTGTTATTTGTCTTGAAGGTATAATTTTCTTCCGAAGATAAAATTATATCTTCCAAAGGATCAAGATTTTTCAAAAATCTAAGAAAAATTCTTTAAAAGTTTTTATCCATTGAAAACATGAGCTTATGAAGGTGATAAACTAGACAACTTAGGACACAAAGATTTTAAGAAATAAAATGAATTAGTTTTAAGAAAAAGCTTTTCAAAGTTAATCATCCCAATGGCTGATATAATATACTTAAATCTCTGTTCATCAAATGCTTTTGTAAACAGATCAGCATATTGTTCATTTGTGTTAACTTTAACTAGTTTAATTAATCCCTTTTCAATGTTATCTCTAATTAAATGATACCTGATATTTATGTGTTTTGTCCTTTAGTGCTGCACAGGAATCTCTATGATAGAGATAGCACTGTTGTTGTCTATGTGAATGGGAGTCTCCATGAAGTTTAAACCATAGTCAAGCATCTGATTCTGAATCCAAAGCACTTGAGCATAGCAACTTGCAGCAGCAATGTATTCAGCTTCAGCAGTTGATGCAGAGACATGGGATTGTTTCTTGCATTGCCATGAGACAACCCTTCCACCAAGGAACTGACAACCTCCAGATGTAGACTTTGCATTCATATTGCAACCACCATAATCACTATCTATATATGCATACAGATTGAAGTCAGAATTCTTGGGATACCAAAGACCAAGTGTTGAGGCACCTTTGAGGTATCTTAAAATTCTCTTGACAGTGATGAGGTGAGACATCTTGGGGTTGGCTTGATATCTTGCACAAATACATGTGGCAAACTTGATGTCAGGTCTGCTAGCTGTAAGATACATAAGAGACCCAATCATAGCCCTATAGAGGTGTTCATCCACACACTCCCCCTCAAGATCAGGCCCAAGGGAGTGGTTTCTTGCTATGGGTGTCTTAGCAATCTTACAATTAGCCATGTTGAATGTTTTGAGTATGTCCTGAACATACTTTGACTGACTTATGAATATTCCATCTTCAACTTGCTTCACTTGAATTCCTAGAAAGAAACTGAGTTCCCCCATGGCACTAATTTCAAATCTGTCTTTCATCAGCTTCTCAAAGTCTTTGCAGAGCCTGGGATTAGTTGAACCAAAATGATGTCATCTACATACACTTGCACTAGCAGTAAGTCATTTCCCTGTCCTTTGATGAAGAGAGTTCCATCTATAGTACCCCTTCTGTATGCATGCTTGTAGAGATACTGAGATAGAGTCTCATACCACTTTCTTGGTGCTTGGTGTAGCCCATACAGAGCCTTATCAAGCTTGCAGACATAATCAGAATGATCAGGATCTGAAAAACCAGGTGGTTGTTTGACATACACCTCTTCATCAATCACCCTATACTGAAAAGCACACTTGACATCAAGTTGATAGACCTTGAAGTTCTTGGATGCAGCAAATGCCAAGAATATCCTAACAGCTTCTAGTCTTGCTACAGAAGCAAAGACAATAGTGTAGTCAATTCCTTCTTCTTGTGTTTATCCTTGAACAACTGGTCTAGCTTTGTTTTTGATGACAATGCCTCTATGATCTTTCTTATTCCTAAATACCCATTTGGTTCCTATAGTTGTCTTCCCATGAGGAAGAGGACATAGGTTCCAAACCTTTTGTCTTTTGAATTGAAGCAGCTTCTCTTGCATGGCTTCAACCCAACTTCCATCCTTCAGATCCTCATGCTCTATCTGGGAAAATAAACAAGAGTGAAGACAAACATTTGCTTTATGGGTTTGTCCTCTTGTTCTTACCCCAGTGTCAACATCTCCAATGATGTTTGTGGTAGGATGAGACTTGTGGATCCTTAGCTAAGGGATCACAGCAAGTTGCTGAGAGAGATCTAAATTAGAGAAATTTAGATCTGGCATAGATGCTTCTTCCACCACTTCAACACACTTATCAAGAGAAACTTGATCCAATGAGTGTGTGACATCATTGATATGTTCATCTATGGAGTGGTTATGAGCATCAAGAAATTCATGTTTTTAAAGTTTACATGGCACATTATTTTATTCCAGAGAAAAGACTCATCACTATTAGCTTTAGATAGAAAGCATGAAACTTCTCCTAAGGGAGATGTTTCTTGCAAGTCCATCTTATACATGTTCCCTCTCCTGGGGGCTCTGAGCAGGATATGCTCATGAGGAATAATCACCCCATGCTTGAGAACAATGCACTCATGCTCAGTAAAGAGTATGTTATGACTCTTATCACAAAATTAGGATACACTCAGAAGATTGTACCCAAGCTCCTTGACAAAGTTTACCTTCTCAATGCTGAGCTTACCATTTGTGACCTTGCCCCTTCTAGAAATGTAACCTCCTTCATCTCCTCCAAAAAGCAACTAGTCCTCCATCAATCCTTTCTAAGTTTTAGAGTAGTGACCTATTGCCGTCATGTCCCTGGAACAGCCACTATCAATGGTCCAGACATTTTTGTTTGTCTTGAGTTGTTCTTGCACAAAGAAAATGATTAGTTACATTTGGAAACCCAAGCCTTATTGGTCTTGGGCTCATCATAAGAAGTAGAAGGTAATTAAATAGTAATAGATCCTATAGTTGTGCTTCGAGGATCTTTTTCTGTTGTTGATGGAGAATTTTCAGTCACGTGGTCTTTCTTTGACTTCCACACCATGTTTGGAAGTTTGGACCCGACCTTCATTACTTCAGAAGCTTTTGAGACTTTGGAAGTTTTGATGACTAGACCTTTGGAAGATCCTGTTAACACTGCAGCAGACTTCAGTCCTTTGGAAGTATTCCTTTCTTCCGAGACCAAATTTTCTTCCGAGGGTATTTTTCCACTTGCCTTCTTCTTTCCTTTGGAACTTCTGAAGGAAACAGATTTTCCTTCCGAAGCTGAATTCTTCTTAGAGCTCTTGGAAGTCTCTTTCTTGGTCACATGAAGAGTACCTCTTGGATTGTATGGACAATCCTTAGCAAGATGAGAACTACTCTCACACATAACACATTTCATCTTTTTCCTTCCAAGAGTTTTCTTCTGAGAACAAGACTGACTTTGATCACTTCCCTTCTCCACCTTCATCTTTGCAGATGCTGAGACAATCCCTTTAGGCTGAGGACTGTTCTTGGAGTTGGATGGTTCAGGCTGTGTAGCAGTGGTACACAACTGATCAGCCTTCTTCTTGATGCTGAGATGATTTGAACATGAACCAAAACTCTTGGTAGAAGAGTTAAGGTTGATGTCTTCAGTCTTAGCCATGTCAAACCCTGTAGAAATAAAGACTTGTTTCTGCTTAAAGTTGAAAGTGGCCTTGATCTCTTGAGCCCTCCTAGCCTTTCTCTTGCTCTTTCTGGTCAAGTTCTTCCTCATAGACTTGGTCATCCCAGGCTTCCTGTTCTCCTCAGAAGGATAGTGAACTTAGAATCCTCTTCTTCTCTTCTTAGAGGAATTCTTCACTACCACTTCTTCATCCTCTTCACTCAAGGGTCTATGTGAGGAAGCTCATCTTCACAAGTTCCATACCTAGGTGATCTTACCGACAAGATTATGTGTGGAGGAGCTATCTCACTAGATCCCAGTCCCTGCTTATTTTGATAATAAACTTTTGCATGCAAGGATAAAGATATGATGTTCTTGAAGGTCTCTTTTTCAAGAACACATTTTTCTGCCCTGGCTTTGCTGATCACAAGCTCATCCTGGCATTCAATTAACTTAGTTATGAGATCCTTGATCTGAGTCCTATAATTTGTATGCTCATGTTTTAGAACTGAAATAGTTTTCTCTAAGTCCTCTATCTTAAACTTACAATCATTTTCATCCTTTCTAAAATCAGATTTCAAGATGTTTAAGGACTCAAGATCAGATCTCATCTCTAAGTTATAGGACCTGTATCTGTTGACTTTAGCAATACATTCAGGAGTGCAAAGATGTTCCAAAACCTTGGTTTCATCATGGACAGCCATTAATGCTTGGTTTGGAGATGCATCTTCTACCTGAAAGCTCCAGTCAAAGCCTCCTTCTTCAACAGCAACTGCAGCTTGCTGCTTTGGCTTCTCATTCTGGATAGCTTTATCAGTGTAGTTTGGTCTGGATTGTGCTTGTCCACCATTTGTTCTTGGTGCCTTGCACTCCCTAGCAAAGTGGCCTATCAAATTACAGTTGTAACACTTAACTTTGCTTTTATACAATCCAAACTTTCCACTGGCTGTATTGCTGGGAAACTTCATTCATGTCCTCTTGTAAAACCTCTTGGCTCTGTGAGTGATAAGAGCCATTTGCTGGACTATTTCCATGTACTCCAGATCATCTGGATGGATGCAGTCCAGGTCTTCAAGGGTGAATAGGAAGCTGCCATAACTTTCATCAGAAGACATAAAGGCTTGAGAAGAACTTGTCTCTTGGAATGGATTTCCTTGAGTATAGTTCTCCCTTGGTGCCTCCGGGAAAGTGATGAAAGGACCCTTTTGTGAGATGTCAGGTTAGCATATGAGATGATGTTGGGGTTCTATGCTATCCCTTTCAGTCACATAAAGGGCTGAACCCATTTGATTGTTGGAGTTACCAGATGAACCTTGCATGTTCATCTCCATCTGGTATCCACTGAGAATGCCATACAACTCTGTCAAAGTGAGAGTCTTAAGGTTCTCAGTCCGCTTGATTATAACATAATAATGTGTCCATTGCCTAGGAAGAGAGGACATAAACTTCCTTACAATGTCCCTGCTCTCAAGAGTTACTCCAACATCCACTAAGGTATCCACAATCTCAACATACATGAAGTATTGTTGAGTCATGGTCTCACCTATTTTGAAGGTGAAATTTTTGAACTGCTACTTCAGGAGATCCTTCTTGTTCTCCATAGCTTTAGTGGAACCCTCATACATTAGTTTCAATGCATCCCACAGCTGCTTAGCTATTTGCATTTCTTAAAACCTCTGTATATAGAGTTTGGAAGAGCAGTCTGAAGGGTTGTCATGGCGTTTTGATCAATTTCTACTCTCTTTCTATCTTCTTTTGAGTAGTAAGCCACATCCTTAGGGATCATACCACCCCTAACAGCAGCTGAAGGGGTGCTTGGTATGTAAGGTCCATTGACAATAGATTCCCACATTCTTGAGTCTTGACACTTGATGAAGCCTTCCATTCTTTGGCACCAAGTGTCAAAGTCATCAAGAGTGATTAGCGGGGACTTTGTCATGGTTCCAGTTTCCATATCAACTTTTGAGATAGCTGCCATTTGAAGGGTTAAGTATTTTGTGTTTGTGAGGGATCTTAAGATTGTGAGATCTTATATCAAGAGCCTGAGAAGCTCTGATACCAATTGCAGGACCGGGTGAAGAGTTATGCACTTTATAACGCAACAACACAAAGAGGAGAGTATGCAACAACACTTAACAATTCAAATGGGGAACTGGAGAAAATCAGTTTAGAGAACTAAGAAACACAAGTGTATATGAGACAAAACAAGAACAAACACAAGTAGTTGGTTTTCAAGGTTGATGTATATTACTCTCTAGTTCCTTACAAGTGGTTTACAAAGTTCTGCTAATAAGTTACAAGGACCAGAAATACTTATACTACAGCCTACAGTCGGCCATACTTTGAAGGCCAGCTGGATATATGATCTAGACAACAAAATCAATGTAGAGTCAAAAGGAAATTTGCTATTTGACTAGTGACTATGACATGCCATAGCTCATATCCTAATATATTACAAAAAGGATAAAGTACATAAAGTGGAAAGTTACAGACTCAAGACCTCAATGTACAGTTTACCAAAAGCATGGACCTTTTCACCAACTCATCTAAAGTTGGTGACTTATCAGAGTTGTAGCGGAAAGTGGTTCAGCTTTAGGTAAAAGGTACATCAGATAAAGCATGTATTTAAAAAGTCTTCGGAAGAAATCTGTCTTCAATAGTTGGCTTCGGAAGACTTGTCTTTGAAGCTTCGGAAGACCTCATCTTTTGGCTTCGAAAGATATTGGTCTTGGCTTTGGAAGATTTCACACTTAGAATAATTTCTAAGGCAGTGTGAAACTTCTAAAGCATTCCACTTCAGTACACTTATGCATGCATGCAGGAGAGACTTTGGGTGTTTGGGTTGCATCAGCCTTACAAATAACCTTACAGAATGATACATGAGATGTTTGGGTGCTTTCAGCCAGTGATACGTGGGTGAAGGCAGATACACAAACAGTCAAAGGTGTGTTCTTTGAGTCATGGGAATATAAGGACCATAACCTAACCTTCTACAGATCAGGCGAGGCTCGGTCAATCATTACTGCGCAGTGTTTATATACCATCTTTTAATTGCAATCCGACTATGAATCTGTAATTTGTCATGTCGGTAGTTTCATGACTGAATTTTTGTTTTGTTTATTTAGATTTGGTATGTTTTGGACATAGTGTAACACCCGGATATTATAAGAAGTGGTAAAAAGTGGAAAGTTCCATTTAACCCAAGTTGAGGGGTTAAATGTGTCAAAGTGTAAAATTTAATATTATTTTATACAAAAGCAACATGGCCGCCCATGCCATGTTACTTTTCGCCTTTTTGCAATCGGATCTTAGAGAGAGAAAGAGCAGGGAGTTTGGGAATAGAAAGAAGAAGAAGAAGGAGTCCGAAGGTAAGTGTTTTGATGATAATTTGCTCGGTTCTTTGAGGTTTTCCACCTTAGAAACCGATTTCTAAGTGTTGTTTGTGTTTTGGTGATGTGTGGTGCTTGTTTTAGGAGTTTAAACTCTTATAAACACAAGTTTGGAAGAAGATACACTTGTGAGTTGCAAAGGTGAGTTCTAGAACCCGTATTTCTACTTGTTTTATAAATTCTTGGGGCTAAAAATGTATGTAAACTAGTTTTACAAATGTTGCAGGATCGATAAGGTTCTCTCAACACTTAGTGTTTCTCACAAACTTGTTTAAATATCACTTGTTTGATGAATACAGAATCAAGAACTAAGTTGATAATAATATAATAAGTAAAGAACACAAGAGTTTTCAAGATACTTGTATATATTATCTCTCAACTAAGTATTACAAGACTCATGCAGAAGCATTGATACTAAGTTACAATGAGCGACTATATATACTGTTATCTACAGCTTGTTATACGTAGATAACATGCTGGGACTTACTTCAAGACAAATACTACATTACTAGAGGCAGGGTATCTTAGATAAAGTATTATCTAAGATAAGGTAGTCATGACAGGTCCATGACTTACCTTTTGGTCACCAACTAAAGGTGGCGGTTGTACTAACTAAGGATTGGTGAACAATGTACAAAAGTAAGATCAACCACATGAACGTGGAAGGTATCTTGCAGATGATCAGAGTAGGCAGCAAGTGTCAATCAGACCATGCTTTGTCCATTGGTTCATACTATGTTTCTTCCGAAGGTAAAATGGCTTCAGAAGCAGAATTTCTTCCGAACCATTTTATACTTCGGAAGACTCAGTTTCTTCCGAGGCATTGTCTTCGGAAGACTTTGTCTTCATTCTTCAAAGTGCTTTACTTCGGAAGGAGATCTTCTAAGTCTCGGAAGACTGAGTTCATCCTTCGGAAGATCTTCGGAAGATCACCATTTAAGCTTCAGAAGTTGTAGCATTTCCTTCAAAAGATGCAGCATTACCTTTGGAAGACTTCTCTTAGTTTGCACAGATTTCTTCTAGGTGTTGTTTTGGTTGCATCAGCCTTAACAGTTCCAACAAACTCCCCCTAGGCTGATGCTACCAAAACTACACTTCCTTCTTCTTCAACCTTTTAACTCCTCTTCAGTTATTGCCTTTTGTTCAATTCAGCAAGATGAAGGTTGTTAATGAATCTTCCGATGTGAGCAGCTATCATGGAGTTAGAGGGATTGGTGAATGGTCTCTCTGCTAACTTAGTAATATCAAATCTGCTTAAGTGTAGCAGAGAGGAGGTGTGTGTTCATGATTCGAACATGAACATGAGCTTGGATCTTAGGATTCATGTTGATGATAACAAGAAAACAATGAATAGTTGCTAAAATATATAAATCATGATGATGATGAACGTGAAGAACACATACAATGATGATGAATGCTGATGTTTATTGATATATGTTGAAATCATCATTCAAAAGAATGATGATATAATGTTGAATTCATCATCCATGATGGATGATGATTTATTGTTGTTGGTGAGGAACCCTAATTCACCCTAACATGTGGTGAATTAGTCACACAAATAAAGATGACATAGGTTACAATTTATACTAATCTAGAAATTACAATAATTACAAAATAAACCCTAGACTAATATTTTTATTGATTTTGTGCTTCAAGTCTTCAACTTTAATAACATTGAAATCTTCAATTTCTTCTAAGGTAGAATACCCAACAATACTCCCCTAAATTGTAGATTTCCATATGAATTAAAACTTGATCTTGTTCTTGTTGGATAGTTGCTCAATGCTAAGAATGTTGTTGTTGATGCGGAAGCGATGTCTTCAAAGCTTTAGAGCAACTATATTTTGTAACTTGATGTCACTATTGTTGTTATTGATGAGAGCCCGAATACGAAGCCCAATTTTGTTTTGCTGTTCATAAACCCAATCTTCAACACTTGAGCCCATGTTTAATTTTTTTTATGTGATGAGGCCCAAATAAGTAACGAGCCACCTTTTCTTGTGTTCATTGTTGAGCCCACCTTTGTGGTTGGGGTGGAAGATCCTCCTCGTTCTGATGCGAAGATGATGATTTTTTTTTTTTTTTGAGCAAGCTGAAGCTTTGCAAGTTCCTTTTGGGTATCTGCAAGTTCTTGTTGATCCCTCAAAATCTGCACCATCTTCAACGTCTGCGTCTTCTTATCAAAAACACCAAGAGCATAAGAGCACATCTGCGGCGCCTCCGCCTCACCGGAATAATTAGTTCCGACGAAGTTCACCGAAGAAGACTGACTAGGGCTCACCACAAGCTGCAATCTAGTGTTTCGTTTCACGTGTTTCAAAACCCTAACCCTAGGTTCTTCGACCCGTTGGCGCTTTTCCGGGTCATACCCAGATGGAAAATACCCGATTAAAGGCAACGACTTGTCGGACTTCCATTGATGGACTCGATTTTGACCTTAATTGTTTCTTCTCTTTTGTGGGTTTCTTGTTCTTGTGCTTCTTCTTTGAATGTTCTTCCGGCGCTGGTGATGCCTGCGGTTGTGCGCCATCATCTGCGATTCAAGGAGGATTCACCGGGCTTTGGAATCGCTGGTTTGGATCAGACGGAGTTTCCGATTTGTACGTAGGGGCTTTCGTTCGGTGAGAGTCCACGAGCTTTGACGATGCGTACGAAGAGGTATTGCATCGGTTCTACGAGATCGTATGCCGGAATTCTCTCTGATTCTGTGTGTGGTGGTCGTCTAGGTATTGCTCGTGGTGAGTATTCTCCGTTTTCAGGGCGTTTTAGAACCCTAACTCGATCACTACCTCCTATTCCCACTCCAACTCTGCTTGCCTGCATTCTCCTCATCTCCGGTGGATATTCTGGAGTAATCGATGGTGGAATCCCCTGATTTTGATGCTGATTTTGATGTTGATTTTGATTGTTGATGAAGTTGCTTCTTCAAAACTTCAATAATTTTTGCAAACTAAACATGAAAACTTATCACAATCAATATGAATCCACAACCCCGCTCTGATACCAATTGTGTGTTCATGATTCGAACGTGAACATGAGCTTGGATCTTAGGATTCATGTTGATGATAACAAGAAAACAATGAATAGTTGCTAAAATATATAAATCATGATGATGATGAACGTGAAGAACACATACAATGATGATGAATGCTTGATGTTTATTGATATATTGTTGAAATCATCATTCAAAAGAATGATGATATAATGTTGAATTCATCATCCATGATGGATGATGATTTATTGTGTTGGTGAGGAACCCTAATTCACCCTAACATGTGGTGAATTAGTCACACAAATAAAGATGACATAGGTTACAATTTATACTAATCTAGAAATTACAATAATTACAAAATAAACCCTAGACTAATATTTTTATTGATTTGTGCTTCAAGTCTTCAACTTTAATAACATTGAAATCTTCAATTTCTTCTAAGGTAGAATACCCAACAGGAGGCATTGAACCTGTTCACCTCTCCATTCTCCCTCTCCACAACAAAGTTGTAAGAAGGTTCATCAAAGCTCCACTGGATTATTGTGTTTCTAGGAATGAGGGGCAAGTTTGGCAGTCTGTCTCCATTCCTAGTGTCCAGTAGGCCCACCAATTTCCTTATTAGCCTTTTCTCTTCATTATTTAATGAATCAAAGCTTAATGCAAAAAGATTGAGTGATTGGTGTAAGGTTTCTCGGGGTAGATCTAAGAAGGCATTTCTTGTGAGAGTGTTTGAGGATCCATTAATATATTGCAATGTGATGAATCCTTCTTCATAAGAAATGTTACTCACCTTTGAGCAGTTGTTGAGCCTTCTCTTGATGTCCCTAATCTCTTTTAAGGTTGGAGTTTTGGATGGTTCAGAGGATGACTTTGGTATTAATTGGGTTTTGGGTTGTGTTTTGGGTTGTAGTATATGTAGTGAGGGCAGTTGTTGAGAGGAAGGGAAAGGTTGTGTTGGTAGTTAGGATGGTATGGGTTCAGGGTGTATGGCTCAGTGATGGGTTCGGTTTTTATGGGGAAGGAGAAAGGTATAGGCTCAGTGGTGGTTTTGATGATTGTGGGTAGTGGTTTGGGTTCTGGTTTGGGTTTCATCCTCTGTACCTCTTGAGATACCTCCTTCCTAAGCGAATGTCAGCTTTGTTGTCACTGACATGTCGCTGTAGGGTCTTTCCTGACATAGGCCCAACTTGCCTGCTAGTGAAGCCATATGCCCTGAGATAAGCTTTCATCCAGGCTTTATCTCCTACCTTCTTGGTGGCTGCAAGTTTAGCCTCTTCTTTCTTCTTTCTCTCCTTCAGCTTCTCTCTAGCAGCTCTCTTTCTCTCCTTACTGATTTGTTCATGCTCTCTGTTAACAAGGAGCAAGATCATCTCATTTTCATGAGGGCTCAGTTCCTCCTGAGAGTAACCTCTTCAGCATAGGAAGGATATCCTCTCCTTCCTCTTCTTTAGCTCAGCTTCTTCCTTCATTTTTCTTGCTCTCTCCTCTTTGGCTTTCCTTGCTGCTTTCTCATCTTCCTTTTGTAGCAAGGTTGCCTCTTCCAGTTTGATAAGCTCATCAAGTGGGAGTAGTAGCATTTCTTCATTTGCTACTCCCAAATTGATAAGCCTATCAATTGCCTCCACTCTTTTCTTTTCATTGATACACTCCCGAGATGTTGCTGCAGCTTTGCTACTTGCTGCCAACAACTTTTCAATGGGAGTCTACCTCAGTTAATGGTTGCTAATGTGGGTCAGAGATCAGAGGTTCCCTTTGGCTCTGTTGACCTATAGATAGGTGTGGTAGATCAACTTCATAGCCTCGAGGAAACATGAAATCCTCATCAGTTTGGGTTAGAAGGTCAGTGAAAGATATAGAAGGTATTCCAAATGACCCGGGACCTTGGTCAACATCTAATGACTCATAGTCAGTGATGTGGCTGACCCTTTTGGTTGCTCAGGAGAGTATTGTGACTCATCCTAAGGGCTTGAGGTTTGGGTGATGGGCTCATCAGGTTGAGACTGAGGAGACCCTACACTGATATTGAGGTCGATTGGAGGGGAAGGTTGGACCTCAGGCTGAGTGGGGGCCCAGTGTTCCACTCTAGCCTTTTTAGGCTGAATAGAAGGAAGTTGTTCAATCAGAGTAAATTAAGCAAGGGTTCATTTGGGGTGTCTTGGTAAAAGTGTTTGATAGGTAGGAAGGCTTTTTGGTGTGGAGAGGTGATTGCTGGTGTGGGTTCATCACCTGTTGGTTTAACAGGGATGTCACCAGGAGCCATGGGCTCAAGCATACCTGGAAGCAGAGGAGTGAACCTTCTAGTGAAGTTGGTAGATATCTTCTTCAGCATTCAGAAGACACCTGGCCGCATTTGAGGTACCACTAGAATATCCTTGTATTCTAGTTTGTCCAGGTCTAACTCACAGTTGATGAAGTGCTGAATGAACCTGGGGTACATGTAGAATGTATTTTTGACAAGATTTCCCCTCAGGTTATTCAGAACAAACCTGGAATAATTGAACCTCAGGCCCTTGACCAACCCATGAACTAAACAGCCTAGTTCATAGGGGATTTAATCCCAACTACCTGATTTGTTAGACAGACTATGAAGGATGATGTGTAGTAAGTACTTCTAGTTGTAGGAGAAATTGAATTTGTAGACTGTAGATTTACTAACATCAGCTCCATATCCTATTTGAGTATAGGTGTCTTCCAAATCAAGCTTTGGAAATTCAGTTGGATCCCCTGCATCATGAAGCTCCAAATGCTCCCTAATAGTGGTTTCACTTACCACTATCTCTTGTCCACAGACTCTCGATCAAATGACCCTCTCATTGTTAATGAATGACCATTTGTCCAAAAATCAGACATGTGGTTAGCGTAGATTATAGGGTTTATGGTGAGAGCGGGAAGGTATATGGATTGTGTGAGGAATTGGATGATTTGAGCAAAGTCACTATCCATAGATGAATCAAGTATAGCAACTTGGTTATGTTGTGGGTTAAGAGCCATTGTTTTGGAATTGTGAGAAGGAAAAGTTTCAAACTTGAAGACTACAGTAAAAACAGTATGCTTAGGGTTTTGATAGTGGTTAAGAAAGTATAGAAGAAAATGGGAGTCCTTTAAATATGGAGTAAAAAATCAAACCGATAAGGTGAAATGACACTATACAGCTCGATTTGATAGAGGCGGTAAGGATGTTTTATTCAAAATACACCAAGAATCTTCTATAAAATCTTATTTTTGCAGAGTGGGACCTAAATGTTTCTGTTACAATATTTAAAGCATTCTTCCGACAACATCTGCTTCCGAGAGAACTTTAAGGTTTTCTCTCTCCTGACAAGCTTCCGAAGCCAAATTTTGCTTCTGAAACAAAATCTGTCACAAGGACTATTTTGCTTCCGAAGGTAAAATATGGTTTCATAGACCAAAATTTCCTTCGGAATAAGATTGATCCATGATTAAGTTTTCTTCCGAAGCATAATTCTTTGTCTGGGTTAGAGGAATTTACCTTCGAAAGAAGAGTAAAACTATCTTCCGAGGGTAAATTTCTCTTCGAAAGAGTTTATTAAAAATTTTGAAGATATACTTTTGTAACTGGGCTTAAGTTGGAAATAGACACATTTGACTTAACATTCGATGTTACATAATTAGTCAAGGTTTATCATCCCAATAGCTGTAATTAAATACTTAATCTTTGTTCATCAAAGGCTTTGGTGAACAAATCAGCATAATGTTCATTTGAGTCAACTTTGACCAATTTGATTAGATTTTTCTCATTAATATCTCTAATGGAATGATACCTGATATCGATATGTTTTGTTTTAGAGTGCTTGATTGGATTTTCAGTTATTGAGATAGCACTCTTGTTGTCTATGTGAATGGGAGTCTCCATGAAGTTGAAGCCGTAGTCTAATATCTGATTTTGAATCCATAGCAGTTGAGCACAGTAGCTGGCTGCAGCAATGTATTCAACCTCAGTAGTTGATGAAGAGACAGATGATTGTTTCTTACATTGCCAGGAGATGATCCGTCCACCAAGAAATTGACATCCTCCTGATGTGGATTTCTTATTGATGTTAGTCATTGTCAGTATAACCATATAGGTTGAAGTCTTTGTGCTTAGGATACCAAAGGCCCAGTTTGGGAGCTCCTTTAAGGTATCTAAGTATTCTTTTGGTAGTGATGAGGTGAGACACCTTGGGAGCAGCTTGATATCTTGCATATATGCATGTAGCAAACATGATATTAGCTCTACTTGCAGTGAGATACATCAGAGATCCAATGATTGCCCTGTACTGATGCTGATCAGTATCCTCCCCCTTAGAGTTAGGACAAAGATTGTGATTTCTTTGTATAGGAGTCTTAGCCAGCTTGCAGTCTTTTCTCTCAAATCTTTCTAAAATGTCCTTGACTTATTTAGATTGATTTATGAAGAAGCCATCTTCCATCTGCTTCACTTGAATTCCCAGAAAGAAATCCATCTTTCCCATGGAAATCATTTCAAACTTCTTCCTCATGATGCTTTCAAAGTCTTTACACATTTTGTCATTTGAGGAGCCAAATATGATGTCATTAACATAGACTTGAACAAGCAACATATCCTTTGCTGATCTTCTTATGAACAATGTCTTGTCTATGGTGCCTCTGGTGTAGCCATTCTTTAGAAGAAATTGAGACAATGTTTCATACCACAGCCTTGGTGCCTGATGCAGCCCGTAGAGAGCTTTATCTAGTTTGCACACATAGTAGGGGTGCTGTGGGTCTTCAAAGCCAGGTGGCTGACACACATAGACTTCTCTGTCAATGTTCCCATACAAAAATACACATTTGACATCAAGTTGATACACTATGAAGTTCCTGGATGCCGCAAAAGCAAGAAATATTCTTACAGCGTCTAGTCTTGCAATAGGTGCAAAAACTTCAGTGTAATCTATTCCTCCTCTTGTGTGTATCCTTGAACTACAAGTCTAGCTTTATTCTTGATAATAAAACCTCTATCGTCCCTTTTGTTTCTGAATACCCACTTTGTGCCAATAGGTACTTGACCAAGTAGCAGTGAGCACAGGTTCCACACCTTTTGCCTCTTGAATTGAAGCAGTTCTTCTTGCATTGATTCAACCCAATTGTTGTCTTTGAGGGCCTCTTTTACCTTTTTGGGTTCTACTTGAGAGAGAAAGCATGAGTACAGGCAGACATTCTTACTGTGAGTTTGTATTCTGGTCCTCACACTCTCTGAGACATCCCCAATGATATTTTCAGCTGAATGAGTGTTATGAATCCTGATTCTGGGAATAACATCTAATTGCATAGATAGATCCAGATTTGAATGATTTATATCAAGATTGTTAACATTGGTTCCAGCTGGATTTTCTCTTTCATTCAATGAAGATTGATTGAATGAATGAGTAACATCATCAAAAGTGTTCTGTTGTAAGATAGCATCAACAGTGGCCTGTTCCTCCAGATAGCTATCTTTAGCAGCTTGGTGTTGAGAAATTGAGTTATTATCCGAAATGACTTGATGCTCATTCAGTTGACAACTTGTTGAAGCTCTATTGTTTTCTGAGAGATTCAGAATTTCAGGACTTGCAGTGGTGGGAGCTTCATTCCTTCTAGGAGAATTTAGAATAGGTCTGGGCAACTCAAATATTTGATCATCATTAGAGTCACTTTGAGTTCCTGCTCCAGCTGAAACATTCTTAACACTTAGTGTTTCTCAAAAACTTGTTTAAATCTCACTCGTTTGATGAACGCAGAATCAAGAACTTAGTTGATAATAGTATAATAAGTAAAGAACACAAGAGTTTTCAAGATACTTGTATATATTATCTCTCAACTAAGTATTACAAGACTCATGCAGAAGCATTGACACTAAGTTACAATGAGCGACTATATATACTACTATCTACAGCTTGTTACAAGTAGATAACATGCTGGGACTTACTTCTAGACAAATACTACATTGCTAGAGGCAGGGTATCTTAGATAAAGTATTGTCTAAGATAAGGTAGTCATGACAGGTCCATGACTTACGTTTTGGTCGCCAACTAAAGGTGGCAGCTGTACTAACTAAGTAATGGTGAACAGTCTACAAAAGTAAGGTCAATCACATGAACGTGGAAGGTATCTTGCAGATGATCAGAGTAGGCAGCAAGTGTCAGTCAGACCATGCTTTGCCCACTGGTTCATGCTGTGTTTCTTCCGAAGGTAAAATGGCTTCGGAAGAATAAGTTCTTCCGAACCATTTTATACTTCAGAAGACATAGTTTCTTCCGAGGCTTTGTCTTCGGAAGACTTTGTCTTCATTCTTCAAAGTTCTTTACTTCAGAAGAAGATCTTCTAAGTCTCGAAAGACTGAGTTCATCCTTTGGAAGATCTTCGGAAGATCACCATATAAGCTTCGGAAGTTGCAGTATTTTCCTTCGGAAGATGCAGCATCACCTTCGGAAGACTTCTCTTAGTTTGCACAGATTTCTTCTAAGTGTTATTTTGGTTGCATCAGCCTTTACAGTTCCAACAAGTGTTTTATAAGTAACCGTATGTATCCATGCGTGTATGATGATGTTGATGAATGTTTTATGTCATTTTCATGCTTAGAATGATATGAGTGAGCTTAGACTAAGAAAATATGAGGTTTGAGACTGGAAACAACATAGAAATACATTCAACATGTTGTTTATGCGTCTAAATAAGGCCCAACCACCCATAACCTTCCTTAGAAAAGTTTCTAAGTCTGGTCATGCGCCCAAATAGGGCCCATGCACCTAAACAGTACCCCATCCACCCAAACAGTGCCCCATACATCTAGAAATGCCTTAGAATTTCTAAGGTATAAGCCCATGCGCTTGTACAGTAGTCCATGCGTCTAGGACTTAGTCTTAGATGCCTAAGTATAACCCAAACGCCCAAATAGTTCCCATGCGCCTAAAATGGCTCATGTGCCTAAGTGTTTAAATGCCCAAGCCCATGTGTCTGCACATTGCAATGCGCCTAAACATGCCTCATGCGCCTGCATAGTGCCCATGCGCCTAGAATACTTAGTTTATTTCCTAAAATTTTGAGAAAACAAAATCACTAAGGTTTGACCCAAGTTTGACTTTAGGGTTTTCATTACTGTTATATTGCATTATATGAGTTGTTCTTATGTCCATAATAAATTATTATTATGTGACTTATGTGGTATGTTTATGATCATAAATGCAAGTATTATCATTAACAAAGTGAAAGAGTAATGATAAAGAGAAGTGGAACATAAATAAAATAATAAAAGTCTTGCAAGCATATAGGAGGTGCACGACCATGTTGTTGTTAGCTCAACTGTGATGCGGGTTAGCTACTCCAAAGGATGCACACAGGGTCAATCAATTGAGATTGACAGACCTTTGTAGCATACACAAGGTGACTAGGTCAGCCTCGTGTATAGTGATCATAGTCTACTGATAGACCACAAGCCTATCACCAGTTTTTCGCGCACATAGTTTAGAGTATTGCTCATTGGTCCACATAGACAGTGAAAGATAAAGTTAAATAGTACGAAATGAACAAAGGCACATAGTAAAGAAAGAAAGCATTACCTTGTTGTATAATTGATGCGTGCTCACGTACAAGAGTAAGAGAAGTATTTTTATAAAAAGAGTATTTTCATATATACACATTATACAAGGTATTTTAATACATTTAAAACTAGAACTCACTCTGCAACGCTGACTTTTATACATTTTCAATTGGCAGGTAATTATTGCTAAGGATGGCATGAGGGTGAAGCTACCTGGCGGGAAAAGGCTGACATCCATTCTTATGTTAAGATATTGTTATTTTGTAATGCAATTAAACAATCTTTTGTAATCTTAAACCCCATTGTATTGCTTAACAACAATATTTATTAAAAATAGAGAATGGCTTTTGCTAACATAATTCCGCTGTTTATCTTATGAAATGTATATTAATATGTATCTATGATGCAGTTAATAACCATCTGTGAGGTGTCCGGGAACGGGGTCTTACAAGTTGGTATCAGAGCCAAAGTTTAAGTGAAATAGGTAAATATTTTCAAAAGAAACTTAAACTTAAACTTAGAATCGGACAAAGGGAAGGGATGCCAGTTCGAGTAGCTACGTGCCATCAGGTATTTTCTTTAATGTTAACCGGCACTACGTGCGCATGTTATGTGATTTATGTGCTCTTAGTAGATTTAGATACTGATGTAGTCAGGATAGGAATGCTTGGGGTATGAAGAGTAAAGTAAGTGGCTAATCACAACTGGCCACTGTAATTAGGGACTTGTTATACTTATCATAAACTGAGCCATTGCCTTGAATGACCGTGTTAGTGTTTGAATCTTATAGCGTTTAGGGAATGGCTGGACGAAAATCTTCCAAGGCTTCTAGAGGCAGAGGTCGTCCATGTGTGACTAGGAGCAGTGCTAAGGCTCCTGAGATGATTCATGAGAACCCTGAGGTTCATGGTCAAAGTAAGGAGAATGAGAATGCTAGCATGAATGCCTCAGCTAGGAGGCGATTACCGATGAGGTATAGCAGGTCATGCAAACAGTCTTACCGTCTGTAGTGACCGAAGTCATCAAAGCTGTGAGGAATGAGGAGAGGATGGAGAAGGAAGATAGGAAAGGGTCAACAGGCAAGGGAAGCAAGGGGGAGGAGGAACGACCGGAGCCTGAGACCGTGTTGTCTGATGAAGAGGAGGATGATTTAGTGGGGATGATGACCAAGGGGTGCAGTTATTGGGCATTCCAAAGGTACAAGCCCCTGACCTTCGATGGCTATGGTATTGCTGCTGCCGCTCACCGTTGGGTGAGGGAAATGGAAGCGGTGCTGGAGATTAGTGAGTGTCGCGAAGACTAAAAGGTGAAGTTCGCTACTCACTCTTTTGTTGACTCAGCATTGTGTTGGTGGGACAACATTGTCCAAGCTAAGGGTGAAAGAGCCATCGGGAAGATGTGATGGAAGGAGCTGAAGTAATTAGTGATCGAGGAATCCTATCCTCATAGGGAACTTGATAGGATCGAGATGGTGTTCTTGCAAGTTGAGGCGGGAACCATGACCCACCAGCTGTACACCACTAAATTTAATGAAATGGCGAGGCTGGTACCGGAGCAGGTGGCGCCAGTGTCAAGGAAGATCAAGAGGTACATCCAGGGACTGCCGACTGATATCCGCAGGCATCTAATCGCTTCTCAGCCAGGTACCTTTCGATCGGTGGTGGACTTGGCTAGCAGGTTGTACGATGAACGGGAGGAGGCAGTGGCAGAGGTGAAGAAGACGAGTGGTGGTGATAAGAACTGGAACGGGAAGAGGTTTGGACGTG
Source organism: Flaveria linearis (assembly GCA_024085815.1). Classification (NCBI taxonomy): domain Eukaryota; kingdom Viridiplantae; phylum Streptophyta; class Magnoliopsida; order Asterales; family Asteraceae; genus Flaveria; species Flaveria linearis. The sequence continues at coordinate 23,807,583 of CM044018.1, forward strand.
GTGGTTTCACTCCAAGCAACAAGAAGGTGAAGGTGGATGATCGTAGGGTGTCGTCAAGCCGGGACAGAGAAGTGCGGTAAATGTGGAAGGGAGCATACTAGTGAGTGTAGGTTGGGGCTGAATGTATGCTTCAGGTGTGGTATGTCTGGCCACATCGCTAGAGACTGTAGGGTGCTGAAGTGTTATAACTGTGGTGAGGAGGGCCACGCGATCAAGGACTGCAGGAAGCCGAGGGCGGAGAGCTCTGGGGCGAAGAAGAAGCCGGAGGAAGGAGGACAGAGGGCGAGTGCTAGAGATTACACCATGACCCGGGAAGAAGCCAGAGTAGATCCCGATGTCATGTCAGGTATGTTTCTAGTAAATAGAACTTGTGCCTTTGTATTATTTGACTCTGTGCTAGTAGTAGTTTTATTTCTCTTGTTCCAGGAGCACTTGAATCAATCAATTAACAATGAAGATTTGGATCAAACACATAAAATATGAAGAACTAGGATGAACACTCAAGAACATCAATGAAAAACCCTCATTTGATCCATATTGATTTGCATAATATATTGTTTACATGGAAACCCCAAATCTAGCTCATACAAGCTTACAAACCCTAATTACAACTTATCTATTTATAATGAATATAATATTCACTAATGACAAATTAAGACCCTAGACTTAAACTAATTAGTAAAATTACAAATAAAACATAAAAATGACTAAAACAATATTAAATATATTTGTTGACACAAAATATATTTAATAACAATAAAACTCCTAGTCAAATATATCTTCAACGTCTCGTCTTGGTTCTTCATCTCAAATGCGTCTGTTTGACTTTTCTGATGACTTTGACCATGACGTTGACTTTTGTTGACTTTGACTGTGTTGATAGTATAGACTATCCTTTTCAGACCCAACAATACTACCCCTTAGTCTATCATTATCAACGTCTTCATACGAATTCAGCCCCTGAAGTCAATCGTAGAAATATCTTCAACTTGAAGCTTTCTGAATCTGATGAGAAAAATTATTCATCTTATAAGCTCCCCCTATTTATGTGTTCCCCTTTTGAGTGCATCCTTTGTGAGGATATTGGAATAGCTTTTCGAAATCTCTAATCTTGAGCTTCAGAAGTTGTAGGAGGAGGATTCCTAGCTCGGTATCTTCTACAAACTTGAGGAACAGGTTCTCTGATCAGGTACACTGCTTAACTGATGATCGGCCATCACTTACAGCAAAAATCTGAAACACATTCACAAACACAATCTCGGCATTTCTAAGTAGATCATTTTATTTTAATAAAATAAACCGTGTTTATCTTTGTGTGAAAAACAAGCGAACCCGTGTTCATTTGAGCACAATTTCTGTGAAATGCATGAAAAATGATAGAATTGTAACAGCATAATATAGAAGACCTAAATGAATATTGAAATAAAAATTTATTAATTTTTCTTAATTTTATTTTATATATATTTTTTATATTTGTATAATTTTTAATTACCGAGAACTGAATCGATCATGAGATCACATCCTCAAGATATACTTTAGCACAAAGGTGAAATTAATCATCGACAAGCAATGAGATCACACTAATAACTGAATCTAATCACAATCTTAATGATTTTGAAATTCTCAAACAGATCAATAACGATTGCTGATATGTTTGTCCACTTAAACCCATGCCCTATCTTTTTCAACAAGTATCAGATGATTCGTTAAGGTTCAATTAAATACTTAGAATGCTAGGACCCCACAATAATTTGGCAAAAACCCTCACCCAACCTCAAGATTTCTTGAATTTTATTACGATCTTTATAGAGCAAGGCTTGTGCATTAGTGTGCAAGTGATTGCCATCAGAATATTGCATTCTGTGATGAATTTATCGTTTAGATGATTTGACACAAATTACACCAAATGGTGAGAGCTCTAGGTCTATACTCACGTATAACAAAGGAGATGACCCTTTAATCCTGTGCTGTTGAGAGCTCCGGGTCAGTACATATCGTACAGCAGAGGAGATCATCACTCCAGGTCAGTACTTCCATACAACAGAGGAGATTAGCACAAACCCAAGACACATAAATACATTAAACATGGCTCAAAGATATCACTTATATGATTTGTATCATGGTGGGAGAAAGATCAATTCTCAATCAAAATTTTGTCGGGACTCAGTTTTCATGCAGGCCAAAATGATTGCGTAAATCCAGACATCCTTAAGCATATATTTAATTTAAATCATTATGTTGTTGTCTACTTTATTCTTCAGGCTGAGTCTCCCAACAATATCATTAAAGAATCTGTTTGTTTTTCTTTTATTTGCAATTAAAAATAAGATGCGAATCAAATAACAGCATCAGTTACTATCATTTCTCATTTTAAAACACAAGTCATGCAAGGACAAGCATTTTCAAGATGATATACAATCATTTCTCAGTCATCTCGAATCAAGTTCGTAGTTCCCTTTTCATTTTTTTATTTAATTTTGATATACTATATTTTTTAAAACTGTACAAAATAGAAATTTACCAAAAAAGGTCTTCCAAACTACACTGATATGAAGATAAGAAATGAATTATCAAGAAATATACAGTGATTGTGAAGTTAGAACTGTGATTGTGCAGATAAAAATCCAGATTGTATATAAAATACCATGACCTTAACCTGTTTGTTCCCCTCAAGGTTGAATTAGGAACAATCTCTATCAGTAAACCGGATTACGAACAATCCTCCTGAATTGTTCCTCTTGAAATAGAGAAGCAACCCGTGTTATTTTTATCATCTGGAACATGCCTTTGAACCTGAGGGCACTTCTTTAGCACGTGACCTTCTTTTCCACATCTAAAACAAGCCTTGAAAGGCTTTTGGTTCTTTATAGTCCCGTGGTCATTATGAGAGGGTGGATCCTCCTTTGCGGTTGTTACAGCTTATTGACAACCTTGAAGCTTCTTCTTTTGGATATCAAGAAAGTAAACTTTTTGAGGCTTTGTCGATGTGGATTTCAAACTGGGTTGTGATTTGAAGTGTGATGTTTGAGGAGATGAAATCTGAGCATTTCCCAAGAACCCTTTTGTGTGACTGGTGACTTGGCACACTTTGAGGTAGATTTGTGACAAGCTTGATGGATAGTAGATGAAGATGGTGAGTGCTTCTGCTGAGTTTTGGAGGACTGCTGATTTGTTTTACAGTTGGGGATGAGATCTGGATAGGTCTTGATTCAGCTTTTGGAAGCTTTTGAAACTTGATAATTTCAGGAGATATCTTGATCTGTGAGGAGCCAACACGCTCCTCTGTGTTTGATTCATCATCTGAGCTTATCCAGTGTCGTATACACAGATCGTTCTCCAACGGATCTTGATTGACACCTCCTTTTGTGTCGGCTTCGGTTATAGGATTCTGATTGCATGATGATTTAACAACTGTTCCTTTTTTGACAAACCTGACAGGAACAAACGAAGGAATGTTACCTGTTTTGAATTTGTTGAAGAAGATTGGAGAAGCAACTGATATTGGTTCTGGAACACCAGAGATGGAATCATCATTAATCTTCATATCATATCCCTGCTTGAGGAATCCCAAACCTACAGGAGAATCATGCACATTTATAACCTCTTGAAGATTAACGCTGCTTAAACCTGCATTTAAACTATTAGTGTCTGCAGCTTCAATTAAATCATTAGATGGATGAGTTTGAGGCATAGGAGAGCAACAATGGGTGCTAGGAGGAGGATAGACATATGTATTTTCACCACAACCCACTCCTGTTTTAATCCTAGCTCCCTTTGTTTACATAGTAGCTCTTCCTATTTCATTCCGGATATGGTCCATCTATCAAGCTTTGTTTTAAGCTTGCTTGTTTCAATTTCAGCCAGGTGACTCTTTCATTTAAAAGATTAATTTCAACATTTCTTTTAAGAAGAGTTCGTTTTAAATTATCATTTTCTTTTAAAGCTTCATTTAATTTTATGAAATACTTGGCTTCATTCTTTTTAAGTTCCGGGTTTATGGTGGTTAATTCCTTTTGGTTATCTAAAAGTAACCTATTAATTTTATACATACCAAATAAACGAATTTTGCAAGCAGAAGAACACATATCCTGAACTGTCTCATATGGAAGATCCAGGATGACTCTTTCAGCAGTAAGATCCTTCTCGCAGTTGCAAACTCTGGTATTTCGCTTCCTTTCTTCTTCCTTCTCAGCATCACAGACTTTATTTTTCAACTCAGCTCCACCTTTAACCATTGATGTCTGTTTAAGCTCCTCTTGTACCTCTTCAATTCCAGGTTTCGGTAAACCTTCAGTATTGGTGCCAGAATCTGGTCTCTCTTCTGGTTTCTGTTTGGAGTTTGAAGTGATCTTTGGAGTTACATATGTCACTTCATAGAACTCATGACGTTTGATATCCAACTC
>CM044018.1:23816985-23964843 GCA_024085815.1 Flaveria linearis
ATTACGACTGTGAGATCCACTACCATCCGGGCATGGCCAACGTGGTGGTCGATGCCCTTAGCCGAAAAGAGAGACCCGAACCAATTCGGGTGAAGGCATATCAGTTAGTGATGACCTCGGACGTGATGACTCAAGTGAAAGAATTTCAGAATGAGGTGTTGAAAGAAGATCGCCTCAACTCTGAACGAATGAGGGGTCTAGTCGCGGAACTAGGAGAAAACACCCACGGGTTAGAACCCACTTTGGACGAATATGGATCCCTCGTTATGGAGATTTACGAGAGCGAATCATGGATAAAGCTCACAAGACTTGATACTCCATTCATCTCGTGCCACCAAGATGTATCAAGACATGAAGAAGGACTACCGGTGGTCGGGTATGAAACGACGTGGTGGAGTATGTAAGTAAGTGCCTTACTTGCTTGCAAGTGAAGGAAGAGCATCAGAAGCACTACGGGATGATCCAACGTTGGATATACCCGAGTGGAAGTGGGAGCACATCACCATGGACTTCATTACGAAGTTACCCAGCACGGCGAGGGGGTACGATGCTATCTGGGTGATTGTTGATCGTCTAACCAAGACTGCATACTTCCTGTCGATCCGTGAGATGTATTCATCTGAAAGACTGGCAGATCTGTTCATCAAGGAGATTGTAGCTCGTCATGGTATTCCGGTGTCGATTGTGTCGGATCTTGACACCCGATTCACATCGATGTTTTGGAGGAGATTCCATGACGCAATGGGGATAAGGCTACACATTAGCACAGCTTATAATCCTCAGACGGACGGTCAATCTGAGAGGATGATTCAGACTCTCGAGGATATGCTCATAGCGTGTGTGATCGATTTTGGAGGAAGTTGAGATGATCACTTACCGTTAGCGGAATTCTCATATGATAATAGTTATCATGCTAGTATTGGCATGCAACCATATGAGATGCTATACGGTAGAAGGTAGGACGCTCGTATGTTGGGGAGACATTGGGCAGAAAGAGCTTCGAGGTGTCGAGGTTATCGAGGCTACGACTATGAAGTTAGAAAAGATCAAGGCTTTCATCAAAACGGCGAAAGATAGACAAAATTTGTATGCTGACAAAAGGCGTAGACTGATAGAATTCAAGGTCGGCGACCGAGTTATGTTAAAGGTCTCACCTTGGAAGGGGATCATCCGATTCAGGAAGCGAGGTAAGCTAAGCCGAGGTATATAGGACCTTTCCGAATCATTGCTCGAGTACGAGAGGTGGCCTATAGGTTAGAACTACCAGATGAGTTAAGTGGAATTCACCGATATTCCATGTATCTCATCTGAGGAAGTGCTTAGCTGATGAAGACATGGTTGTACCACTGAAGGATATCGAGGTGGATAAAAGGCTCAATTATATGGAGCAACAGTGGCGATCATTGATCGTAAAGAGAAAAGGTTAAGGAATAAAGTGGTTCCTCTTGTGCGTGTACAATGGAAGCATAGGAGAGGATCAGAGTCTACGTGGGGAGACTGAAGAAGAGATGAGGCAGCATTACCCTCACCTGTTTGAGGAATAACTGGCTTCGGGGATGAAACCTATATAAGGGGGTGGACTTTTAACACCTGGATATTATAAGAAGTGATAAAAAAAGAATAAAAGTGGAAAGTGCCATTTAACCCATGTTGAGGGGTTAAACGTGTCAAAAGTGCAAAATTTTTAATATTATTTTGTACAAAAGCAACATGGCCGCCCATGCCATGTACTTTTCACCTTTTTGCAATCGGATCTTAGAGAGAGAAAGAGCAGAGAGTTTGGGACTAGAAAGAAGAAGAAGAAGGAGTTCGAAGGTAAGTGTTTTGATGATAATTTGCTCGGTTCTTTGAGGTTTTCCACCTTAGAAACCAATTTCTAAGTGTTTTTATGTTTTGGTGATGTGTTATGCTTGTTTTAGGAGTTTAAACTCTTGTGAACACAAGTTTGGAAGAAGATACACTTGTGAGTTGCAAAGGTGAGTTCTAGACCCCGCATTTCTACTTGTTTTACAAATTCTTGGGGCTGAAAATGTATGTAAACTAGTTTTACAAATGTTTTATAAGTAACCGTATGTATCCATGCATGTATGATGATGTTGATGAATTTTTATGTCATGTTCATGCTTAGAATGGTATGAGTGAGCTTAGGCTAAGAAAATATGAGGTTTGACACTGGAAACAACATAGAAATACATTCAACAGGTTGTTCATGCGCCTAAATAAGGCCCCCCACTGATAACCTGCCTTAGAAAAGTTTCTAAGTCTGGTCATGCGCCCAAATAGGGCCCATGCACCTAAATAGTACCCCCATCCGCCCAAACAGTGCCCTATACATCTAGAAATGCCATAGAATTTCTAAGGTATGAGCCTATGCGCCTGAACAGTAGTCCATGCGTCTAGGACTTAGTCTCATACGCCTAAGTATAATCCAAATACCCAAATAGTTCCCATGCGCCTGAAATGGCTCATGCGCCTAAGTGTTGAAACGCCCAAACCCATGCGCCTGCATAGTTGCAATGCGCCTAAACATGCCTCATGCGCCTGCATAGCGCCCATGCGCCTAGAATACTTAGTTTATTTCCTGAAATTTTGAGAAAACAAAATCATTAAGGTTTGACCCAAGTTTGACTTTAGGGTTTTCATTATTGTAATATTGCATTATTATGAGTTATTCTTATGTCCATAATAAATTATTATTGTGTGACTTATGTGGTATGTTTATGCTCATAAATGCAAGTATTATCATTAAAAAGTGAAAGATTAATGATAAAGAGAAGTGGAACACAGATAAAATAATGAAAGTCTTGCAAGCATATAGGAGGTGTACGACCATGTTGTCGTTAGCTCAACTGTGATGCGGGTTAGTTACCCTAAAGGATGCACATAGGGTCAATCAATTGAGATTGACAGACCTTTGTAGCATACCCTAGGTGACTTGGTCAGCCTCGTGTATAGTGATCATAGTCTATTGATAGACCATAGGCCCATCACCAGTTTTTCGCGCACATAGTTTAGGGTATTGCTCATTGGTCCACATAGACAGTGAAAGAAAAAGTTAAAGAGTACGAAATGAACAAAGGTATATTGTTGGACCAAAAGAACCAATGAGCCAAGATCAGGAAAACCTCCAAGTCCCACATGACATCACAACAATGCTAAGACCTTCATCAGCAGTTTGACAAAGTCTGAAGAATCAACAGCTGAAGATCAAAGATCTGAAGTACAACAGCTGAAGATCCCAAAGTGCTGAAGATAAGTACTGAAGTCTGAAGTACTGAAGCATACAAGTACTGAAGACTTCAAGTACTGAAGACAAGTGCTGAAGATCAACAACTGAAGAACTGAAGAACTGAAGATCAACAACTGATGCACAAGGTCTGAAGACAATGACTGAAGACATCAGTTGATGACAACTACTGAAGTCATCAGCTGATGAATCATCTGAAGACCAATGTCTGAAGATCAAAGTGCTGAAGCTCCAGAGTTTGTCACAACAGCTGAAGAAGTCTTCTTCAGTTGTTGTTTCTTCAGCTGTTGTGACGGTTTTTCTTTTCAGTGTTTGTATTTTTCCTTTTCAGTAGTTTGTACAACAGCTGAAGAGTTTGTTCTTCAGCTGTTATAGTTCAGTAGTTTGTAAACAACTGAAGAGTTTGTTCTTCAGTCGTTGTAACTTTTCAGTAGTTTCTTTTCAGTAGTTGTAATAGGTAGAACACTTAGCATTTTGTAAGAAGATGTCAGCTGTTGTGACATCTTCAGTAGTTTAGGTGTTCTGTCAGTAGTTAGTTAAATAACAGTTGATGTCAGTGCCATGTGACATCAGCATTAGGTTATTCTTCTCTATATAAAGAAGATGACCTAATTGTAGGCGCTGCTAATTACAGCCGCAGTCAAAGCATTTATTGAATGAAATATTCTCTTTTGTAGAACTTCCATCTTTCTCTATAACTTACTGTTTTATTGTTAAATCTATGTGTTCTTGCTTGTTTGTCTAATTCTTAAACTAAATCTGCTGCGAATACAACCTAATTGATCAAACAAGAAGCTATGATCCTGTCAAATGGTATCAGAGCAGGTTAATCATTGATCGATCTAACAATTGATCATTTGAAACTGCTCTTTTGACAGCTACGTTTGATCGAATTAGCAATTTGCAAGAATTAGTTATAGAGATTGATTTTCTGCTGCTTTTGACTGTTAAACTTGAGGTTCTCATGGTTTTTGAGCTAGATTGTTTTGTTTACCTTGAACTTGACTAAAATCTAAAATGGCAACACTAACTAACGATCCTCACAATACTGGCTCCTCAACAAAGCCTCCGATGCTTGTGAGGAGTGAGTATAACATATGGCAACGACGTATGCTCCGCCACTTGTCTGTCAACAGCTCTGGTTGTTGGAAGTCAGTGGTACATGGACCACACATGCCTATGGTGAGCTTCCTGAATCAAATGAGAAGGTTCCGAAGAAACCTGAACAATATTCGGATGAAGATCTTAAGCTGTTCGAGATTGATGCTAAAGCCCATGGAATTTTAGCTATGGCAATTCCAAATGAGATCTACTCAGGACTTTTGCATCATGAAACTGCTCATGATCTCTGGGTTGCTCTGAAGGAACAATTTGGAGGAACCAATGAGGTCTTAGCAAACACTAGGGAAATCCTCGCCCAACATATGAGACATTCTCTTATAGGAAGGGTAAGACACTGACTCAACAGTATGAGCGATTCTCTTGTCTTATTTCTGAACTGAAAATGGTTAAACAAGAGTATTCAAATAGTCAGATGAACAACTGCTTTCTTAGATCCTTGCCTGAGAGATGGGACACTTATACCATTGTCCTACGCTCTAGGGCAAATCTGGACACTCTATCTCTCACCCAACATCATGGGAAACTGCTTACATTTGAAAGAGAGATAGAACAGAAAAAGAAGTTGTCATCATCTGGCAAGCTCACTGATGACTTTGTCCATGGCAATGCTGCCTTGATAAGTCAGGAGTCTGAATATGCTGCATCAGAGAGTTCTTATGATGAGCATATTGATTTCTCTACCAACTCTAAACAAGCTTTTGTTGGTGTTAGTAGTAGCTCAGGAGGTAGCAGTGAAAATCTGTGCTTTCTGATGGAGGATTTGAAGGGCATTCCAGATGATGATCTCGAGGAGATGGATATTTTGAACCAAATGGCAATGATAAATATCAGATCTCAAAAGTTCTACAAGAGAACTAGCAGGAAATTCCCTGGTCTCTCTGGCAAAACCAAAGTTGGTTTTGACAAGAGCAAGTTGAGGTGTCACAAGTGCCAAAGGCTTGGACACTTTGCTAGAGAGTGTAGATCATCTGGATCTAAATCCTCTGCACCCTTTGTGACTTTTCCAAGCAATAGCTCACAGCACAGAGGGCAACATTCCTCCAGTTCTGGCCATCCATCACAAGCACAGGCATCACCTGCTTATTTTGTGCCTCAGGGTCATATGCCATACCCATACCCCTGCTACTATGTGCCTCAGCCCAGTCAAACTCAAGCACCTTCTGCTAAGCCACCACATGCTCTTCTTGAGCCTCAATCTTCCCAATCTCATCATCAAACACAACCTCAACAACACAGCTTCTTCACCCCAGGAGTTGTTGACTGGAGTAGTCTGCCAGATGATCTATCTGGTCAGGAACAACTACTCCAAGGTGCTGGTCAACACGGTGGTGATAATCCATTTGGAAATCTTGCTCTGATGGCCCTTGAGTCTGCTGAGGGGTCATCATCCAATGCTTCATCGCAGGTATCCTCTGAGGCCAAAGCCAAGCTTTGTTCTGAATCATGCATAGCAGCATTTGCTTCTATTAGAGAAGCAAATGTAGCTTTAATAGATAAAAATCTTGAGCTAGAGCACACCATTTCCAAAAAGAATCTGAATTTGAGGCTGCACTTAATGAGAAAAATGATGAGATTTACAAGCTTAAATGCCAAATAAAAGATGATAAAGCTAGGGAAGATGTGCTTCTAGAGAAGTACAGAGACCTCAAGGAAACTCTGGCAACCACCCAAGTAGAGTGTGATCGATGGGTGCAATCATGCAAGAGTTTTGAAATGCTTCTTAGCAAGCAATCAGCTTCCAATGTGAAGTTTGGCATTGGTTATAATCACACTGCTCCTCCTACAGATTTTACTTCAAGAGCAGAAGTTGAATCTGATGGAGAGAGCAATAACCAATCCTTCTCATCATGTGACCTACTATCTTCTGATTCAGCATCATCAGAGATAGAAGTCAGCATTAACTCCTGCCAAAACCAATCAGCTGATGCTACAACAGCTGATGGTTCAAATGCTGACTGTCACATGGTCAAAAGGTTGATCAACTCAGGTGTTGTCTCTAGAAGTACTGAAAGTATGGAGAGCAAGTGATAACATCTGAAGTTCAAACCTAACTACTGTCAGCACTAAAGAGAAGAAAACTAACAGTAGAAAAGGTTTGAAGACAGCTAAAGAGGATGTCAGGAAAGTAGATACTACAAGGAAGAAAACTGCTAGTACTGATAGCAAACAGCTGAAGAACAAGTCTTCAGCAGTTTCATCCTCTTCAGCTGATGATCAACATAAGATGAAGAAGAAACCATGTGAGATATGTGGCTTGTTCAATCATCTTACTGATGATTGCTGGTACAAAAGGGGTTCCAAACTCAAACAAAAGGAGAAAATTAATGAGGACATAAATAAAATGAAGAATGAGTTTAAGACCAAGTTTGTACTAGCAACATCAAAGCCTGAAATCCCTAAGCCCAAAGCTAAATCTAAAAAGAAGGTAGGGGTTACTCAGGCAACAGGTGAGGTTGCTCAAAAGAAGATGGTGCAACATAGGAATCCATCATCAGCAAGTCCCAATGTGTCCGAAGAACTGAAAGCTTTATCACAAAGTCAGACACAACTGGTGATGATGGTTCAGCATCTAATGGGAAGAGTCAACCATTTAGATGCTCCTGTGTTGAAACCACAGAAAAGGAAGTCCAAGCCAAAGGGTTCCTCTTCTGCACCATCTCCTTCACCTCAGGCTGTTACACATAACACATGTTAGTGTTGCACCTGTAGTTGAGAACAGACCCAAAACCAAACAGGTTTGGGTCTCTAAAACTAACTAACATGTGGTTATGATTGCAGGGTTCTTCAACATGCCAAAGAAGCATCTGGTATGTAGACAGTGGAGGATCCATGCACATGACTGGAAGCAGCTCCCTTCTTAATGACTACTCTCAAGGAAAGAAGGGATTTGTCTCCTTTGGCAATGATGCAAAGGGTTACATCATCGGAAAAGGCTTTGTTTCCAATGGGGAAGTAAGGTTTGATAATGTTAACCATGTGGAGAATCTCAAGTACAACCTCTTGAGTGTCAGTCAAATGTGTGATAAAGGCCATGTTGCCCTTTTCACAAGCCAGAACTATCGGATTCTGTCATCCAAAGTTCTAAATTTGATTGACAAGGTATTGGATGAATACACTCTCCTGAAGGCCAACAGGACAGGAAGAGTGTATGCCTTAGATCTTTCCAAAAAGATAGATCTAAAAGGCCATCCTTGCCTATTCTCCAAGGCCTCTCCTCAAGAGTCTACTCTATGGCATAGAAGGCTGGGGCATGTTAATTTCAAGAACATGAATCAGCTGACAAGCCATGGTTTAGTAAGAGGATTGCCTTTGAAGGAGTTCAAGTGTGAAGATAACTGCACTGCTTGCTTAAAAGGAAAACAACACAAAGTTTCATTCCCTTCAATAGAAGAACCAAAGTCCACTGCCTGCTTGCAGCTCCTGCACATGGATCTCTTTGGTCCTGTCAGAGTGATGAGCATTGCAAAGAAGAAATACTGCCTGGTAATTGTGGATGATTATTCCAGGTTTGTATGGACTTTCTTCTTGCACTCTAAGGATGAAGCAGCCAAGACTATCATGAACTTTGTGTTATTTGTAGAAAAGCAGTATTCCCTGCAGGTCAAGTGTGTGAGGAGTGACAATGGAACAGAGTTCAGAAACCACACACTTGATGACTTCTACCTGTCCAAGGGAATAAAAGGCAGTTTAGTATTCCTAGAACTCCTGAGCAGAATGGAGTGGTTGAGAGAAAGAACAGGACTCTCATTGAAGCTGCAAGGTCAATGCTGGCTGACTCAGGGTTGCCACTGACCTTTTGGGCTGAAGCTGTCAATACAGCTTGCTATGTACAGAATAGAGCTTTAGTGAATAAGAGGTTGATGAAGACTCCTTATGAAGTTCTTCATCATTTGGCTCCTCTGATTTCATTCTTTAGAGCCTTTGGGTGTCCATGTTTCATTCTCAACACTAGCAACCCACTCCAGAAGTTTGCTAGTAAGGTGGATGCAGGGTATTTGTTGGTTATTCATCAACTTGCAAGGCATACAGAGTCTTCAACTGTAGGACAAAAGTGGTTGAAGAAACTCTGCATGTTAAGTTTAATGAATCTCCAAAGGACAAGATTCCACAAAACCCTGTGGAGTTGTTTGATTTGGACATACTGCAATATGTTCCTTATCAACCTCCAGCTGTTGAGCCTGTCAACAGTTCTCCACCTGGTGGTACTGATGATGATGTAGTCAGTACTCACCTCTTCAGGTGTAGTGACAACCTGCCTGAGTCCACTAAACCTGATGCTCCTGTAGCCTCAGCAGCTCCATCCACAACAAATGCTGATGAGATTTCTGCTTGCTCTACTTCATTTGAGCCGCCATCTTCTACATGGTTTCAGGAATCTCCATCACCATCTGTTGCTGCTGATGGGTCTACAAACACTTGCACAGATATTATAGTCTATCAAGAGCTGAAGAATCACCCCACATCTCAAATCATTGGTGATATCTATGCTGGAGTTTCAACCAGGAATCAATTGTCCAACTTCTGCTTCTATGCTCTCTTCATCAGTCAGCAAGAGCCAAAGAAATATCATGTTGCTTTAAGAGACAATGGATGGGTGGAAGCTATGCAGCTTGAGCTTCTTCAGTTCAAAAAACAGCAAGTGTGGAGCTTGTTCCATTACCCCAAGGTAAGTGTGCAATAGGCACCAAATGGGTATTTAGGAACAAAACAGATGAGAAGGGCCAAATAGTTAAGAACAAGGCCAGGCTGGTTGTTCAGGGTTCGCACAAGAGGAAGGCATCGATTATGATGAGACCTTTGCCCCTGTGGCAAGACTGGAAGCAATCAGACTGTTCTTAGCTTATGCTGCCTTTCACAGTCTTAAGGTCTATCAAATGGATGTCAAAAGTGCCTTCTTATATGGTAAAATAAAAGAAGAAGTTTATGTGTGTCAACCACCAGGCTTTGAGGACAATAAACATCCTGATTGGTGTACAAGCTTGATAAGGCTCTCTATGGGCTGAAGCAAGCTCCTAGAGCTTGGTATGAGACACTATCAACTTTTCTTCTAGAGAATAAGTTCACTAGAGGCACCATTGATAAAACCTTGTTCATTAAGACTGTGGGACAGCATAAGCTCCTTGTTCAAATTTATGTAGATGACATCATCTTTGCATCCTCTGATCCAAAGTTGTGTGATGATTTTACAATGCTCATGAAGCAAAAGTTTGAAATGAGTGCTATGGGCGAAATACAGTTCGTTCTAGGTTTGCAAATCAAACAAAAGGATGATGGAATCTTTATCCATCAGTCCAAATACATCAAAGAATTGTTGAATAAGTTTGATTTACAAACCTGTAAGCCCTGTTCTACTCCCATGAGTAGCATCACACAACTGGATGTAGATCAGAAAGGTAAAGCAGTTGATGAAACCCTTTATAGATGTATGATTGGGTCCCTGATGTACCTAACAGCTTCTAGACCAGACATCATGTTTGCAACATGTGCCTGTGCTAGATTTCAGGCTGCACCTAAGGAATCCCATTTGATTGCAGTCAAAAGGATCTTTAGATATCTACAAGGTACCCAATCACTAGGTCTTTGGTATTCAACTGGGCATTCTTGTAAATTAGTTGCTTTCTCTGATAGTGACTATGCAGGATGCAAAGTCACCAAAAATCCACTTCTGGTGGTTGCCAATTCCTAGGCAATTGTTTAGTTTCTTGGCAGAGTAAGAAACAAACATCAATTGCAACATCCACTGCTGAAGCCGAGTACATTGCTGTTGCAAGCTGTACTTCTCAGATACTCTGGCTTCAGAACCAACTCTTGGATTATGGCATTATAGAGACTAAGACTCCATTATTAATGGATAGTGCTTCAGCTCTTTGTATTGTCAAAAATCTAGTCCAGCACTCTAGGACCAAACATATAGAGATCAGACATCATTTTATTAGGGATTGCTATGAAAAAGGTCTGATTGATCCAAATTTGTGCCTAGTGCTGATGAGCTTGCAGATATATTTACTAAGCCTCTAGATAGTGCCACATTTCAAAACTTGGTACTAAGGCTTGGTATGCTGCAGCTAGAATAATTTGACCAATGCTGATGCTCTCAGTTCACAAGTACTGATGAGCATTAGTATGCAAAGGTCAAATATAAGTACTGATGAGTAATTGAGTCTTCAGTACTTTCACAACTACTGAAGACCAAAATGCTTCAAAGTACTGATGTACATTATTTGTTGAAAACAACTGATGTAGTGAGGTGGATTACAACTACTGATGTATAATTTTCAAACAAATAAGTACTGAAGAACAAATCTTGTTCACAAGTACTGATGTGTAATCTTACACACAAGTACTGAAGACAAAATTTGTTCACCAGCTCTGGAGTATTTCATCAGCACTTGTGAACATCTGATCACAAGAGCTGAAGGCATAAATATTCACAAGAGCTGAAGGGTCAATGAAACATCTGAAAGTCAGCCAAAGAGCTGATGAGTAAATATGGAGGTCAGCATGAAACAACTGATTTGACGGAAACAGCTGATGAGTAATTTTACTCTTCAGCTGATGCCAACAGCTGCTGTTTCATACCCAAACAACTGAAGGACAAAACCATGCTTCAGTAGTTTCACAACTACTAATGGCTAACACCAAGTCCTCAGTTGTTTACAACAACTGAAGCAATACCATGTCTTCAGTAGTTCACAACTACTGATGTCAGTAGTTCACAACTACTGAAGGCTAACACCAAGTCTTCAGTTGTTACAACGTCTGAAGATGAAAAATAGGTCTTCAGTAGTTTATAACTACTGAAGACTGACAACAAGTCTTCAGCCGTTTACAACATCTGAAGGACAAAACCAAGGTTTCAGTAGTTTCATCTACTGAAGACTAACACCAAGTCCTCAGATGTTACAACCACTGAAGGTTAAAACCACATCATCAGTCGTTTCAACAACTGATGACTAACACCAAAACCTTCAGTAGTTTTCTTTCAGCCTTTGCCATACCCTATAAATACCAACGTTCAGAGCTTTTAATTCTCACTTGACCGAACTTTTCAAAAACCTCTGAACTTCCCATACACCAATAATGGCGGCCATGCAACTCAAACCTCGACACAACTGTGTCGCACATCTCACTAAATCGCCATCTTGGGCCAAATTCCACAATGTCGTTGATCCCATGTACGAATCTCCATACCAAACGGCTTTTCTTCTCAACCCCACCATATACACCGATTCCTTGTCGGAGTTCTGGACGAACATCACCGTCCAAACCGGAGAGAACGATGGCGAGGTCTCTCTCCGGTCCTCCGTAAACAACCACCCCGTGGTTATCACTCCAGCTACTATTCGACAAACCCTAAAGCTGGAGGATGCCACCTTCCCTACCAACTACCCCAAAGGCGCCCTCGATCTATCTTTCACAGCCAACGACTATCAGGGTGACCTCTCTGCCTCCACCTTGTTGAAGAAACACTTCCCAGATCCTCAACGTCTCATATTCCATATGGTGAATGTGTGTCTGGCCCCAAAAACATCTTCATGGGACCAGATGTCAACAAGGTGGCAACAGGTATTATATTCTATCCTTGAAAAACAACCTCTGAACTTTACTGATATAATATTTTGGAAATCAAGGATATGGCCACAAAGCCGATTTCTAACCGTTGGATCTTGTATCCTCGGTTCATAATGGCCATCATCGAGAGCCAGCTTAGTGCTGAGGGACTTGTTGGCACTGGGGTCCCTGCCATGGCTGTTCTAGCTGAGGTATACTCCAGGCACAACACCGACCAATCACTCAAACAGGCTGCCAAGCTGCGAAAACCCACACAGCTGGAACCCACAGCCTCCACCTCCAAATCCAAAGTCCCCACCAAGCCAAAAACCAAAAAGAAGCCAACAAAGGCTACTCAGGGAAATGAGTCCCTGAGGATGCCCCTACAACACAAAGGCAGAAAGTGGCTGCTGGTCAGATTCTCCCAGCAGTCACCACGACTCCACCTACCACAACCGCACAGGCTTCCTCTCAACAGGGGCCTGCTGCAACCACTTCAGGGGCTGCCACACATCTGGAGTCTTTCTCACTTGAGAAGACTGCCATTGAAACGCACATTCCTCCCCATGTGCAATCTGCTTCAAGCCCATCACCCACTGAAACCGCCCCACAAAGCCCTACACTCATAATCGCCAAAGTGTTGACTCACCTGAACACTCCACCCTCTCCCCAGAAACCAATTACAACTGGGGAAACTCCAACCGAAGAGAGGGTGGACACAAGTGTTGGTGAGAGCCCACAACACAGAGAATCACATGTCCAATCTCCCAGTGTGGCTAGGGAGATAGGACATTCTGGTGAGGCTGCCACTTCCTCTGCATCAACATCTGAGCAGGGAGAAGCTGGTAACATCAATAAGACCTCACCAGAGGCAACTGCCGATGATAGATCCAATCGGGAGGCTGGAAGTCCCCAGTACCAAGACCAAGGGGCACATGCAATATCTGAGCCACACTCAGTGCATGTACATCCTGACCCTGTCAGGAGGTCAGGTGATTCAGTGCAAACTAATGATGACGTGTGCTTCTTCTATGATGTAGTTGCACAAAACACTATCTTAGAGGATGAGGTAAGCAGACTCAAAGAGCTGCTTGCCAAAATGTTTCAGGATAGAAGTCCATCTGCCACCATTGACCCACAGATGGCACCTTCACCGAAGGTCTCATATACACTCAACCACTCCCACAAACTCGGCCACCTGCCCCTGCTTCTGGCACTAGTTCTCAGGTTCAGAACCCTCCTGAGCAGCTAGATGCTATCTTCCAGAAATCCCTGCCTCTCATCACACCCATAATCACAGAAATTGTGATGAAAACCATTGATGAGAGGCTTCCCACACATATACAACCCATGGTGGAGGTTGCTGTTGCCAAAGCGCTTGCTGATAGTCAAACCCCAACCAATGCACCCAAAAAGGGGGAGACATCAATGCAAGCTAAGAGGAAGAGGGTAGAGGAAGAGAAAGAAGTAGGGAAAGAGGTGGAAACTGAGAGGGTGTTGGTAGAGGAGACAGAGAGGGTGAAGGGGAAGGAGAAGGTGAGGGAGGAGAGTGAGCGGATAAAAGTGGCTAAAATCCAAAAGGATTTCAGTGTCACTTATCAAAAGAAGAGGGGAGAGAAGGTAGAGAAGGGTGATCTGATCTAGCAGCCCTTGTCAAGGAGGCTGATGCTGAACAAAGCAGATCAATGGACTCTGTCATTGATCAGCTGTTCAGGCAAGGCTTTGACATGGACACTGCCTTGCTAGATCAGGAGATTAGGAAGATGGAGACAAGGGAGATAGAACACCGATGGTCTACTTATAGCCAAGAGGATAGAAAGAGACTCGAGGCTATGAGTAGATTCATTTTGAAGTATCTAGGGAGGCCAGTCCTGGATGTCAAGGCATGGACCAGGGATAGAATCTTGGCTATAGCCACCAAGATCTGTTCGGCGGTGATTTCACAAAAGGGCTGGTCGCTAAAGCCCTTTCGGAAGCCGGTGCTAGGAACAGGACCCTGCTAGTAAACAAACCAAACCTACCCTTATCTCTAAGTTACTAGCAAGGCCTGCCAACATTCCCACACCAACAACCCAAACACAACCCACAAAACCAACACCTTCACCATCAAAACCCACAGCCAATGATCCACCCTTGCAGAAGAAGAGAAGGGTGTTGAGGCTGCAAGAAGAAGAAGAGGAGGATGAGGAGGATAGACTGCCTCTTTCTGCAGTCATCCCTCTACCCAAAGCCAAACCCAAAACCATCACTCCCACCTCACAGATGGATACTGTGAGGGTTAAGTTAGAAGAAGAAGAGCAGTAGAAAAAACATGATAAAGAGATACTGAAAAGCATTGACAAAGCCTATGCTGCTACTTCTTCTATACTTAACATGAAGAGAGAAGCTCTGAGACTCTTCACTCTCAAACAAACCTTCCAATATGACAAAGAGAGAGTGAGGACTTGGCCTGATCCTAGTGTGGCTCACAGGATAATTAAGAAAGATATGCCTGTGAGATACAAGAGCCAATTTAAGAAGATTGTAGATGAAGTGATCTCTGTGGCTCTTGTAATAACACCCTGGGAAATTGTGGAAGAGTTCGAGAAGGCCTATAGAGCTAACCAATCACCCCACACGATGTTGGAGAATAGGGTGGTTAGGAAAGGGTTAGTCTATAAGAGGCTTGAGAACTTCCACAAAGATGAGCTCAACTTATTGCTAGAAGGCAGACACCCAGATGAATTCGCCTATAGACAAGTTACAATAGTTGAGCTCAAGAATGGCAAACAGGCCAAGTTTGTCTCAGAGCTGTACGGCCGTGAAGGATTATTCGATGGTGCGGCTGAAGACCTAACCAAAGAAGAACAAATGACTTTTCTTCAAGCTTACACCAGAGAATCCTATAGGCTCGTACGAGGAAGGTAGGTCTCATGGATGGGGCAACAGCTCTGTGTCCAGTTCCCCAAGTCAGGGCTCCCATCCATACTTAGCCAAACAAATATCAGAGACCTCTTCCCAGGCCAGTGCTTATCAGGGTCAACTTCTGATCTGATCCAGAAGGAAATAGACAATATTTCTGCCAACAATAAGTGGGACAATAAATAACTTAGAGGTTTTGGCTGCATTGGTTCAGGGGGAGTTTGTTGGACCAAAAGAACCAATGAGCCAAGATCAGAAAAACCTCTAAGTCCCACATGACATCACAACAACTGCTGAAGACCTTCATCAGCAGTTTGACAAAGTCTGAAGAATCAACAGCTGAAGATCAAAGATCTGAAGTACAACAGCTGAAGATCCCAAAGTGCTGAAGATAAGTACTGAAGTCTGAAGTACTGAAGCATACAAGTACTGAAGACTTCAAGTACTGAAGACAAGTGCTGAAGATCAACAACTGAAGAACTGAAGAACTGAAGATCAACAACTGATGCACAAAGTCTGAAGACAATGACTGAAGACATCAGCTGATGACAACTACTGAAGTCATCAGCTGATGAATCATCTGAAGACCAAAGTCTGAAGACCAAAGTGCTGAAGCTCCAGAGTTGTCACAACAGCTGAAGAAGTCTTCTTCAGTTGTTGTGATGGTTTTTCTTTTCAGTTGTTTTGTATTTTTCCTTTTCAGTAGTTTGTACAACAGCTGAAGAGTTTGTTCTTCAGCTGTTATAGTTCAGTAGTTTGTAAACGACTGAAGAGTTTGTTCTTCAGTCGTTGTACCTTTTCAGTAGTTTTTTTTCAGTAGTTGTAATAGGTAGAACACTTAGCATTTTGTAAGAAGATGTCAGCTGTTGTGACATCTTCAGTAGTTTAGGTGTTCTGTCAGTAGTTAGTTAAATAACAGTTGATGTCAGTGCCATGTGACATCAGCATTAGGATATTCTTCTCTATATAAAGAAGATGACCTAATTGTAGCCGCTGCTAATTACAGCCGCAGTCGAAGCATGTATTGAATGAAATATTCTCTTTTGCAGAACTTCCATCTTTCTCTATAACTTACTGTTTTATCGTTAAATCTATTGTGTTCTTGCTTGTTTGTCTAATTCTTAACTAAATCCGCTGCGAATACAACCTAATTGATCAAACCAGAAGCTAAGATCCTGTCATATATAGTAAAGAAAGAAAGCATTACCTTGTTGTATAGTTGATGCGTGCTCACATACAAGACTAAGAGAAGTATTTTTATAAAAAGAGTATTTTCATATATAAACATAATACAATGTATTTTAATACTTTTAAAACTAGAACTCACTCAGCAATGCTGACTTTTATACATTTTTAGTTGGCAGGTAATTATTGCTGAGGATGGCATGAGGGTGAAGCTACCCGGTGGGAAAAGACTGACATCCATTCTTATGTTAAGATATTGTTGTTTTGTAATCCAATTAAACAATCTTTTGTAACTTAAACCCCATTGTATTGCTTAACAACAGTATGTATTAAAAGTAGAGAATGGCTTTTGCTAACGTAATTCCGCTGTTTATCTTATGAAATGTATATTAATATGTATCTATAATGCAATGAATGACCAACTGTGAGATGTCCAGGAACGGGGCCTTACACATAGGGTTGTAGCTTGCATTTGTAGTTGTTTGGTTACAAGGTACGGTTGTCGTGTTTTTGGAAATTATTTTATTTGCTTAGCAATGATCTAATACTATTTGTTTACGTATTTGTAGGGTTCCAATTTTAGATCTGAAGTGTAAGTCTCTTTTAAAACTTGAATGGGTTTAACTATAAAATTGGTGATGCCAATAACACAAGGCGTTTAAAAAAATTAAGGTGTTAAAAAGAATTTCCCTATAAAGCATATGCTAATTAAATGTACATGCTAATGCAGTAGAGAATCACTCATTATTAACAATACTAAGGGTTCATTCGATAACAATATTAAGCCCTAAGATATCAAAATTAATGGTGGACAGGCATTTTTTTGCCCTATGTAATGGCATACATGGAAATACTTAAAAATAAGCAATTATACAAAATAGCAAGGACCACATGATAACCAAATGTTTAGCCCTAAGATATCAAAATTAAGCCCTTACACTATATTAGATAAGCAAACCTTCCTTCGTATATCACATAGGCTGATTAGATTCTGTATAAAGATTGGGAGACGATTCAAGGGCTTCTCATTTGAAAATTCAAATATATTATAATATTAGTGAATGTAATTTTTTTATCGTAGGATTGTTCAAGAGTCGAGCCAAACCAAGCAAGCCTTTGCTCGTGCGTGGCTCGTTTCCAACTGAACCGAGCCGATCAGGTTGATTACAATAGTGTAGAAAATTCAACGAGCAATTATCGAGCATGACTATTTCGAATGAGCATCGAAGAGACTAATGCTCTAGCCGATGAGATGACTTAAAAAGTAACCACATTTCGCAACGTAACATCAAAATAAGTTATGGCTAACGATGAGACTAATGTTGTAGCCGATGAGATGAACATATTGCAAAGAACGATGATTGTGAAAGCGGAAGATGATTGACTAAGAGTAAGAGCGGTGCCAAAAATTGTCTTTTAGCTTCTTTGGATTTTACTTTTATGCTTATGTTAAAAATTGTTATTAGGTTGATTAATCTAGTATGTATAAATATAATTATATATCTGTATATAATGGGCCAAATATATAGAGTGCTATGTCTAAATAATATATATATATATATATGTGTGTGTGTGTGTGTGTGTGTATTAGAAAAATAATTCTAGCCAAACCGAGCCGAGTGGACTTTTGCTCGTGCTTGGCTTGTTTACAAACCGATCCAAGCCGATCGGCTCGTTTACAACAACCAGAAGTTTGTACGAGCATTTTTTGAGCAAATTCTGAACGAAAAGCGAGCGAGCATCGAGCGGTGAGTGCTTTGAACAGCCCCATTTGTACGTATGTATATGCATGTGTGTGTGTTTGAATTTATGTATTATGTTCATGTCTTTGTTTTTATGTGTGTTTACATAAGTATATATATGTGTGTATATATATGTATGTGTTGGCTTATGTATGTGTATAGATATGTTTGAATGTATGTATATGTATGTGTGTATCTGCTTGTGCTTATGAATATGTATGTGTATGTGTATTTATATGCATGTGTGTGTTCGTACATGTAGTTATTGTATTTCTCTTGAAATTGTATATGACACTTTAATTATATGTATGTTAAACTATTTATATATGTGCATACATATTTATGTCATTTATGAATGCGTCTTGTATGTGTGTCATGTTTATGTATGTCTATATTTGAATGTTCAATTAGGATAACACTTTAGAATATACCCTTGCCAAATCTATCTAATGGAGATAATTTTCAATTGACCCTACCAAAATTGTTATTAAAATACTTTTTCTCATTTGCATATGTATACACTTTAATGGGATGAAATTCCAGAAAAGCTCATTAGCTACTTCTCCTTACTCTTTGAATGTAAGGCCCCGTTCCCGAACACCTCACAATTGGTCATTCATTGCATCATAGATACATATTAATATACATTTCATAAGATAAACAGCGGAATTACGTTAGAAAAAGTCATTATCTATTATTAATAAATACTGTTGTTAAGCAATACAATGAGGTTTAAGTTACAAAAGATTGTTTAATTGCATTACAAAACAACAATATCTTAACATAAGAATGGATGTCAGTCCTTTCCCGCCGAGTAGTTTCACCCTCGTGCCATCCTCAGCAATAATTACATGCCAACTAAAAATGTATTAAAGTCAGCGTTGCTGACTGAGTTCTAATTTTTAAAAGTATAAAATACCTTGTGTAATGTATATATATGAAAATACTCTTTTTATAGAAATACTTTCCTTACTTTT
This sequence comes from Flaveria linearis, assembly GCA_024085815.1. Classification (NCBI taxonomy): domain Eukaryota; kingdom Viridiplantae; phylum Streptophyta; class Magnoliopsida; order Asterales; family Asteraceae; genus Flaveria; species Flaveria linearis. Next base: position 23,835,711 of record CM044018.1, read on the forward strand.
GTATGTGAGCACGCATCAACTATACATCAAGGTAATGTTTTCTTTCTTTCTTTCTTTACTGTATACATTTGTTCATTTCGTACTCTTTAACTTTATCTTTCACTGTCAATGTGGACCAGTGAGCAATACCCTAAACTATGTGCGCAAAAAACTGGTGCTGGGCCTGTGGTCTATCAATAGACCATTGTGGTCTATCAATAGACCATGATCACTGTGCACGAGGCTGACCCAGTCACCTAGGGTATGCTACAAAGGTCCGTCAATCTCAATTGATTGACCCTGTGTGCATCCTTTTGAGGCAGCTAACCCGCATCACAGTTGAGCTAAGGACAATATGGTCGTGCACCTCCTATATGCTTGCGAGACTTTCATTATTTAAATTATGTTTCACTTTTCTTTATCATTAATCTTTCACTTTGTTAATGATAATACTTGCATTTATGATCATAAACATACCACATAAGTCACATAATAATAATTTATTATGGACATAAGGACAACTCATAATAATGCAATATAACAACAATGAAAACCCTAACGTCAAACTTGGGTCAAACCTTAATGATTTTGTTTTCTCAAAATTTCAGAAAATAGACTAAGTGTCTTAGGCGCATGAGAACTATGCAGGCGCATGAGGCATATTTAGGCGCTTTGCAACTATACAGGCGCATGGGCTTATTTGGGCGTTTCAACACTTAGGCGCCTGAGCCATTTCAGGCGTATGGGAACTATTTGGACGTATGGGTTACACTTAGGCATCTGAGACTAAGTCTTGGACGCATGGTCTATTGTTTAGATGCATGGACTATCACTTAGAAATTCTAAGGCATTTTTGGACGCATGGGGTACTGTTTGGGTGCATGGGCCCTATTTGGGCGCATGACCCGACTTAGAAACTTTCTAAGGCAATTTTAGGTGGTTGGGCCTTATTTAGGTGCATGGCCAACCTATTTGGCATGTTTCTAACATACTTTCAGTCTCAATCATCCTATTACATATTCCAAACTTAATAACACTATCCTAAGTATAACCAACACATAAAACCATAAAACATCATCATGTTAAGCATAAAACTTACGGGTATACATGCATAATAATTATAAAACCATTTAATACATTTTTATCCCCAAACATTTTTTAAACATGAAAAGGACGGGGTCTAGAACTCACCTTTGCAACTCACAAGTATATCTTCTTCCAAACTTGTGTGCACAAGAGTTCAAACTCCTAAAACAAGCACAACACATCACCAAAACACAAACAACACTTAGAAATCGGTTTCTAAGGTGGAAAAACCTCGAAATCGAGCAAATTATCATCAAAACACTTACCTTCGATCTTCTTCTTCTTCTTCTTTCTAGTCCCGAACTCGCTGCTCTTTCTCTCTAAGATCCGATTGCAAAAAGGTGAAAAGTAACATGGCATGGGTGCCCATGTTGCTTTTGTAGAAAATAATATTAAATTTTGTACTTTTGACACATTTGACCTCTCAACTTGGGTTAAATGGCACTTTCCACTTTTATTCTTTTTTTACCACTTCTTATAATATCCGGGTGTTACATTGAAATTTGCCTTCTACCATATTTTATGGAGTTAAGGGGAAATGCTGATTTTTCTTAGAAATTCAACCCATGAATAACTGATTTACATCATCTACATTCATTTATATCATTATTATAAGTACGCATATGTCCATGTTTATGTATATGTATGACTGTGTATGCATATTTACTTATAATTATTCTAATATAGATAGAACAATTAAAATGAGTTAGTTGTGTGTTGTTTATAACACAACAGATATGATAACCGATAAGAGTTAGATTAAATGAATAAATCATAATTCCCTAGATTTCTTTAGTGGGCTTCGCAACTTTATAGACATATGATAACCGATAAGAGTTAGATCCCGCTAAGAACCATGTCGGCAGTAGAGGCAAAATATATTGCTTACGTAGATAGTGTTACAATGTTTGTCGAGAGGATTTGAAAATTATTTATGTTCACAAACATAACTGTGGATTTTAAAACCATATCAAACATGAAATTATGATTGTGAGAAATATACTAGTGAATTAGATATAAAAGCCTTTTTCGCTCCAAGAACACGTACTTGAGCAACACATAATGAGATGTTTGATTCAACTGCTAATGTTACGGAAGAGCAAATTACAAAAAAATTAGAATGTAGAAAAAGATGGAAGCGGTTTAGATATGTAATTTGTGCATTGTTTAAGGAGCTTTATATCAAGTTTCTGGTTGCACTTAGACGTCTTCTCTAAACATCCTAGAAAATTAAATGCATAATAATATCTTGAAGCATTGGATAGATAGTTTGTTCAACCAACTTGTAGATTTCTTTGGAGTTTCATTCGCCACATAAAATCATATTTCATCAGCACACTATGAAGCTAAGAACAAACTAAGAAAGATTAGGCTAGGATATAAATCTCCCCATACTTGCATTAATAAGTGTGCTATATTCTTAAAGGAGTATCAACAACAACAACAATCATACCTAGTAAATCTCACCTATAGTACATAACTATTGGTAGGGTCTGGGGAGGGTGAGATGTAGGCAAACCATACACCATCTCAAGAGATGGGTATGTTGCTTCCAACAAGACCCCCGACTCTTAAAACCATAATCATAATCAAACCATGTGAATCCCCTCCATATCAAGCTGGAGCATACCATGAGTCGCCATATACAATAACCTGCAAGGAACACACAAAGGCAATACGCAATCCAGTAGCACCCTAAGAACCAAAGCAGATCAATATATTTTAGGCATAAAAATAACTAAATTAAAATATAATAATAATAATAATAATAATAATAATAATAATAATAATAATAATAATAGTAAATAAATAAATAACACTAATAATAATAACACTAATAATAATGATAATAATAATAATATTACCTTTTAAATAATAATAATAATAATAATAATGATAATAAAAATAAAATATTTAGTAGCAAAATACACCTATAACATGGAAAAGTCTATTACATGGATTGTTCAAATATAAGCTCTAAGACACTACTAAGAAACCTATTAGACCCTTCAACCCTCTAGGCATCTTTAACCTTAATCCTACGTATCCATATACCCCTATCCTGGATCATGTCCTCAGAGAGGTGCAAATCTATGAAATCATGTCTAATCCTTTCTTTCCAAGTCAGTTTGGGCCTGCCTGTACTCCTTCTCTCCTCAACTTCGAGTGTCCCCACAGCTCTAACTGGTGATGAACTCAGTCTCCTCTTAACATGCCCAAACCATCTTAATCTACCTTCCCTTGTCTTATCCGCTACACTAGCTACTTTTAACCTATCTCTAAGAACTTCGTTTCTTATCTTGTCTAACCTTATGCGCCCACACATCCACCTTAGCATCCTCACTTCTGCTAGCTCCATCTTATGTGCTTGTGTCTTCTTGATTGCCCAACACTCTGTTCCATAAAGCATAGCCGTACGGATCACAACCCTATAGAATTTCCCTTTTAACCTAGTTGGGAAATTCCTGTCTTACAGTACCCTAGAGGCCGCCCTCTAACTACACCAACCTGCCTGAATACGATGTGTAATGTCCCTATCTATTTCCCCATCACTCTGTACATACGATCCTAAATACTTAAACATATTTGATTGTGGTACATCCTGGCCTTCGATTTTGATCTAGGTGTCATCATTAACGTCTGCTCCACTAAAGCCACCACAAAGGTACTCAGTCTTAGATCGACTAATCCTTAGACCTTTACCTTCTAATGTTGCTCGCCACTCTTCTAATCGCATATTCAGGCTTTGTTTACTTTTGTCAAGTAACACAATATCATCCGTAAAAAGCATGCATCTCAAAACTGTCTCTCGCATTGACTTTGACAACTCATCCAGTACTACACCAAACAAGAACGGACTCAATGCCGACCCTTGGTGAAGGCCAACCTCCACAGAGAACAAACTGTGGTTTGAGTCCTATCATACATATCCTTAATTATGTCTATATATTTCCTAGGGACCCCTCTACCCTGTAAACTATCCCAAATTAGTCTACAAGACACACTATCATATGCTTTTTCAAAATCAATAAAGACCATATACAAATCCTTTTTTTTCTCCCTTTATTTTTCCATTGTCCTCCTCAAGATGTGTATTGCTTTCGTAGTTGAACGCCCTGGCATGAAACTAAACTGATTTACCGACACCTGAGTCTCTTTTCTGAGTCTAGTCTCTATTACCCACTCCCATAATTTCATAGTATGTCCTAATAACTTAATCCCTCTGTAATTTCCACAATATTAGGCATCACATTTGTTTTATATAGAGGGACTACGACACTATACCTCCACTAGTCAGGCATTTACCAAATTTAAATTACGATTGAACAAGGTAGTTATCCATTGAACTCCTTCTCCTAAACAACATCACACTTCAATCGGTATATTGTCCGGGCCAGTCACGTTAGCCCTTCCCATCCTCCTAAGTGTCGTCCTTACCTTAGCTTGCGTGATACATCGACGGTAACAATTATTCCATTGTCACCATTAGGGAGTGTGGTGGTCTTCATTATCTTCTAGGTGAGCCCTCCCACTAATGAAAAGGTTATGAAAGTAAGTCTGCCATCTCAATTTTATGTCCTTTTCATTGACCAAAATGAATCCATCCTCACCTTTTATACACTTAACGTTCCCTAGATCTCGCTTCCTATGCTCCCTAGCTTTGGCTACCTTGAACATATCATGCTCCCCTTCCTTCGTTTCCAAACGCTTATACATTTGTCTATAAGCTAAGTTCTTCACCTCCGCCACTGCCTTCTTTGCTTCTCTCTTGGCTTGTTTGTATTTTTCCCTAAGTATCACTCTTTCCTCCTCATCAGTGCACCTTAAAATCTCCTTAAAACTAATTTCTTATCTGTTATTTTGTTTTGCACATGTTCACTCCACCATCAAGACTCTTTATGCCCTCCTTTGTTTCCTGTTGATACCCTGAGGGTCTCTTTTTCACACGAGTGATAGTGCTCGCCATATCATCCCACATCCGGTTTATGTCCCCGCTCATGTGAGTTGATGTCTTGAATATCACAGTTTCTCTGAACACCGTAATGTTATTGCCCTTTAAGGTTCCCCATCGAATCTTGGGTGTCATCTTCTCCCTATATCTTTTTGTCATGTTTGGTCTTATAGCTATATTAGCCACCAATAACCTGTGTTGAGTCACTACTGTCTCTTCAGGTATAACCTTGCAATCCTTCCAACATCATCGATCCGCATGTCTCATCAACAGATAGTCGATCTGCGTGTTACGTCCCCTGCTGCTAAAAGTAATTAGATGTGACTCCCTTTTCTTATTGAACGAATCTATAATACCTAGGTCATGTGCTACGACGAAATCTAAAAGATCCCTACAAGGTTCGTTTCTATCACCAAAACCAAAACCCCCGTGGACCAACTGTAAACCATCGCTATCCTTACCTATGTGGCTGTTAAAGTCTCCTCCTATAAAAATTTTCTCCTCCCTAGGTATAGCCCTAACTACTACGTCTAGCAAGTCCCAAAAGGCTCTATTCTCCTGCTCCTTTAGTCCTACTTGTGGTGCATACACGCTACCGACCGCCATTACTTCATCTCCTAAGACTAACCTTAATACCATAATCCATCATTGTGCCTTATTACCTCTATCACATTCTTGTGCAAGTTATATCCCCTAAAAAACCTACGCCATTCTAAGATCCATCCGACCCTGAATATAGTAACTTGTACTTGTTTCTCTCTTCAGCTTTATATCCCTTCTACCTAGTTTCCTGAAGGCACCCTATCTATACCCTACGTCTTCTCAACACATCTACTACCTCAAGCAATTTGCCACTTAGCGTTCTGACATTCCAAGAAGCCACGCGTAAACAATGTTCCATTTCCTTCCCTTCCCTGCACCCCTCATCCCCGGACATAATCTCAAGGATATGTCATGCTTCATACCGTCTACGATTGCACGGGTCACATAATATGTTTAGAGAGTACCAAAGATCCTAGTAAGTAAAGGACACACTTTTTAATCAAGTTTGGAAGTAAGGTCAGCAAAAATAAACCCTCAAACACACAAATAGCAAAAATTTGGCAAAGAAGACAAACCCTAGCTCAAGGAGATCAAACCCTAGCTCAAAAGAGGTATTTAACAGCAATCAAGAAACCCCAAATTAAAAGCTCAAGGAGATCAAACCATAGCTCAAAAGAGCGCCTTATCAGTAATCATCGGCTACAATTCAACCACCGATTTGACAAATTCGTCCTCAACTCCTTCGGTTCATCAACAGATCTACCAAATAGAACGTGAGGAATTAGGCATCGGAAAACCTACATTGGTGGTGTTGAAATCGCCGGCGATGGAGAATGAGGTGTCAAAAGAGACGGTGTTATGGCTGATGGATCTAACGGAGGCTAATACCTGGGGTTAATGGATCTGAATTTAAATCTAAAAATTAGTAAATAGTGTTGTATAAAACTATAAATGAATCAACGAACGACAGCCCTAGCGTTCGTCAGTAGATGATTTGTGTAGGTTCCGGTGGATGCGACGACGGTGAGGTGTGAGATGCGGTGGTTGTTGCGACGGTTTGTTGTGGTGGCACCGCCGGTGAAGTGTGAGATGCGGTGGTTCTGTGAGCTCGGAGATAGTCGAGCTGATGCTCGATTGGCTTAAGCAATCCGATAAAGCAAGGTGTTGACTTGTTAGTAGTGATGAGATGGTACGAACAAGAATCTATTTGTTGGTGTTTTAATGGAGTTTAATTGGGTGACAAATAGAAGACAAAGGCGTCGATGAAGATTGACGAACCTACAAATGAAGGTCCATGATGGAACAAGAAACAAGGAAGAAGAGGAGGGTGACACCTTAATTTTTTCCCTTAAAGAGTATCTCTTTATGTAATATTGCCTGGTTTTTAATTAAAGTATAAGGGTTAATAAACACAAAAAATGGATGAAAGTATTACAGAAGTATTATGCTTCCTTCCTCTAACTTCGCTGCTTTAATGATGGTGTAGCTCTAGATTCATAAAATAAAAGATATAATCTAGCATAATACTAGATTGTTAATGGATGGTATGACATGCCATCCGATTAATAAGAACGTGTGACAACAATTTGTGAGAGATATTCTGCTTAGGTCTGGCTGCCGATGGCTTTAATCGGTTTAGCTGTAGAAGTTAGTCTACTGTAAGATCGTGAGAAATCCAGTAAGATCGATCTCATGAATGAAACTCGGAATGAATCACACATGGATAACATATTGAACGAGAAGTATGAGATCAAGTATGAACCCAACACAATATAAGTAACTTCAATATATTTCAGTCAGATAACTTTGATTACAAGTTTATGATTTCAAGTGTTCTAACAACTAAACATCAAAATCTATATTTATACTAAGCCAAAAGGTTCTCGCGCGAGAACAAGCATTTCGCGTGGTAACTAAGTTCTCACACGAATATTCTTCAAAATCTTGTTTTAGATTTCTCAAGCCTCTATGTTTAATTCCTACAATCTCCTCTAGGCTTGGTGAATCAAACCTTCAAAAATCCACGTCTTTAACTTTGTAGTTTCCGCCATAAGCATTAATCTTTTATCTAGGGCTTTCGTAATCAACTAACCAAACTCAGTTGCTATAAAGTGTATAGATTCATCAGCTTAAATTGGACAAGCATGAAGCCTCATCAAATCTTATCTTCCAAATTTGAGCAGATCAATAAGGTCGATGATACGACATTCTTTATCTAGACAATAAATGACCGCATGTCACGTGTTCTTTTCACAAAACCATCTTATAAGCTTTGACAAACTGTTAGGCGGCACAGGAGCACAGATTGGACTCTTCCTAGGATACATAGGATGCTTGAACACTCTTATCTTCATAGGCATATTAGTGTTGGGGTCAATTCTAGACTAATCTTCACTTACTTTAGATTTTACGGTCTTAAAATCTTTAAAGTTGGTCTTACCGTGTCTTTAAATGAGATTCCTTATCCACTCAACGTTGCTATAGTTGCTAGGGTTAAAAATGGAACTCGTCCCATAGCATAAAGATTTGAAGCTCTGAGGGTATGGAAATCATGCTTATCAAGATAACACTCTATAGCTCCAGCTTTCCTCTTCAAAACATACATCTTCTCCTCCGCATCATATGCCCATTTTGAATTCCTATATCGTGTAAACGGTTTAGATTGTCTAATTATGTGAACTTATGATGGTGGAGCAGGAACAAACATAATCAGATCTCCAACTTTTCTAACAGTAGGTTGTCCTTTTGGATTAGAAGGATCAACAGTTTCGTCTAGGTGCTCAACTCATGAATGAGTCGGTATCTCACCTTTTTCTATCAAGATGTCAGAGAATAATCTCTTTAGACTGTTACCAAATATGTTCGTATAACTAACAGTTTCTTTCAGGTCATCAAACGAAACCATATCTTCATTTGACTCCTCAGCTAAGATATGCTTTTGGAAAGTGTAGAATGCTTTCTCCTACAGATCTTGTGTAGCCGGATCGAGGGGTCGGTAATCCTCTCGATCATCAGGTCTTGGTCTTGAGACATTATTAGAACCTGACTCTCTAGAAGGATGAGTTGTTGAGCCCAGATCTCCTCCCTAATCATCATCTCCGTTATCCTTCTTTCCTTTACCATCTTTACTATCATCACTACAATCACCGTCATCATCATCATCATTATCATCACCACCACCATCATCATCATCGTCATCCATATAATCGACCTTAGCTAACCCATCATCTTCATCTTTAGGTTGTGAACTTTGCATAATGTGCTCTGGAGTGACAATCACATCAACAAAGGCTTGCATCAAAGGTTGATCTTCAATATTACCCTCAGTAACAATCACATTAGGTTGAGGATCAACTGCAGTTTCTCTATCTGGTGAGTCTCAACAACAGGATTAGGATCCACTGTGTGCCGTCCACTAGTTCTTCGAGCTCAGATGATATTCCTTGCTTAGGTTGCACTAATGTAATTAATAATCTGGAAATGAACTCTTTAAACCGATTCTCCATGGTCTGTACATAGCTACACAAAAACTTCAACTAATGTTCTCAACTCTTAATCCTAGTATCTTTCTCATGATTCTACAATTGTAGATAATCAACTAGTTTGTCTTATTTAACATCTCTCCCTAATAACTAAACCCTCTGTTCTAAGGTAGCAGGAGTTGGTGAACCCGATGACATACCAGAAGTACATCTATGCTTAGGAGGAGTGTTGATAAGATAATCCTTGTTAATAGCTTCATCTTCATCTAGGCCTCGACGAGGTGCACTTTGGATATCTTCAGTGGTAGGCATAGGTGAATCAGTTACAATACTTGCTTCTATAACGATCATTGGAATCTATTAACATATGACCTCACTAACAATCACGAAAGGATCTAAAATAGGTATGTCTCTGCTTTATTAGAGATCAAAACAAGGATTTATCATTTATACCAATGATAGGAGTATGCCAGGAGAACACCGATTCAAACGTAACGATCAAAAGAACGGATAGATCTAAGACTCGTTTCGGATACAAATTCACCACCGTAACAAATGATAGGGCTGCGATGGCAACCGAAGATACATATACACCACTATGGTTAAGAAATCGTGTCTAAAAACACCACCCAATATGCCATAATTGAGCTAGCAAAGACAAAATCAATTTAACTCAAACATGAGAGAAATCAAAACAAATTCTTTTGTATCAAAACTCACTGTCGATTCCTGTTTGCTTGTCAATTATAAATAGTGAAAATAATAACTACCCCACAACCCACATAACTAAGTTTTAGGTGACATAAAATAAACTATTGAAAATGCATTAAAACAAAAACAAACATTTAAGAAATAAATAACAAAAGTAATTAACATAAACTTCAGGTGGCAACGTGGATAGGGAACACCATGCATGCGATCATGTTTTTGTAAGCTCTCATGGATCAGCCTGAGCCATGCTTGACCCATGTAATTCAGCCCATGTAGTTCACATATGAATCTGTGTTTTCTGAACTTTAAAGTAACGATTGATTTATATAAATCCCTTAAGGCCGTCTGTCATCAAAGCTTTGCAAGAATCTCAATCAACGATTCAAAAGGATGTTGGTGCCATTTTTGTCTTTCTAGAGCAACATTAGGCCTCCATGAAAGAGCAAAAAAGGATGTTAAAGGAGCTCTTGAATCATCTCACTACCAAAACATCTAAGAACCCCTGGCCGGTTATCTCAGGCCTCATGGTATTCTGATTTTTATGTGAGACCTGATTCATACCGATTTTTGGTAGCCTCCTATTTAGATGTTATGGTCGGCATTGGTTTGCCTAGATGCATAGCAATTTCAAGTTATCCAACTAGAGTTCCTTCTTTGGAAAATGGTCTGGGTCATGTAACAACTACTTTTGATGATGAATATGACACTCTTGCTACCTAGGTTTTAGATACCGGTGGTCAATAAAAGGGCTTAGCTGTAATGGATGGCAGAGGGTCTAGAAAAAAGCAGATTTTTTTTCATTCTAGCACGCTAAGCATTTCTTACATTGGAGAAGCAAGGCTGTAAAGCAGAGTGAATCCGTTTGATTAATCAGTTATTCAAAAGATCTATCAGATTATGTGTTAATACTTAGAATGCCTAGTAGGTGATTGTTCCTCTTCCACTTTGTGCTTTCAGGAGTTTGTTTAAAGGAAAACTATACAAGTACGTCTTGATGGTGGTAGTAGTCATTGTTTTGTGTAAACTAGAGTGGCTAAATTCCTTAATCTTCCTATCAGGACAATTACTTCTCCAATGAGTTGGTCGAGTGTGGTGATCATTTATCATGCTTAGGTGTGGTACCCCAAATTATAGTGCACAAACAAGATCACATTATTATTCTCAACTGGTATGTCCTACCTTGTTTGGCTGGGATATGGTTCTAGGCGTGTTTTAGTTCGCTATTAGAACTATACCGCTATTAACTTTGAACATCAATTGAGGGGTGGGGGGAACACATTGTCTGGCATGATGACCAATCTTGACGGGCCAGTCGATCCAATTCAATAGTCTCCACCACTTGGTTTCTATCGACTCTCTTGGTACAATATTGTTTCATCTGCAATTGTTATCCCCTGACTTTTATTCATCTTCTGATTATCCTCCAGAGTTCACTACATTGTTAGACGAGTTCGCTAAGGTACTTTAGCCACCCTAATGCATACCTCCTTCTCAATCCCACGCCCACAACATTACACTTGGTGTCTAATCAACCTCTGGTTTCTATTCGACCTTACCGAAAGAATTTTTTTAGAAGCAGGAGATCAAAAAGTTAGTTTCCAAAATTCTTTAGCAGGGTACTAATTGCCTTAGCACTAGCCCGTTTCTTCCCTTATTTTATTGTCTATAAAGAAAGACAACCCATGGCGGTTTTTCATAGACTATCATGCCTTGAATACGATTACCATTCTCATCGTTTTCCCATTCCCTCTATAGATGAATTATTTGACAAGTTACATGGTGCTACTTACTTTCTAAATTGGACCTTTTGGCTAGTTATCATTAGATTCATGTACGGGCTGGTAATCTTAAACGGCCTTTCGCACTCATGTCGGTCACTACCAATTCCTCGTAATGCCCTTTGGGGCTCACCAATGGCCCATTAGCTTTTTAATCCTTATTAAACGACATTTTCCGTCCCTGACTTACTAAATTTATTTTTCTTTGTTGATATCCTTATCTATAAATCTACTTGGCAAGACCATATCAACCATGTGTGTACTGATGTTTCAATTGGTACTCCACTATAAGCTAGTTGCTAAACTTTCTAAGTGTGTATTTGGCCACACTTTAGTGGGCTATTTAGGGCATTTAATCTTCGTTGATGGTGTTGCTGTCTAACTAAGAACTCAGTCATTCAATTGTGGTCCTTGTATATTCTCTTAAGGAAGTTTGTAGTTTTTAGGCTTGGCTTGCTACTACCACCATTTATTAGAGCATACCGCTATTTATGCCCTCTCAACAACTTAATTAAAAAGGTGGACTCCTTTTCATGAAATCATAGTGCCCTGTATGCCTTCGAATCCCTCAAGTCCCTATTGAGCTCTACCTTATTTTACGCCTTCCGGATTTTACAAAACACTTTGTCATCAAATCGACACATTAGGATTGGTATTAGAGCAGAGTTGTCTCAAGATAAACATCCCTTATCATATTATACCAAGAAATTATGTCCCATAATGCTCTAAGCTTCACTTATCAACACGAGATATACGCAAGTACGCAAGCTATAATATCCATAGGGTTGACCATTATCACCGATCAATAGTCTCTTTGTAACCTTCAATAGAAAGTAATTCAAACACCAAATCAATGTTATTGGCTAGAAAAACTAATGAGATATGATTTAGACATTTGATATTGACCAGTTGCTAAAGCGGTGATATTGATGGCTGTTTCATTCTACTGCTGCATTCTTGGCATTCTCTAGTTCCAAACCATAATATTTGAAGATCTTAGGGTGGCAAACATAACACACCTTGCTCTTCTTAATCTATAACTGAAATGTACCCAAAGTACCCACTTTTATCCCTATCCTGATTGCATATATAAGTATGCTTTTTTTTTTTAATTTACAAGGCTCGCGTTGTCGTTCCTTGGGTTCTTCCTTATATCAACAGCTTCTTCATGAATATCATTTGTCGGTTACCGGTGGTCATATCTGTATTACTCGCACATTTCACCATTTATCTTCTAAATTTCATTGGACGGCTATGCACTCGGATGTTAAATCATGCGTCTTGTCACGTGTGTCAATAAATGAAGGCTTTCTTTTTCCTCTAGGGGGACTATTGCACCTCTCGATCTTCCCCAATTGGTTTTTAAAGGTATCTATTTGGAATCATCATTGGTCTTACACTGTCGCAAGGCAAGGCAGTCATTATGGTCGTCATGGATCGTTTGTCCAAATATGGTCACTTTGTAGGGTTGCCAACTTCCTTTACTAGCTCTACTGATGCAACGCTTGCATTTACATGGAATTCCGGCAGACATTGTTTCAGACCAAGACCCTCGATTTATGACTACATTCTCGAAGGAGTTACATTGTCTTCATGGCACTAAACTCTCCTTTACTACGGCTTTTCACCCGTAATCAGATGATCAAACCAAAGCTAAACAAATTCCTCAAAATGTATTTACGATGTTAAGTAGCAGACTATCCCAAAGAATGATGTGCCTTTCGTCTTTGGCCGAGTATTGATATAACACTTCGTGTCAAACATTAACACGCATGACTCCCTTTCAAGCACTTTATGGCCATCAACCCCCATCAGGTACTTGCTACAACCAAGATGCAAATTGCAACCCTCTAGTCGAAATACATATGCTCAAACCAAATATCTTAGTTAGTACTCTTTAGCGTGTCACACCAAGTCTACTACGAAAGCCTTTGCCTATAAACACCACCGAGAGATTCACTTTGCGCTCAACGACTAGATTTACATTGAGCTCCATCCTTTTTGCCAAGGATCTATCCACCTTCAGAGTCACCATAAACTAGGGCTTCGCTACATTAGGCCTTATCATGTTCTTGGAAAAGTTGGCCCCGTCACATATAAACTTAATTTACCAGACTCTGACAAGATCTATGTTGTATTCCATGTGTGTTTACTTAACAAATTTGTTGGTCTTCTCGATCAAAAAGTCATACCACCACATCTATTTGACTCTAAAACCACTTTCATCTTGCACTCAAGTGACATTCTCGGCACTTGAACAATTACCAAGTCGGGACATTATGTTTCCGGGTGTCTCGTCAAATGGGATGGTTTAGCCACTTGTGAGTATATCGCTAGTCTTATGTAAAAGCTCCTTGATTTGCACCTTGACGACAAGGTGAAACTAAAAGGGGGGGAGGGGGGGGAGGGGGTAGTGTTGTGAGTAATGTACTAACTAATGGTCTACAACCTAGTACTAGGCCCAGTAAAATACCTGACAAAACTAAAGGATTTCTTGATTAATTAAAGCTACCCCAGCAACAAATAATTGATTACCTATACGAAGGAGGAAAGGAGAAAAGGGAGGGTAGCTAAATTGTTAGAAGTTTGTTAGCTTTCTCTCTCATATCAGATTTTCTGTTCTCCTTCCCATCTTCTTTCTAATTGATGCAATGAACCTTATGCAATAGTGTTGAAATATATGAATCTTTCAATTTAATATCAAACATATATACTGAGTATCTGTTTTATGCATTTGGTTTATATCTTCTCACTATCAACTTTTATTTGTTTCATGATGGACATCGCTCGGGCGGCTGTTGAGATAATTGGGCTTGTAGCGGCAAATATCAATGAGCTTGAGTGGGCTAATGCATTATGCAAATTAATGGGCTTATGGTTTCAGATCAATGGGCCTGTGTACCCTGTTTATTATGGGAAAGTAAAAGAGGGGCACAAGAGATATAAGGGGGAGATTTTTCATTGTTTGATCCTAAAAGCTGGGGTTCTACATGATCAGATAGTTCTCTCTTTCTCTCTCGTATTCACTTGAAGATATTCTCTAAGGTTTCACAGTTCTTAACCTATGGGTCTGTTCTTCCTTTTTTTTTTTTCTGTATTTTGTCCTCAGGTCATCACATATTGATCTGATCATGTTATCTTTTTTATTCAGATTTGATTATGTTTCTTTTCTATTTTTGTGGTTTGATTTGAGATTCTTTGATTTCTTGGTGTTAAATCCGTGTTTGTGACATGGTATCAGAGCCTAGGCTCTAGGTTCAAGTTCTTCTCATCGGTTTGTTCGATTTTGGTCATTCTTTTGATTAAGGGTTTCTGTGCAAACAAACCCTTGAGTTGGTAAAATGTTCTTCCGCTGATAACTGCCTTTAGCTTTAAATCTTGGGGTATGCATCTGCTTCTGTTTGTTTTCATTGGGTTTGAAATCCTAGATATGAGTTATTCCTCTACGGATGTTACTATGTCGTCACTGATAAACCCTAGATCTTGTAACTCTTCTAGTTGAGGGATCTAGCTACATTATCAGTCTTAGTTGATTAGGGATGGAACCCCTCGAATAAATTCCCTGGCAAAATTCAAATCCAACTTTCTCTTTTGATTTCACAAGTTTGGGTTTAATAGATCTGATAAAGGACATAAAGATGGGGACATCAATAATAACAATATCATCTCCACAATTCCAATCAGCTTCTTCCACCAATTTGTCTCCAACGGTTCTAACGGGAAAAAAACAAGTCTACGCTACAACAATAACCAGTGTCGTGATTTTCTGTCTAGCATTAGAGTTCTCTTCCGATTATATTTCCTCGTTTTAATAATCATCAGCCACGGGTCTATGGAGCTTTATCAGAAACGGTGTCACCTGATTACTCTCTTCTTAGCTATGAGTTATCTTATTGATGTCGTGTGTACTACATGAATGGAGATTCATCGAAAGAATTAGAATACGGATTTGGGCTGATTGGTTCATTCATCTAAGAAGTTTGTTTGTGGATCGTCTTGTTCGATTAAAAGGGTTGCTGTGAGGTTGAGGTTGTTACTCAGCATATTGAAGAGGATAAGAAGACTTCTCCTCCTCTCACTGTTTAAAACATCACTGTATGTAATCTTTCCCTGTATTAATTTAATGTCTCACATCTTATTCCGCGTTTTATCTTGTTTTGGTGGTATATAAGTATATTCCGTTGACATCATTGCTACGATTTGATGATAGAAATTTGTATGCTGATGTTTTGCTCATTTTTCCATCTTCAACCTATGTGTAAGTGTTTTTAATATGATTGTGTGGTATTCTTTGGTTGAGGGTCCTCTAAGTTGAAGCTTCTATTCTGGTTCTCCTCCTTTTTGAGGATAGGTCTTTTTGGTAATTCATGTTGTTTTTGATAAATTTAAGATTCATGTTTTGACCTCATAGTTGAGGTATGCTGGTAATGTGTGTGACATCCGGTGATTTTCTGTTACCAAACTCCGTTAGTTCCGTTAAGTTTTACATACACGCGTCGTAAGCACACACTAGTTGTCGTTTGACGTTGGTGACCTAATAATAATTAAAAATGTTAATTTAATAATAATCTACTTGATTAGATGATTATTGTGTTATGCTTATGCGTTTACGCGATTTAAAGACTATTCAGGAATTTTATCGCGTAACGCGGAAACGCGTGTGTTATTTCGTATGTCTTGTGTTTTTATAAATAAAATATACAAAAGTTATCATTAGTTTAAATGTCATATTATTATGTTTAAAACACATTAAAAAGAGTTTAAAAGTTAAATTTTATAAAATGCAAAAGGCTAGGGTTTAAAAGGGGTATATTTGTAAATTTGGCTAAAATACAACAACCCAAACCCCACCCTTTTCCCCCATAACCGACCTGCACTTCTCTCTCCCTCTCTTCTGCGATTTTGAGCCAAGAACAAGCATTAGAACCTGGTTTTGATCGATTTCAACAACAAAACAAGTTAGAATCATCAATTGCAAGCTATTACAAGTTTAAAGGTTAGATTTTTATGAGTTTTCATGTGTTCTTGATATGGCCGAACCCTCCTGCGAAATTAGTGTTCAATAAGCTGAAATCTTGATGTTTTGATGTTGTTCACATGTTAGTTAGGTTGTATGTATGTTATTTAAAGTTGATTATGCAAGAAAACAACACTTTTGATTGATTGATTATGAAACTTGATGAACATGAACCCTAATTCGAAAATTTTGGGGCTTTTATGGAATTGATTGTTGTTTGATGTTGTTAGGATGTTAATTAGTTAGTATGAATGCTAGGAAACATGAAATATGCGTATGTATATGCTTTCATGTGAAATGTGTACACGTTCTGATTTCTGGCAGATTGCATACCCTGTTTTCATCATGACATAATCAAATGAAGAAGAATACAAAAACTGGTTTTCTTGAGTCTAACATGTTCCTCATGGAGTCTAGTTTTCAAAACCTTCAACCTTGTCCAATTTGGATGTGTAAAACGTGAGTTATGATCATTTTAGTGAAGGGTGGTCAGAAGCAAACTTTCTGACAGATTCTGAGTCTCATTTTGTATGTGCCACAAACAGGTCATAACAGGTCCAAATGATGTGTTTCTAGTGCCCGAATTGTTTGTTACTGAGTCTAGTTTCCAGAAAGTGTAACCACACTCCAATTGGAGGTGGTTAAATTGGTGTTTTACCTATTTTGGCTAGAAGGGTCAATTCTGTCCTCTTGGACAGAATGTATGTGTTGACTTGTTTGATATGTCATTTTCATTTCATAAACCTGAGACCAAACCCTATGGTCAAACATTTGTCCTTGGAATCCTCTGAACTCCAAAAAAAGAATTAACCCAATATCTATTTTCAAATGGGAGTTATGCACAATTTGGCAAGCTAACTCCAGCAGCCCTCCGGTTGAGAGCTGCTGTAACATTTTGAGTTTTTCTAGTAACTCCAGGCCCTTAAAACCTAAAACAACTTTTCACATACTTAATTGACTCATAGGAGAGCCTACCGGAGTTTGGCCTTGGCCTAAATCCTTGGTTGGTTATGTGTTTGACCGTATCGTCCGAACACCTAGAATCTGCCCGAAAACACAGATTCTGGAAAACGAATACCTACAACCTGTAACATATTTACTTGGCTTTTGCGTGTAATGTTAGTACTACTAGAACTTATTTTGATGGTATAAGTTGTGAATTGGACATGTTGAATGTGTTGTGATTAGTATGGATGATTATTTGGTAGATTATCTGTTTTGACCGTATATGCTAATTCATGGTTATAGGTCATATAAGTAGGTTATGCATGATCTAACCTGTTATATGATACACTAGTTGTGTTATGAACACACTGAGTATGCTAGATACTAAGAACTTACATGACTTGTATGTTATATGCTCATGTCTGTTTAAATGGTTTACAACACATAATGTCACCAACGGGTCAAACGGGTCAACTGGGTCAAACATGTCTATTCCTCTAAAACCTTGAGTCCTTGGTTATGGTGCACTTAGGGTTTCTCATATTCACTGTTTACATAAACTCATGTACTTGCGTGATCTAGGTAACCTTTGAAGGTTGAGTGTTCACTTTCTTTCAAGTAAACTCTAGTACACAATACGCGTATCAAGTGAGTATTTCTATACCCCTTTTTCTTATTTTCACACTTTGGGGTGAAACATGTTAACGTATATCATTGCACTTATAAACTTATTCGAGACTTGTAAACTTATGGCAATTTACTTGTGAGTTGTGGTTAGTTGAACTTTTGTGGTTACCATGTTATGGCATTATATGTACAATCATTAACTATTGCTAGCCCAGCGAAGTCATAGATCTATGGGTAAGACAAGCCTACTTGGTTGATTCAAGTACACTTAGCTGATCGTATATACTTTTAACGTTAATAGAATATTAACGTCGTTTGATACTTGTAAAACATTGTCGAGGTTTGATTGTGCATTGTTCATAACATCCCTAGTCACTTTATTCACTAATTTACAACTGGAATTGCCATCTTTTATATACTTATGTATCCAAAACTGTAGAATGCTCACCAACATTTTTATGTTGACCTTTTATTTTTAACATGTTTCAGGTTACTCTTTGAAGCTTATCATATTTAGGATTGGACTTAGAGAAATAAACGAATGATCTGGATACTTTTATACTTGTATTCTGAATGTATCTTTGTTTGAACAATTACTTGTATTATTACAATTGAATCTTGATTAATATATTTGGAACTAATAATAGCGTTATGTGGCTGTGAACAATCGTAACTCTCACGCCTCGACGATTCCGCCGTCAAGGTTGGGGTGTGACAATGTGGTCATATGTTGTGGTTAGAGGTTGAAACGGTTTTTTCTGATATCTTAAAATTGTTTTGGTGTTGGTTATACTAGCATATAGTTCATGATTATTATATGTTCTTAGGTGGATTTTTAAAGGCTACTGCTGGGAAAAGTTCTTATTGTTAAAACTTGTTGCAACTTTTCTAAATGTTGCTTGATCTAAGAGCTATATTAAGTATAATCAACATGCACACATATTTCATGTATGTTTTCAGATTGGATTTTGTCTTGAATGCCTTGTCAAACCAGGTTTTTTTTATATTTTGTCATTGGTTTAAAGGTTGATATCGATAGAATTTTGATTTCAAAAGGAAATTACTTTTCGTTTGGTTTGTTAAATGTAAACTTTGGATTTTTTAATAGCATGCCGCATGTTTTTTTGAAAGTATGTTGTCTTTAAGTGTCTCTATATTTTCATTCTAGTTTGTGTTTGTTGTGAGCCTCGTTATTTCGTATGTGTTCTTGTTAGTTCTGTCTTTGTAACATGTTCTATGCGTTTTTGAATTTGTTTTATTAGGTTGCTAGGTAATGGTCTTAATATTTTCTTATCATTCACAAATCTTTATCTTGGATCATGTGATTCAGTTTATCTTGAATAGTGATATTAAATGTTCTTGGCTGTAACTTCATCTTGGATGGGTTTTATTCCTTTGAATTGTATTCTGAAACTGTGTTCAGGTGGTTTGTTTAACCCATATCTTTTATCATGTTATCTGGTTAGTTGAACTATGTGGTTCGTTTATTTTTAACCAGTTGTATTATCAAGAGTGTTCTTGATTTTTGACAGCCTTGTATGTTCTTTCCCTTGTGTAAGAGATTTCATGAATTTATATTCATTTAGAACTTTGTTTGGCTGTGTCTTTGTTGTCTGATATAGCTTATGCTATTCTTATTGTTATCAGACATCTCTCTTGAATCCTATGATTCTGTCTTAAATGTGAAGTTGTAAAAGTTTTTTGACCAAAGTCAAAATTAGTCTTTATGTTCTTCACAATTCTTATCTTCAGATGTGACTCTGAGTTCTTAAAAGTCATGTGGCTTTTAATCTTTCTTATCAGATATGTTTCTGATAGTCTTAATGAATCATATGATTCCTTCTGTCTTAATCAGATTTTTTCTGATTTCTTTCTTTCTTTCTGTGGTGTTACAGAAAGTTGATATATGTCTTATGACATGATTTTGTTCTAAAGGTCTTGTGACTTTATGTTTGGTCAGATTTGTGTCTGATATCTGTTAAATAATCATATAATTTCGTGTTTTGAAATGTATATGATTGTTCTCTTATGTAGTGTTTACTGCATCTTATGGTATGCCTTGTGGTATCTCTATAGTTATTCTTTATCAATGATGAATCTAAAATTCATTATTTGATTAAGGTTTTTGTGGTCTTGTCTTCATTATTTTGAATGAAGTTTCTCTCAAATCTTGTTATTCATGTCTTCTATACTTAAAATTGTACAAAACAATTTTATGTATTATGTCTTGGAGAGTTTGATAGTGTGTGGCTATTTTTTGGGTTGTTGTCTGTCTGCTAGATACAGAATGTAGTTTTTTTGTCACCAGTTATCTCTATTTTTAAAATGATTAGAATTCATTACTCAATTTCTAGGAAATTTTTAATAGATCTGGTTGATATCACATTACTATAGTCCATGATTTCAGGTTTGATTTTTAAATGTTAAAGGTTAAACCTTTTGTGGTGTTAAATGATCATCTCATTTTTTTCTTCAGCCACATACAACTCTTTGGTTTTGATTTGTATCTGTGGTTTATGTCTAATCTCTGCTCTCGTAGGTCTTGGTTTCTTCTGTAACTGATTGTGTAGACCTTCAAGTTGTTGGTCTGTATTTCTTGTTTGTTCCTGTTCAGATTTGTCTTTGAATCTCAAGTATCAGTTCTATTTTGTTATCATAGATCTGTGTTTGATTGTCTTATTCTTTATGGATGTGGGTTCAAAGTTCACTATTCAATTAGACGTTTATTATTTTATAAAAGGTTATATATTGTTCTAAAGGTTTTAAATGAGTAGTTCTAACCAAAATGCTTTAATTGGTGATAAGGGAAAAGTTTTTTTTAAAAATGGTTAGTACCTTAGTCTGATACTTTGTAACTAGTTCATATTGATCTAAACTAGTATGCCTTCTAGTAAATGTTAAGTAGATCCTTACTCGAATTGGTTTGAACATCTTGCGTTACTTTAAATATACTTTTCTGAAATTTAGTAAAAGAAATCATTTTTTTAAAGGAATCACATTTGTCTCAGTCACTTTGAATATGTGATTGCAAAACTTTAGTACCTAAAGGTTTTTTGTTAGTAAATAATTGTGACTGTGAGTTAAAAATGGGGTAAAATGGGTTAAAAATGTGTTGATAAAAAATAATATTATACCTGCTAATTTCCATCTTTGTTTCTTCTCTGTTTTAGTTTGAGCAATTTCTTCTTTGTTCATTGAGTCTGTTAGTATTCCATTGTTCATATGTTTTAATTTGTATATATTTTAATTCTTTAAAAAATAATAATAAAAACTCTTTGGTTAATTGAAGCATTGTTTGAAGTCGAATATCTAACTAGTTTTTTTGGAAGGAGTATTGGAATATTCGCTTTCTAATTGAAAATTAAAGTCTTAGTTCAGTCTAGTTGTCGGAAAAATGGAACTTGAAGTTTATTGGCTTCATTGGTTGATTAGTTGAAAATTTGATATGTTTGCTTATTAAATTGAGGGGGGGGGGGTGTTGAAATATATGAATCTTTCAATTTAATATCAAACATATATACTGAGTATCTGTTTTATGCATTTGGTTTATATCTTCTCACTATCAACTTTTTATTTGTTTCATGATGGACATCGCTCGGGCGGCTGTTGAGATAAATTGGGCTTGTAGCGGCAAATATCAATGAGCTTGAGTGAGCTAATGCATTATGCAAATTAATGGGCTTATGGTTTCAGATCAATGGGCCTGTGTACCCTGTTTATTATGGGAAAGTAAAAGAGGGGCACAAGAGATATAAGGGGGAGATTTTTCATTGTTTGATCCTAAAAGCTGGGGTTCTACATGATCAGATAGTTCTCTCTTTCTCTCTCGTATTCACTTGAAGATATTCTCTAAGGTTTCACAGTTCTTAACCTATGGGTCTGTTCTTCCTTTTTTTATTTTTCTGTATTTTGTCCTCAGGTCATCACAGTATTGATCTGATCATGTTATCTTTTTTATTCAGATTTGATTATGTTTCTTTTCTATTTTTGTGGTTTGATTTGAGATTCTTTGATTTCTTGGTGTTAAATCCGTGTTTGTGACAAATAGCCATCCTATTTTCCTGATTTTCTCTATTGTAATTGTCATTTAATGGAGCTAGTTTACTTCAAACGACTACTCTATATAATGTAACGGAAGCATGAGAACAAAATACCAAAGAAGAAACTGTTTTAATTACAGCATAAATATTAATTCTGCAAATCTGTAAACTGAGTATAAACAAACCTAAGCCCCAATACTTGAATGTTAGTCTTCACCTCTTATCACTCCAAATTAAAAGGGTACGAATTTGAACGAATCTCAAACTAGAGACTACAAACTTTGACAACAAAAGGGAAAGTGATGATATCACATATGGAAATCTTGTGCTGTCGATTGCCGATGGTCTAAAAACACCTGTGATGCATGGACCTAAATTTGCTCTTCAGGGAAGCTGCTCGACACAACTATGTAGACTTTGAGTTGCATAGTTGTTGCCTGCATGGACACACGAGGTTGAGTATTCCATGCCTATGTTGATGTCGACAGCTATAGCTACGGCTTTCCTTTTTCAAATGTGTGAAAGCTCACATAACCATACGTTTACACACAAATATCCTGAGGTATTGTAACGGAGGTGTGTCTTCAGATGCTTTCATACACATTTGTTCATTAGATATATTAACACAATTTGGTTTTCAAACAATGCAAGATGCTATACTGAAATGATAGCACATAACTATTCTAACATTATATCCAAACGGGTATGCTAAATAGATGATATCACCTTTTTTTACTTCATTCTTTTCTTTACATCTTGAATACTTTGTTCTCGTTCCTTTCCTCACATTATGCAAGTTAGTGCGTGAAATTAATATGAAAGCGTTAAGTATGGAATTTGGTGTTTTCATATGAAAGACAACAAAGGTACAAGATTTGTTGGATAATGAAAGCAACGCCAAATACTGATAAAATGAGAATGAAGGACCAGAAAATTCGGTCGGTATTGTCCTATGATTTTATTAACTTGTGCTAAAAACGTTACTTGTGGAATGGCTATGGATGATAGAAGCGACACCAAATACTGATAAAATGCGAGACGCTAAATCAGAAGCCATTGGCATTGTTGATGGAAGTATAGGTAGGGAAGCTTCAAAATTCAATACTTGAATCACTTGTCTCATTGACGGACGATGTTCTGATTCTGGGTGCACACACCATAACCCAACAATCATCAAACGCTTGATTTCTTCTTCTTCAAATATTGATTCTAGATGCGGATCAGCTGCTGCAGTAAGAGTATCTGTACCATAGAGCTCCCAAACCCATTCTATTAACCGAATTTGCTTTTCTGGAGCCTTGTACTCTATGGCTTTTCGGCCACAAGCTATTTCTAACGCAACGACCCCAAAGCTAAAAACATCTGATTCCTTGGTTGCCTTGCCCGTGACTACACATTCAGGAGCCATGTAACCTACAGTTCCAGCCATAATCATTGTCTCCGAGTCTTTCTCGTGGTCAACCAACTTAGCTAACCCAAAATCACCAAGCTTTGCATTGAAATTCAAATCCAACATCACATTACTTGATTTAATATCTCTATGTAAAACACATTGTTCCCAACCTTCATGTAGATACCATAATGCAGAAGCCAAACCTTTGGCAATTTTGTACCTTGTGTCCCATGACAGCAAACTCTTCCCCTTGAAAAGATGCGAATCCAAACTTCCGTTTTCCATAAAGTTGTAAACAAGCAAGAGTTCCCCTTTCTCATGACACCAACCAGTGAGTTGGACCAAGTTTCTATGTCTTACTTGGCTAATGATCCTAACTTCAGATGCGTACTCCTCGATCCCTTGTTTGGAAGCCTTAGACACCCTTTTGACTGCAATGTACGTGTTTGAATCTTTCAAAAAACCTCTATAAACCCGACCAAAACCTCCCTCCCCAAGCTTATTCTTCTCAGCAAAGTCATCGGTCGATTGGGCTAGTTCGAGGTAAGTGAACTGTTTTGGGCCAACACCCATTTCAAATTCGTTGTCCATCTCGATATCAAATACAATTTCTTCTGATTCATCCTCCCTACTCCTCCTCTTCTTCCTCCTCCATATAACAAGTGCAACCACAGCAAGAAAAGTAATTGTTACTGTTAATCCAACTATTAACCCGACCTTGTTGTTTTTGCGCTTCGCTCTATTAGGGATCCGGATTAATGAATCAGGGCTCGGGACTGGTGGCAGTTCCGGATTATTATCAACTGCTAACTCCGTACTTTCGAAACTCCAAGATCTCACCGTATTGCTTTGGGACATAGCTCCTGTGGATGCTGAAAACCCGAAAATGACCCATTCAGGCAACTCCCTCCTCAGATCAACCGTGTAAACAAGTCCGTCTTGACGTACCACTGTATTGTTTT
Organism: Flaveria linearis; assembly: GCA_024085815.1. Classification (NCBI taxonomy): domain Eukaryota; kingdom Viridiplantae; phylum Streptophyta; class Magnoliopsida; order Asterales; family Asteraceae; genus Flaveria; species Flaveria linearis. The sequence goes on from CM044018.1 coordinate 23,860,226, forward strand.
GAAAACCCGCGAAGGAAACAGTTAGATCTTTAGATATTGAATCATATGTAATCCAAGCCTGACACAGTCCCCCACCAGTTACATTGCTGAACCACTTTTGAGATCTAGCCGATGACGCAGAACTAACGTCGATACCCACATGATCACCAATGGGAGTACCCCTAGCTTCTGTTGGATCCCAATCATTCCGATAGGTATCGAACTCCACGGCTACAAATGGGCTACTCGCGGTATTTGGTGTGGCGTTAAAGGGCAGCCCCATGGCTCCACCTTGGGTGAGCACAGAGTTATTCTGAGCAAGAAAGAATGTAAGGCCATCACCATACGAATCACTCTTGTTCGAATCAATCACAAAGGTGAAATTCGTAGCAAAACTTGCGAGCTCTTGAGACCTTGTGTCCCAAAGATGAAGTGGTCTGATGTATGTCGCTCGGCCAACTTTCCAGTCCAGATCAGAACCAGTGGCATTTATGGTCAACTGGATTCCGCTGTTAGAGATGTTAGCTCCATTACCGTCCATTACGATATCCCGATTATGCCGTTGATTGATATTTGTCAAATTGAATGTGATTGATGCAGCTGAAGGGATGGAGAGTAGAAGAAAGTAGGTGATCATATGGGTCATGGAGAACTCCATGATTTTTGGAACATAAATGTTACCAAAGTTTCAGGTTTTGTTGTACCACAAATCATAAATAAACCTGCTGAACAAATCTTTGTAGCAATTGGAACAACGTCATTCATGGGTTTGGTTTACAACAGATGGAACAAGTCAAGAAATGTTGTTAAAAGTCAACATGAAGACGACCAAGACCTGGCCGGCCAACTTCTCAAATAAACTTTATTAAATTTGACAAGTTCCTCGCAAGAATTTAAATCGAGTTTTTATCTAAAACAGTGTTTTTTAAAACTTGTTTATTAAATTTTGTATATTTTTAAAAACTTTCTTTTGGTCACACCTAATTAATGCAGTTGGATGAAAAAAACACTTAATTAAAATTAAGGAAAAAGTCAATGGTAAAACAAAACATTTTGTTGGATCATCATAATTTATAGAAAGTTCTAATTGTTCTTTTAGTTTTCTTATAAACACTAGTGTGGTTTCCCTATGCGCACGTTGTGCGCATAACAGATCGGTTAAACCGAGGCTTAGATAAACGCATATTGTCTGATCATCACGTTCTTACCATCACAACCTTTTTTACGGAACTGCTATTTGTTTTAAAATACAAAGTTAACCAAAGGTGCATGACAGTTAAACCAATATAATTTACCTCAAAACACATAAACCAAACCAAACCAAATTAAAGTCATATAAAACGATTAGTTTTAAAAAGTCACAAGTTTGGCAGTAACACATTAATTAATGTGTATGTTAACAAAGCAACCAAAAGACAAACTATATTATTTAAAAAAGAAGAACAATTAGGCTCAGATCTGGGTAATGGGTTATCATGGCTGCAAAACAGGTCACAAACGCAGAACACTATACATGTCCTCACTGATTATGCCACGCCAAGCAACCATCTTTGTCACAGTCATCATAGCAATGCTTACAACTAATGGGTCCCGCAATCATAACCGATTCAGTGACGTCTCAGGGAAACAATCATCGATGTACCATAGCCACCATCATCAATTAACCAAAAACAAATCAATGTAAGACCCTAATGACCTCAAACAATCAATGAAAACTAACACATAGACATGGGTCTCAGATGACGGGTTGTCATCATCATCGACTTATGAGCACCGAAACATGCACCACCCGTCACAGACCAAAATAAAAGATTAGGGTTTAAGGTCGCCTTGCCCATCATCACCGTTTAATAACAGTATGCAACTAAATTGAAACACCAAGATTGAGGGTTTAGATTAGAAATACCCAAAACAAAACCCCAAGCAGCATAGAAACAACAAGTAAGCATGAAAAACCCATAGATGCAACACACTATCAGGGTTAAGTGAAACCCCAACTCTCAGATGAGCTTTCGCACATCATCACCGAGCCGATTAAACATGCATACCCGAATAGCTTCGCTAGAATCAGGAGGTAATGTCGCCATCGTTCCCCCGCTGATGGAGCCCAGGATAGTTAGGAACCAATCACCAGCCCGACCTCAACCAGAACAGGAGGCAAGGCGGCTATAGGCACCACAACTATTGCAATGATATAAGCCAAATAATGTTACCGAAGAAAGAAAGCGGCCGCACCACCACCATGACGATGCTCACACCGCCATCGCCACAAATAACCTATTCATGGCCAACAAAGTGCTTTAGGCACATGCACATAGGGACCAAACATGAACATTTACAAAAGATACATGGCCAATGTTTAAAACCCCATAAGAAACTATTCATGGCCTTGGGTTTTTCATATATAGAAGAATTTTTGCTAAGTTTTTTAAATATGTTTTTAAAACATTAATGATTTTTATCTTTCACAAATATTATTTTAATATCCTTTAAAAATACTTTTTTTTTACTTTTTCATATTTTATATGTATATCGGACGCTAATATACAAAGTGTTTTAATCGTGCGAATCGTATGAAGAATTATTATTATTATTATTATTATTATTATTATTATTATTATTATTATTATTATTATTATTATTATTATTATTATTATTATTATTATTAATTTTTTTTGGGTGGGCGGTGGGGGTGGGGATATCACACAAAGACAAGTAATAGTTACGCAACAACAAGTAATAACTAGTTTTATACCCGTCCGGTGGCCGGGACGTTTAACGTCATAATGCCATCACTATAACTTGTTAACATAAATAATCAATACACGACCAACTAAAATAATATAATATTTGTTCTTCATCTGTACACACTAAATACTTACAAAATTTAGTTAATTTGGGGAGACATTTACATCAACACAAAGAGAACTTGACCGATACTAAGCTTACCCATTTGACCCATTACCTAACCTAACATTTACACTAAATAATCAAGTTTTTATCATTGAACAGGAATAGCATATATTATTGAGTACATAATTAACATTATATATATCATAATCACAAGAATAAACCCATGAACACATAATAAAAATTTAACTGTGAGCATACATGTGTTACATAATATTGTTCTTCTGTTATGGCTGTAGTAGCTTCTTGATGTGTAGCAACTTTTCAATTTGTAATCACCTCTGTGGCTATAGCAATATTCATCATAAGCCATTCAACCTACACCATACAAAATGTAATACATACACATCAATACATATAGAATATGATTGATCATTAATAAAAAGCTAAAGAAATAAGAAACTATAAACACGTAAAATTATAGAAATTCTAACTTATATTTTCTTATGACACTTTTTTTATTCAAGTTCTTATAGCTTTTGTTCACTTTGTAGAAGCTTTTTAGATTGAGCTTCAATATGTTCCTAAGTAAACTTAAATCTGCCCCCTTGATTACAAGTAGCACACTAGCACCGAAACCTAACCACGCTTAGCATAATAAAGGTGTTGAATTTTAGATCATTTTTGTGGTATCATCATAAATAGCTTATTGGTTTCAACCCGAACCAGTTTAAGCTAGTTATCTAACCTCCCCGACATCTTGGCACATCTAAGTACATTAATGAAACATCTATCATTAAAGGATTTATTGAATGACATACAAAGTGATTATAAACCATAAAAATTAAAAGTGAAACATCTTACATTCCAACTTCTCTTGATTGTATCTCTCTTTTGGTATATAAACACCATTTTTCTCACGTGGGCATAAATATGTGCAAGTAAAATAAGGAGATTAACCAAATGTCAATTATGTCTATTCATACCTTTCTCATCTCTTTATTGCATTATTAAAAGAAGTATTTGTTTTACTAGTGTTGAACCTTTCAAAGTAGGCATAGACCATGTACACAACAGAAAATCCAAGTCCAAATAGAAAATGGAAAAGAAACTAATCGACATATATGGCTGGATGTATGCTTAAGACACTCACAGATTCCTTTAAATACAACAGCCAATCCATTTGAACATGCTTGAATTACATAACTGTCCCTAACTTTGAATCATCAAATCGGGTTCACTCTTGTTTGGCTCGTAACGTATACACATCTATATTCAAACTCCTATACATCTTCATACTTGACAAACAAAAGAACAGAGCTCCATAATGCAGTTTAAGCAATCAATTGTTTTTGAAGCATTGATTCATAACCAATGATCTAACAATTTTATAACAATAAAAAGAATCTAATTTTCCTAGTGAAACAACAAATACAACATTCCTTGTTTAATTCGAACTAAAATGAGTTGTGACTTTATACATGGAAAACACAAACTAAAATAAAACCAGAAAGAAAACCACCTCCTTCCGGGGGGTCCGAGCCATCAGTGAGATACCACTCTGGAAGAGCTAGAATTCTAACCTTGTGTAACCAGAAAGAAAACCAATCTATTTAAAAATAATTTTGTAAAATTTTACTAATATTAGAAAATCTATAATATTACAATTTACAACAATCTAACATTACAAAAGAAAATGTTGTTATAATATACATATATATATAATTTATACGTATTATCTTTGCAAGATAGACATGATATAAAAAACACAAAATCTTATAAATCTTCCCTAGAGTTCAGCATTCTCCAAAACCCTAGAGTTCACTTATCAGAATGATTTCAGCATTCTCCAAAACCCTAGAGTTCACTTATCAGAAACAATCATTTTCTTTGAATCCATGATGAATAATCTCAGAAATGACTAAAGTGTTTTTGTAAAGTATGATTGAATCATCATATCACATTATATAATATATAGTGTTGTGAGTAAACTTCCAATCCCTAAAATCAGGGATTTAAATTTGAATAGAAAGATATTTTTAAATTTTCGAAATCAAAGGAAATTTTTTGAATTGTATTTGTTATCCTTAGAAAATCAACTGAGATAAAAACTAAAATTCCTAAAAACAGGGAATTAATTTTTGATTTTTATTTAGTTAAAGGCATGAGGTTAAATATTTAAAAAATAAATTTAATAAAGCATGATTTGATTTTAATTTAATATAAAATAATGAGGTTATAAAAAATTAAAAATAAATTATCTGGTTTTCATCACCTCCTCTACGGCTTTGGCAGCACCTTTCTCCTTCTATGTTGCTTTCATACAAACAAATAACATAATAAATCAGTTCAGAAATCTTCCGGAATTTTAGAAGCAACAAAAAAGAATAATTAAAAATCAATTTAAAGAAACCACAGTTCAACACTCTAATTTTGTAACAACAACTAAAAACTAAAATTGCTAAAAACAGGGAAATAATTTTTGATTTTTATTTAGTTAAGTAAAGGCATGAGATTAAATTTAAAAAATAAACGTAAATAAAGAATGATTTGATTTTAATTTGATAATATAAAATAACGGGGTTATAAAAATTTGAAAATAAATTATCCGGTTATCATCACCTACTCTACGGCTTTAGCAGCACCTGTTTTAGGTAGACTTTCAACCCGAGTGACATGTTTCAATTTTAGCTAGATTTCCTGAATCGACCATTTGAGATAAAACAAAATCCAAATTGACCCATTCATAAGTAAATGGGTCAAAATGAAACTGTAATGTATAGGGAATTTTCCTACACAAACAAGTTTACAGATAGTTGCAGCACCTGTTTATGGTAATATTAACAGCTCTTCTCTCGGCTTCAAATGCTAGAAGATCAGACATAATTTCAGTAGTTGCACCACCTAGTTTCTACTCACAAATTAATGTTAGAACCAAAATTTTGGAAAGCACTTGCAGATTCCAAAATAATCAGAAAATGCTTACCTGGCAAAACCGGTAGAAGTCCTCAAGATATGCCTTGTAAAGAGTATTTCTCATTATCTTAATGTTCATATCATCCAAATCCTGCATATAATACTAGTTGTTTCTAAAAAATAAGACAACTAAAAAACCAATCAATTCTATTTGCAGTCAAATAATTAAAAACTTCTTTACCTCTGATGTGATGCATTGAGAGAAGTATGGAGCAAGTAGTGCATCCACAAGCAAAAGTCTATAACGCTCGCGCATATTCTGAGCTCTTGCAAGTGTGGCAATACTGAAGAAACAAAAAGAAAAATAATACCATATCAGCATTTGCAGCATAAGTCGGAAGATGTTTTGAAAAAAAAAATTTGCCTGTCAAACATTCCCAATGGGTGGCATTTCTCTAATAGTTCCTGAATATCTCTCTCATTCAAGGTTCCAGTAACAATCAGGACAACATTATCAATCATGTGATCAAATCTGCGAGAGAAACAGAAAACTTAGCCCCAGGTAAATTTAAAGTAGTAAATTTCCATTCGTCTTGATGCCATTCAGTGGCCTACTGGCCTTAAACTACAACCAAGAAGCTTAACATGAACTTAAAAGACTATTAGGCCCAATAAGCATGCATAAAATGATTGAGAACAAAGATTAAAATTCAAGAATACTTGTAAAATACAATTTGCAGCATATGCACTTCTTCAGGAAAAAGAAAAAGAATCAACAACATATTGTGGTTAAGAGAATGTTCAGCTTCAGAAGAATAAGAAAATCTACATACGTTATATACCCTAAGAAGGTTGACAGGGGCTCGGTAGCTTGGCATAACATGTACTTATACTCATCAACCAGCATAAGGGTGTATTTCTATACAATTGTAGTGGTATGCAATGGTGAAGTCTCTGTAAAAAATATGACAAACATGATCAGCAAAGACAATTTTATGACCTCCCATGCTAAAATGATGCAAGATGAAAAATCTAGACATTTTACTAAAATAACATCACCTAAACTTTATAAAAGTAACATGTTCTACATCTTCATACAATGAGTCATGTTTCAGAGAAAAATAAATATATAAAAGCTAATGATTACTTGAAGAAACTACAGTGGGCAAGTAAATAATAAAACTCGCAAGTAAATAACTTTTATAGAAGAATCGAAAACAATAGATCGATGTGAAAAATCATTATATCAATCCATGAATCATGATGTGTGTATGAAATGGTGATTAATCAAACCAATTTAAACTACCTTTATCAAGTAATTGCATAATTTCTATGAAGCGTTGTGTTTTGAAGGTTTGCTTCGATCATACTTCGATAATACAAATAGATGTTATAATTCTCTTGACCATTCCCTTAACTGTCACCACTTGTTTGATATAACACCTAAAAGATGACGGAATCAAGCAAATGCAACTTCTTTTCCAATAAAAAGAAAATCAAGCATTTCATCAAACAATTGGCGTGCATTCCATGCTTCCAATCATCAAAATTCAATATCAAGCATTTCATCAAACAATTGGCGTGCATTCCATGCTTCCAATCATGAAAATTCAATAAAGAAATTGAACACAGAAGAAGAAATACAAATACACTTGAGCATAAACACTTCTATGTTGCAACAAACGATTAGCAACCAAGGAAAAATACACAATCAATTAAATTGAAATCAAAGTTCAGCCATATCGACGAAGATAATGAAAAAGAAATTAGTATATGTCGATTCAATTAGAGATTTGTGGTTTAGGAAGAAGAATGAAAGATTAGGAGAAGAATACCTGTATATATCGATTTGGTAACAACGAAGATGAAAGATGGTGTTTTGGATCAAGGTTTTTCATAAGAAAGAAGAAACTTGGATACATCAAGATCGATTGCAAGACTGTGAGATGATGATTTAGGGTTTGAATCGGAGTTTTCATCGATTGTAGCAGCCATCGATTGCTTGAGGGTGAGATGATGATTTAGGGTTTCATGCTTATGTGAAGAATACGTTTTGTGAGGACCCATACAAGTTCCGGGTCATAATAGGTCCGTGTGTGCATCTTCGATGAAATGTAATCGGAGGAATGTAAGCAATGGACACGTGGAAATGGGTTGCTATTCACATGCCATGTGGAAAAAAAAGAAGGGAATAATGACACTTGTAAAAATAAATGGATGACCTATGTAAACATGGCACATAATCAAAAAAGGTTTGTTTTATTATAATAGATAGATTATGTTATTTTCTATAGATGTAACTTGCTTTCGTTAAAAACTAACACCTGTATAAAATACAACTTACATGGAGTAAATTTACATGTGTAAATTGTAGTTTACATAGTATCAATATGTGTTTGTAAGTTACCTTTCACACATGTGTTAATTTTCTAACAAACATTAAATCTATATAATAAAAGGGTGACAAAGGATGTCATATGACACTCTCCTGTTACTTCTCAAACATAATTTCTCGTCTAAAATAATATATTATTTTAATAAACTCTCATATTTTAAGAAACCAAATTAATAATTCATTTTAGTTTTTATATATTAATTTTTAAATTTTGATTTTTTATTATTATCAACTAAATTCTACAATCATCTTTCTTTGAAATATTCATACTTTGATAGCAAATAAGATTCGATTAAAATATATATAAAAAAACTTATTTATATATTTTGGGTTAGTATAATTTTAAGAAAACCGGTTCTTTATTTTAAAAAGATCAAATGTGTGTTATATTTATAAAGGTCAACTATATGTTATATTATCCAAAAGAATATTCGAAAGTTTAAAAATTGTAAGTGTAACTTCTTATTTTTTATTGTTATATGCAATACGTAACTTAATCATAAAATATATTAATACATTGATAAGTCATATTATTTACATATTTTTAATCTGTGTGATACATTAGTTTCTAACCTAGTTATACATATATAAAAAAGTATGATGTTGTATATGTGCAATAAGGTTATTTGTATAATAAAAATTATTATATAACTTGATCTTGACTATGTTTTTGAAAATTGATAAATATTTTCTTATTTTCTCTTAGTTTTCATTTAAACTGTACCCTATAGACATATACTAGTGGGTGTGACCTGCGTCATGCATCGTAGGTGGTAATAGTTGAAATATTTGATTATGATTATTTATAAGTTAGTACTAACCACTCGAAAAAAAGATTATGAGCAAAACACTGATAAAATGTATAATAAAAAAGATAATATAAAAGATAAATGTCTCAAAACAGAGAAAAAAAATAACGAATGGGTAAATGATGACTTTACTATAGTTAACAAATTCTATTGTAAATTAATTAATTTTTTTTGACATAGTGCTTAAATATAAAATTGTAAAAAAAGTTCAGGTGATTAAATATAAATTTGATATAACTCAAAGACTAAAATATAAAATTACAAAAAATTAGGTGATTAAATATAAATTGACATAATTTAAATGCTTAAATATAAAAGTTAAAAAATAGATAAAATGTGTAACGCACAGAAATTTCAAAGTAAAGAAGCCAAGACAAAGTTCTCGCGCGAAATGAACTTCTCACGCGAAGAGTACTTCTCGCGCGAGAAGTTATGCGAAAAGTATGGCTGGGTATAAATAGCTGCGAACACCCATGCCTGACCCATACTTACGCAAAACGTGCTACTGCTAGAGAGAGAAAATGGCTGTTTAGATAGAGAAAGTGCAGAAGCACGGTGTTTAAGGTATGTAACTTGTGTAGTAACTCGTGTTATATACTAAGAAGATATTATTGACGAATAAGATGCATGGATATGTAGTTTTCGTTTGGTAAAAGCTTTGGGAAGGTCGAGTTTGTGCTAGAACTTCACGAGGTGAGTTTCTAGACCCTTTTTTATATGAGTTTTTACGTTTTGGGGCTATTATGCATGCTAAATTACTTGTTTATGCTTAAAATGATGTTGGTTATGATGTTAAGCATGTTAGAACAGCCTTAGACGTGATAAGTTATGTGACTGGGCGGGAAACTCATACTTTTCGCACGAGCAGTATAGTGTACGGTATGAAATTTGAATCTACAAATTTCTCGCGCGAAAGGTTAGTTCTCGCGCGATATGTAAGTTCTCGCGCGATATGTTAGTTTTCGCGCGGTAGGTATGTGTTCGCGTGATATGTTAGTTTTCGTGCGACTAGAGTGTTTTCGCGGGACAGGGATGATTTGATGTGCAGGTTTTGAATGTGGTGAGTTCTCGTGCGAGAGGTTAGTTTTCACGTGAGATGATGTTGATGAATGCCTAAATTTTCGCATGACCTGTTGTGATGTTTGTGGTGTGTCATCTTTTCACGATTTAATGGTTTTTAAAACGACATGTTTTATGATGTGACGTTACTTGGTACGTATGTATGAATAAGTAAAGTATTATATAACAAAAGTGAAAGATAACGATGATGAAAAGTGGAACGAAATGAACGAATGAAAGTCATGCAAGCAAATGATGAAGGTTTACAACTCAATGAGGCAATTGTTTGCTCAACTGTGTGCGGTTTATCTAACCCTTGGAGAATGCGCATAGTGGTCCAATCTTTGTGATTGACCAAGATGTGATGGGGTCCTTGTAGCTTACCCCGGTACTATATCGACTATTTAGCATGACGTGAGGGTTTATTTATAAACCACGACATAGTACCGACTTTTGCATGACGTGAGGGTATAGCATATGGCAGGATCTAAATAAAGATGAACGATGTTAATGAATGAAAAGTATGAAATGTATGATGATGAATGATGACGAACGATGATGAACGTCACTGACTTTTGTATTCATCCATGCCTGCACCTCCTCGGCATCAATGATCACCTACCAACTATTTTTAGTGAATTAAATTATTTTATTTGTAAAACTAGAAGTCAGTCAGCGTCACTGATTCTTTATATACATAATAGTTGGCAGGTGATCATTAATGCTGAGGAGGTGCAGGCATGGATGCATAAGCTACTGGAAAAGATTTCAAGTCTACCATCCATATTTTGGAGGATGATATTGCGTTAATATAAATTTTGAGATGTAAGCACAACAATGTGATGATTTGACATGAATTTTGTTATTAATAAAAAGTTTAAAATCCGCTGCAAAATGATATGTTTTAAATGTTTTATGCAATGAATGATCAACCGTAAGCGTCCCAGAAACGGGGCCTTATAAGTTGGTATTAGAGCTAAAGTTTAAGAGACTTGGGTAAATTATTTTCAAAACCTAAAACTTAAACTGAGAATAGGACGAAAAAGGAAGGGGATTCAGTCCTACTAGCTACATGCCTGCAGGTAAATATTTAATGTAAACGTTTTATGTACGATAATGAAAAAGGAATTATATGCATGTGTTATGTGGTTTATGTGCTCTTAGTAGATTTGGATACTAATGTGGTCAGGATAGGAAACGCTTAGAGAATGAAGGGTAAAGTAAGTGGTTAATCACAACTGACCACTGTAATTAGGGACTTACTATACTTGACATAATCTGAGCTATTACCTTGAGTGACCATGTTGGTGTTTGAATCTTATAGCATTTAGCGATGACTGGTGGTAGATCTTCAAAGGCTTCACGAGGTGGAGTTCGTGGCGGACGTGGTGCAGGACCGCGTGTCATGAGGAACAGGGCTAAGACTGTTGAAACAACACCTGAAGAGCCCAAGCTTCATCACCATGAAGGCGGTGATGAGAGTGCTAATCTGAGGGCCTCAGTGATGGAGGCGATAGTTGAGAAGGTCCATCAGGTCATGTAGATGATTCTGGCGTCAGTGGTGACCTAGGTTATTATACCCGTCAAGGAAGAAGAGAGGAATAAGAAAAAGGAAAAGAAGAAAGCCGTTAGGCGAGGGGGCGAAGAAGGAGGTTCAGGGGAAAGGGAACAACGAGAGACTCAGATGGTTGTTTCCAGTAACAATGAGGAAGAGGAAGCTCTGTAGGAAACTATGAAGAGGTGTAATTATAGGGTGTTCCAGAGATGCAAGCCCCCGATGTTTGATGGGAATGGGAGTGCTACTGCCACCCGCCAATGGGTGAGGGAGATGGAGGCGGTACTTGATATCAGCGAGTGCCGAGAAGACCAGAAGGTGAAGTTTTCTAATCACTTGTTTGTGGATTCAGCCTTATGCTGGTGGGACAACATTGTCAAGGACGAGGGTAGTATGGCCATTAGTAGGATGAGGTGGCCGGAACTAAAGAAGTTGGTGATTAAGAAGTTCTGTCCTTATAGGGAGTTGGATAAGATTGAGAGAGAGTTCCTACAGTTGGAGGTGGGAACTATGACTCACTAGTTGTACACAACAAAGTTCAACGAGATGGTAGGGCTGGTTCTGGACCAGGTGGCACCCGTGTCACGAAAGATAAAGAGATACACCCAAGGTCTTCTGGCGGATATCCACAGACACATGATCACCGCTCGGCCAGGTACGGTTAGATCAGTGGTCGATCTAGTAGGAGATTATATGACGAGCAGGAGGTGATGGTTGTAGTGAATGTGAAGAAGAAGTAGAACAATGATAGGAATGGGAATAGGAAGTGGTACAACGATAGTGGTTTTGTTGCTGGAGGTAAAAAGATGAGGGTTGATGATCGAAAGGCGTTAATAGAGGGAGAGAAGGCATACAAGAAGTGCGAAAAGGAACATGCAGGAGAATGCAAGTGGGGATCAAAACTCTGCTTTCAGTGTGGGAGAGAGGGCCATATGGCAACGGATTGTCGAGTGGTGAAATGCTTTAACTGCGGCGAGGTGAAGCATATGAGTAGTGACTGCAAGAAACCAAGGGCTGAGAGCTCTAGAGCAAGAAATGGGACCAAGAAGGAGAAGGAGGGGCGGAGGGCTAAAGCCAAGGCATTCACCATGACCACGGAGGAGGCTAGGGTGGACCCTGACGTTATGTCAGGTACATTCCTAGTGAACCAAACTTGTGCCTCTGTGCTTTTTGATTCTGTTGCTAGTAGGAGTTTTATTTCTACTACCTTCTATTATTAGTTGCCCGCTGGGAGTAGAAAGAATGATGAGCTCATAGAAACTGCTATTGATAAGTCTACCAGAACTTCTGATGTGGTAGAGGATTGTGACATAGAGTTGGAAGGCCATAGGTTTCTGCTAAACCGTTCGTGATGCCCTTAGGTGGATTTGATGTGGTCCTAGGGATGGATTGGCTAGCATCCAACAAGGCAAATATTGTATGTCGTAAGAAGATGATTCGATTGATTGTGTCTGATGGGATTTGGTGACGATTTATGGCGATAGGGTTCGTACGGTCCTGAAAGTAATTTCAAAGGTGGTGGCATAGAAGTGTATGAGGCATGGACGTGGTGTCTGTCTGGCCTACGTGAAGGATGTGGATGCGATAGTGCCACGATTGTCAGACGTACCGGTCGTGTGCGACTTCCAGGACGTGTTCCAGGAAGATCTATCAGGAGTGCCACGTGACCGTGAGATCAAATTCCAAATCAATCTGATACCTAATGCCCAACCTGTTACTAAGGCGCCGTATCGTCTAGCTCCCTGTAAGATGAAGGAACTGATGACTCAGTTGTAAGAGTTGCTAGACAAGGTGTGGGTTCATTTGATCGAGTATCTTTCCATGGGGACCTCCGGTCTTATTTGTAAAAAAAGAGGATGGTAGTATAAGGATGTGTATCAACATCGTGAGCTAAACAAGTTGACGGTGAAGAAATGATGCTGTTATCGAGGATCGATGACCTGTTCGACCAGCTCCAGAGTGCCAGTTGGTTCTCGAGAATAGATCTCTGATCTGGTTACCATCAACTGAAGGTAAAGGAACAAGATATTCCTAACATGACTTTTCATACGTGTTATGGACACTAAGAATTCCTCGTGATGTCCTTTGGTTTAACCAACACACCAGCTGCTTTTATGGACTTCATGAATCGGGTGTGTCAACCTATGTTTGATAATTCAGTGATCTTGTTTATTGATGACATCCTGATTTACTCGAAGAGTGAAGAAGAGCATGCTGGTCATATCTGTGAGGTGTTGGAGATGCTTAGAAGAGAGAAGTTGTATGCCAAGTTCTCCAAGTGCGCGTTCTGGTTGCGTGAAGTTTAGTTTCTGGGTGATTTGGTGAATCCTGAAGGGATTATGGTAGACCCGACAAAAGTTAAGGCGGTGATGTAATGGAAATCTCCAAAGAAGCCATCCGAGATTCGTACTTTCTTGGGTTTGGCGGGTTATTACAGGAGGTTCATCTGAGATTTCTCCAAGAGAGCGTCACCGTTGACCAAGTTAACCTATAAATATATGAAGTTCGTATGGGGTCAAGAGTAGGAGAATGCTTTCGAAGAGATAAAGACGAGATTGACTTAAGCTCCTGCCTTGACGTTGCCTTAAGGGACTGAAGACTTGGTGGTCTATTCAGATACTTCTTATTCGGGATTGGGTTGCGTGTTAAGGCAATGGGGGAGGGTTATATCCTATGCGTCCTAACAGTTGAAGATCCATGAGGCTAACTACCCTACTCATGATTTGGAGTTGGCGGCTGTGGTCTTTGCATTGAAGATTTGGAGGCACTACTTGTACGGAACGAAGTGCACCATCTACACTAAATACAAGAGCTTGAAGTACTTCTTCGAGGAAAAGGATTTGAACATGAGCCAAAGGAGATGGTTGGAACTTATCAAGGATTATGATTATGAGATTCATTACCATCGGGGCAAGGCCAACGTGGTGGCAGATGCCCTTAGCCAGAAGGAGATACCCGAGCCGATTCAGGTGAGCGCTTATCAGTTGGTTATGACCTCCAATGTGATGAAGCAGTTCAAGGAATTTCAGGATGAAGCTCTAAAAGAGGATCGGATTAATTCCAAGCGAATGAATGGTCTAGTCGCCGAGTTAGGTGGAACACTCTTGGTGTTAGAACAGATCGAGGTGGATATGGATTCCTAGTTATGGGGATCTGCATGGGAAGATCATGGATGAGGCTCATAAATCTCGATACTCAGTTCATCCCAGTGCTAAAGAAATGTATCAGGACATGAAGAAGGATTATTGGTGGTTGGAAATGAAGTGCGACGTAGCGGAGTATGTGAGCAAGTGCCTTACTTGTTTGCAAGTGAAGGCAGAGCATCAGAAGCCATATGGAAAGTTCCAATCTTTGGACATTCCTGAGTGGAAGTGGGACCACATCACCATGGACTTCATTACGAAGTTGCCGCGTACGTGTTGGTCCATCAATGATCGAAAAACAGTGCTAATGTTGATGAAAAACAATCAAACACCACTGAAATGAGTATCTAAACAATAATCTATAGAAAGAGATTCAAAATATATCCATCTTAACCAAACTTGAATCAAAACACAAAGAACAAGGCTCAATGATAATGCAAATAATGATTCCAGCCAACATACACACTAAGAACAGTAATGCAAAATGAATATTCTCTGATTACGGTTATGCAAAACTTGATACAAAAGATTACAATAATTCATATGTATAGTAGAGCTAGTTTTGCTGGTTAGCGAAACTATCCTAACCTGTTGCTTAGATTCACCCGGCAGTGAAACACAGTTTCACCGGGTGACCTAAGTTAGCTGACTACGTGAAACTTCGCTTGTAGTTTCGCTGGGTCAGTGCGAAATACTACAAAACATAAACTAACTACCATTTATATATATAAAACAAACTAACATAGATCCTATTACAAACAAAACAAAATAAACTAACTTCTAAAGTGAGTCCAACCTATACTTGATCTTCAATACTCCCCCTAGGTTGGACCTCACCGGCTTCAGCTTGATTCTCCTCTTGAGCTCCAGCCTGGTCTTCCACTTGACCGTCATCCTCCTTGGCCTTCTTAGTTGCTTCCTGTTTAGCTCCAGCCTTTTTTACAACATCATCTTTATCATGTGCACTAGCTTGAAGTAATTTCTTTGTTAGATCCTACACGTCCATCCTTGCTTCATCAGCTTAAATAACTTTCTTGGTTAGCTCCCTGACTTCAGCTCTCACTCCCTGAGCTTTGTTAGCCACCCTTATGAATAGACTGGCTTCAGTTCTAGTTTCAGCTCCAGCTCCTGCCTTTATGTGATTTTCACATAATATCCTCAAATCTTCATCTCCAAATAGAAAAACTTCCATTGGATCAAACAATCTGATCTCTTGTTCACCTTTTAATCTAATCACTGCTTCCCCAATATTATTATCATAAAACCACTTGACAAAATCTTATAGCATCGGGGGAAGTGGATTGGGTACTCGAACTCTGTTTACTATTTTGGTAGGCTTTAATTTCAACACAATCTTGCCCTTACCAGTCGCCCAATCCAAGTCTTTCTTTGACCTCCTTCTCTCAGGCTTCATCTATCCAAAGACTTCAAAGTAGTCACTTAGCCCTTTCTTAATTTCCTTTTCCAGCATCATAGCTCTCTCACTCGTATCCACATCAAAGTTGTATTTCTTTGACCTCCTTCATCTATCTAAGTCTTTCTTGATTTGTCTACTCGGCTCCAGTCTCTCCTGCTACATCTGATGTATCTTTATCTGCTCCTGCAACATCACCCATGGGAGCTTCAACAACTGATTCACTCTTGTCACCTCCTACTTCATTAGCTCCCTCGGGACGAGCACTATCTTGCTAAAATTGTCTTGATAAGTCCCGGATATCCATACTCAGGTCATCTTGAGCTCTCACCTTCTCAGCTAGCTCCTTCACTTCAACTCTCACCCTTCACACCTTGTTAGAAACGACCATAAAAAAACTGGCCTCTCTCCTTGTCTCCTCCCCTACCCCTGCTTTAACATGGTTCTCATAAAGCACCAACAGATCCTCATCACAAAAGTGAACAGCTCCATAGGATCAAACAGTTTGTACTCTATCCCTTCCTTCACCCTGATCACTGCCTCCCCCGTGTTGTTATCATAGAACCATTTTTCAAAACCTTATAGTCTTTGGGGGAGGGGATCCGACAGCCTAACCCTATTCACCGTTTTTGGAGGTTTCACCCTCAGCACAATTCTCCCTTTGCCCATCTCCCAGTCTTTGTCTTTCTTTGACCTTCTCCTTTCAGCTTTCATGAAACCAAATGACTCAAAATTATCATTTAGTCCATTCCTAATCTCCTTCTCCAGCAGTTTGGTTCTCTCGCTAAGATCAGCATCCAATAACGACAGCACTACCAACCTTCTCAGATCCCACTTAGGCAAGGTCTTGAAAGTCTTCCTCTTATGCAAGTAAGTAATTCATCCTCCTCTCCTCTTTATCATATACATTTTAAGGCCGAGGTTATACTTCCAGCTAACAATCCTCTTATCAGCCTCCTTTTTGCTCAACCCTTCCATGCTTTGGAATAGGGGAGTCAGCTCCTCAGGCTCTTTCTCTTTTACAAACCAGTCTTCCTTCTCCATCTCAATCACATCATTTTTATCCTCTCCTTTCTTGAACACATAAGTCAGTGGTCTTTCATCCACTTCATAATATTCAGGTTCAGAATCATAATCTACCAACCGCTCGTCATCCTCTTCCTTATCAATCAATCCTTTCTCAGTAGCCTTCTCAGCACCTACAGACTGCTCTTGGAATACTTCTTCTCCTACCAGATCCTCCATGTTCGATCCTATATCCACAAATCCTGCCTCAAACACCTTTTCAACATTCTCCATATTAACAGACTCCTTCCTTATTCCAGACCCTCCTGCTTCCTTAGCTGCTGCACCAGATTTGCCCTCTCCTCCCTTGGAAGATCTACCCACGTGTAGAAACAGGTACTTGGAAGTATCAGTCAAATCATCTAACTCATGTTGAGTTAGCTGATTGGGGAGGCCGGCTACAACTTTCAAATCATTCACTTCTTCAAGCAATCTTTTGATCAGTTTGTTCTGATCTATCAACATCTTGGTCATCCCCTCAATCACTTCATCCTTATGCCTTTGCCTTAACTCTTGATTAATAAGTTTTGTCTTAATCATACTCAACTTATTTGCCAGAGTAGTGTTGAGGTTTCTTATCATATCCTCATCCAATCCGGCCCTTCCTTCCGTCCTTAGGGGCTCAGTAAAAGTTTGGTCCTTGTTCTTCATCCTCAAAAACATAATCCTTCTCCTTTACATATCTCTTCCTTTTCTTGACATCTTCAGACTGTTTGAGCCTTGTTTCTTCTGCTCTTTTATCCTCATACTCAACTACCCTCCAGATATAACCCCAGCGTTCCTAAGGATACATGTTTTCCTAGAGAGGAGTGATATTCCCGCTGAAATCATGCCTGATAGCACAACTGTCTGCACAAATACGGGTGTTCATCTGTACTAATCTCTTGATCTCTCCATGTCTAGAAATATTAGGAATGAGATCATCTATAATCATCTGAAGGAAAGAGGGTACAACAGCCACTTGTCCTTCTTTAGCGCCATAACATTCTCCGCCATGCAATCAAATATTAGTCTTGCAATATTGGCCTTCTGCCCTCTGCAGCAAACCACCATGGCTTTTGCCCAGTCCAAGTTTAGCCCATCTGATCCACCTTTACGGTGATCTAAGCACATGATAAACATGTGGGCTATATATCTCCACTCCTTGGAGAGAAATGACTTTTTGATTTCCTTTCTCGTGCCAAAAGGAGGTCCCTCATATCCCATCGACCTATAGGCATCAAATACTTCCTGATCTGATAGTATGACCTCCTCTCTACTATCCTCATCAAGTCTCAGCACCGTCGATATAACCTCAGCAGTGATGACTTGGTCATTCTCCAGAACCCTAGCCACAATCCTATGTGAATTGGCTCTCTATCATACTCAGCTATCCGCCAGAAATCCCTGATGTGTAAGTCATATATAGTAGGGGAATATGAGATCGCGTAGGCAATTGGAGATCTTTGTAACCATCGAATGCAGTCTCTAAATCCAGAAGCTTTTGGATGAGTGTCATCCAAGATGGCAGTAATGTTGTTCCTCTCATCAAACTTCAGATTTGCCATTTAATTTGAAAATCAGATGAAACGTATTAGAATGGTATATTAAACAATAATATTAAAGAAAAATAACAAAAAGATTAAAATTAAGCAAAAAACAAATTAATTTCGCTGGCTGAGATTATAGTACAGCAAAATTATAGTTTCGCTGGACAAGTTTTAGTTTCGGCAAACGAAAGTATAATTTCGGAAACAAATATTAATTAGTTTCAACACGACAGTGCAAATAGATTCGACAGGCCGAAACTATAGATTCGGCTCAGCGAAACTGAAGTTTGATCAGGGAAACTGTTAAGTTCGCTCGAACAGCATGACGACACAGTTTTGCTGAAAACCATTGAACTTTCGTTCAGTTTCTCTGGACTATCGGGACTTTCACAGTAAGAACTGCGAGGGTACCGAAGAGTCTCAATCGAATGGACTCACAATGTTGCCATTAAACCTAGAATATACTAAGGTCCTGAGTTTGAAACTCACTTGCGAATGAAAATCAAAGGTCAATCGAGAATCAAAAACACAGATGCTTAGGTTCGCATGAAAGCTCAATTAGTAAAATCCTAAATGTCTAAACCCTCGTTTGTGCGAAAATGAGGAGTTAATTTCACAAATTGAATTATATAGGGCTCAGTTTCGCAGGCAGCGAAATTACAGTTTCGCCCGTGTAAGCTCTGGTCGAAACTGACCTTGCAACGTGCAAAAGAGCCGGCGAAGTTGTAATTTCACCCTGCGAAACTACCAGCGAAAGTATAGTTTCGCTGAATACTTAAAAAATTGAAATTTTATTTTCTTTTTAAAAGAAAATAAAGAAAAATTATTTAGAAAATAATTAAAAGAAAGTAAGCAAAAATAAGCAAAATAAAAGAAAAGAAATCAAAAGAAATTTTCCCCACAAGACCTCACCACACTTCACGTATTTTTAAACAAAATCAAACGATGAAAAGGATATGAATGAGATGCTGAAAGGATCTTCTGGAGAATCAACGTTTGGCGGGATTGTTGATATACTTATCCCTTTAAGTTCATGCCTTCTTCGTTTCGACAGGTGCACTGCAGCTACTGTTATCATGTTTTGGTTCTTTTAAAGAAAACATTGAATGACCCTGTACCCACAGACATTTGGCAAAGAGACTTATCTTGTCCTCATGATATATTGAACAAATGACATGCTATGCCTGATTATTCCTCTCAGAAGCAACGAAGGTCCTTTTTCATAAGAAGGAAAACCCTTATAACATCAAATGATGAGAGCTCTAGGTCTATACTTACGTATAACAGAGGAGTTGATCAATTGAGTCTTACAAATGAGAGCTTCAGGTCTACAGTTACGTATAACAGAGAAGATCATCAATTTGTGCCGATGAGAGCTCCAGGTCAGTATTATCGTACAGCAGAGGAGATCATCACTCCAGGTCAATGTTCACACATAACAGAGGAGATGAGAAAAAATAATGTAAGAAGGGGCTTCTTAGATGTGAAGATGATTAAGCATGTAGCTTATAAGATAGGATGGAAGATCTAGACGCAATGATACTTTAGATAAGAATGACTCAAAACAGAGATATGACGTTGTTCTCAACCCTTTTGAAAAAGGACTTGTATCTTTGTGAAGGCCAAAAATGTCTAGGGAATAATCCAAGTCATCAAGTTTCTTGTTCGTATTAATTAAGCTGTGAGATTGCTGTCTACTTTGCTTTCTGGCTGAACATATCAAGCCTATCCCGCACAATACTATTAACATCCTTTAAATCATCCAGTATTCTCATTTTATTCTGCAAAAGAAAATAAAAAGATTATTTAAATATATATTCTCCCCTGAAATTTCTACGAATTAAGCAAGATGTAGAAATTTCTTATTTAAGTATATTTTATATTTTTTTAAGTGAATGATGAGAAAGAACTATGAATGGAGTAGAACGAAAAAGAAAGAAAGAAAATAAAGAAAGAAGTAAAGTAAAATAAAATAAAGAAATAAGTAAAAAGTAAAAAAATATGTACCTTAAATAATTTTAAGGAAAAGAAGTTTAAAATGATATTAGACCTAACATAGAGATCAATTCATAAAAACGAGGTTTATCAAATGTTTTAGTGAAGAGATCTGCTTTTTGATTCTTAGTGTCAATAGGGATAATATCAATAAACCCTTTTCCTGAGCATCACTGATGGCATGAATCCGTGTCTCGATGTGCTTGGTTCGGGAATGATGAATAGGGTTCTTGGCAATGCCGATGGCTGCTTCGTTGTCACAGAACAACGATGTATGGAGAAAGTTGATCCCATAGTCAATCACTGGTGCTGGATCCAGAGTACTTGTGAATAACAGCTGGAAGCTGTAATGTATCCTGCTTCTCCCATAGAGAGAGAAACAGTGGTCTGTTTCTTGCTTTGCCATGATACCAGACAATTTCTCAAGTATTGACAACCTCCTGTAACCGACTTTCTATATAACCTGCAGCCATTAGAATCACTATCAGAATAGGCATGTAAGTCAAAATTCCCACCGTAAGGATACCAAAGACCTAAACGAGAAGAGCCTTTAAGATAACGAAAGATTCATTTTACAGCCATTGCATGATACTCTTTCGGGGCAGATTGGTATTGAGCACAATATCCTACAGCAAAGGTTATGTCAGGAAGACTTGCTGTAAGATACATAAGGGAACTGATCATTGATCTGAAGAGATGAGGATCAACGGATTTCCCATTCTCGTCAGGAGTGAGGCAAGTTTGAGCAGTGAAAGGAGTGAGTTCAGGAGATGCATCATCCATCTTGAATTTCTTCAAAATTTCTTTAATATACTTCTCCTGATGAATAAGAATTCCTCTGGCTTTTGTTCAACTTGCAACCCAAGGAAAAAACACATCTCTCCCATCATGCTTATTTCAAATCGACTGCGCATGACCTCCTCAAACTCCCGACACAACTTCGTATTGGTGGAGCCAAAAATAATGTCATCCACATAAACTTGTACAATCAGCATCTCACCATCTACTTCCTTCTTAAATAATGTCATATCGATGGTCCCACGAGAAAAACCATTGCTTAAGAGATACCGTGTTAAGGTCTCATACCAGATTCAAGGAGCCTGATGAAGACCGTTAAAAGACTTATCAAGCTTGTAGACTTTGTCAGGAAAGTCGGGATCCTCAAAACCAGGTGGTTGACACACATATATCTCTTCATTAATGTCTCCATAAAGAAATGCACAATTGACATCCATTTGATAGACTTTGAACTGGTTATGTTCGGCATGAGCCAGAAAGATTCTGATAGCTTCAAGACGAGTGACGAGAGCAAAGACTTCGGTGTAGTCAATTCCTTCTTCTTGAGCAAAGCCTTGGACCACCAATCTGGACTTGTTTCTTACCACAATGCCCCGATCATCGGGTTTGTTCTTGAACACCCATATCATGCCAATTGGGCATTTGTTTGGTGAAAGATCGACCAGGGTCCACACTTTGAGTTTCCTAAACTGTTGCAGCTCTAATTGCATCGATTCAACCCAGCAAGGATCCTGAAGAGCTGCATGAACATTTTTCGGGACGATTTGAGATATAAAACAATAGAATAGACAAACGTTAATCAAACCAGATTGACTTCGTGTCCGAACTCCATCGGTGATAGATCCTATGATGTTATCATGTGGATGATCTTTCAAGGTTTTGAAACCAGTGGACATGGGTAGGGTAGTTGAAGACGGTTGGCTAATGGGTTGTTGATGGGTGGATGAAGGTGAGGTTGATGGTAAGGTAGAGTCAATTAGAGATATGGGTGATACCGGCTGAGATGAGATAGATGCAGGTGATGTGTGAAAGATATAGAAACAGGTGGAGTTGGAAGGTCAAATGATGATGAAGAAGATGCAATATCAACTGATGTAGCATCGTGTGCAGATGTGGTGGCAGGGGCTTGAGGGTTGACAGGTAATGGAGTTGGAGGAATGATAATTGTGTGAACATTGGAGACAGACGCATCATCGTCAAAACTGGAAGATTAAAGGAATTAAACACCGTATCGGAGTCAAAGAACCATGCTGGTTCAGATCGAACGTCGAAGGAATTAGATTCCTGCCAATCAACATAGAAGGACGCTTGAAAAATACGTGTTTTCTTGTTATATACCCGATAAGCTTTTGAGAAGAAGAATAGCCGACAAAGTAACATTCATCAGACACGGTACCAAATTTCGTCTTATGTGCCTGAGTATTCAATAAGGTGCATGAATAGCCAAATGGTCAAAAGAAGTCAATCAAAAGGCTTTCTCTTATGAAACAGTTCATAAGGAGTCTTCATTTTGTCCTTGACTATCAACACCCTGTTCAGAACGGATGAAGCACAATTCACCGCCTCAGCCCAAAAGATGATGGGTAAGGAGGATTCAATCAACATTGTACGAGCAGCTTCAATGAGGGTGCGATCCTTTTGTTTAGCCACACCATTCTGTTGAGTGGTTCGCGCAGCACTGAACTGCCTTAAAATTCCCTTAGTAGCACAGAACGAATCAAAGATCTGATTTCTGAATTCAGTGCCGCTGTCACTTCTGATCGCCAAAACCTTCCTCTTGCTTTTTGTCTCAATCGTAAGAATTAATTTCTATAGCTCTTCAGCAGCCTCTCCTTTGTGGGCAAGAAATCTCACGCAGGAGTATCTGGGAAAATCATCTATAACCACAAGACAGAAAGATCTTTTTAGCAATTGAATTTAGACTGATTGGCCCAAACAAATCAGTATGTAACAACTCGATGATGCCATAAGAAAGACTCAGAAGTGGAAGATTTGGACAAAAGATAGGTGAGTGTAGATGTTGACTCCCTTGAACTCATGTCGAGAAGATATGTGTCATGCTTTCTTGGAGCCCGCATTAACACCAACTCTTCTGGAATATCAACCTCTGATTTTAGAAAGAGACATTCATTGGACTTGAACAGGACCGGAATATCTTTAACACAAATCTAAGATGCACTCAACATATTAAAAGCAAGTTCAGGGACATAGTTGACTTTCTCTAGAGTAAGAGAGCCATTGGAAACCTCCCCTTGACCAACCATTTTCCCTCCTTTCTTGTCACCAGCAAATGCGACATATCCTCCATTGATTATACGATAGTTGGCCAATAAATCCTTTAATCCCGTCATGTATCTAGAGCATCCACTATCAACATGCCATACACTATTTACAACTTTAGTGGATGACTCCTGCAAAGATATCAAAGAACATATCAACCAGGTGAGACTGGACCCCAAGTTTGAACTACTTTGGGTTTTAGAGAGATTGGCTTTTTATGAAAGAAATTATTAACCAATCGAGTCAATCTACTACCAAATGAATTCCTATTAACATGTCTATGATGAAGCTCAGGACAATGCTTAACTACATGATCATCTTTACCACATCGAAAACAGTGTGGTTTAAATCTAGGTCTGTTATGCAATAAGGTAGGGATTTTATCAATGTATATTTCCTCATCACATTCAGACAGTCTAGAATCAATGTCACTGTATGTCTCATACATGTCTTTAGGTCTGTTTTTATTTGAAAAAGAATGATTATTTACAAAAGAAAATGACTTGTCATCTGATATACATGTGGTATTTGTACCACTTGTACTTGCTTCAGATGACGATGTAACCCTTTCGTTTGACACAGAAGTTTTTGTTGGGGTAAAAGATGGAATAAGGTGAGAGAAGAATTTTTCAAAACAATTAATTTAATTTTCTCGTTACTCTTCTTAGTCAAATCAGTCACAATATTAACGCAATCAGAAGAAGTAGCATCATTACAATTCAAAGCATTTATAGATGAAATAGAAACATCACTAGAACATGATAAGATAGAGTCTATTACAGATTCACTAGAAACAAAAACAGAATTTAAACTAGATTTATGATCTAAGACAGAATGCTGAGATTCAGGTGTTCTAATACTAGAGCATCCAAGTCCGCTAGTCGGTCCATAATCATAGTCCTCACGAACGTGCTTAGGATTCACACCTTCTAAACCTGCAGACATACTGTTAGTATCTATTTAGATCAAATCATTAGAAGGATGAGGAACATGCATAGGTGAATAACAGTAAGTAGTAGGATGAGGATAAACTTTAGCGTTTTCATATCCCAATCCTGTTTTAATCCTAGCCCCCCATTGAGATTTACATAAATCATCATGTTTCATTCCTGATATTGTCCACTTATCGAGCTTTGACTGAAGTTTGCTTGTTTCAAATTCAGCAAGAGCAACCCTTTCAGTCAAAGTGTTAATCTCAATATTTCTTTCCAAAACTATTCATTTTAAGTTATCATTCTCTTTCAAATCCTCGTTTAATATAACAAAATATTTAGACTCATTTATTTTAAGTTCCTCATTAATTCGTTTTAGATCTTTCTCACTATCAATTAATAAACTATTAGCTTTATAAACCCCAAATAACCTGATTTTGTAAGCTGAAGAACACATATCCTGAATTACCTTATAAGAAAGTCCCATCACCACCTTTTCTGCTGCCAGAGGTTTTTAACATTGGCACACCGGAGTACTCAACTTGTTTTCCTCGACAGTGGTAGCAACATCATCTTTTCCTTTTCTTGCTCAGTGGGCTGACTTCCTTACTTCCTTATCATCTCAATTTTACCTTCTTCTACCTTCTGATTCTCCTTCACTTTCACAGATACTTCAGCTTCATCTCTAAGTTCTTTGAATGGATCAAATTCATCCTCACAATTCACCTTCCTCATTCCTTCCACAATTTCAGCCACCAGCGCTTGGTTAATCTCTTCTCTCGTCTCTTCAACTTCAGTACTCCAATCAAAGTTAGAAATCAAAGCTGTCTCTTTCTTCTGTTTCATTTCTTCTTTATCCCCACTTGAAACCATCTTTGGAACTCCTGAATTGCTAGGATCAGTGATGATGGGCAATGGACATTCACGTTTGAAGTGTCCCAACTGTTTGCAATTGAAACACCTTAGTTTGGACTTATCAAATCCCAGTCTAGAGTTAGACCTTTGACCTCCGAAGTTCTTTCTTCTAGTGCGCTCCATGAATCTTCGGGCTCTAAATGTCAACATTGCCATTCGCCATTGAATGTCAGTCTCTTCAAGATCATCAGGATCCACCTGATACACATCCTCCATCGTCAATCCTTTGCCTTTCAACTCCCCTACCACTAGAGCTTCATAACTCTGAACAAACATACCAAAAAGAACCATTGTCTCGGATGGAACTAAAGTTTCACTATGTGCTTTCAGATTAGATTTATCTCCCCCAGCACTACCACAACCTCCAGAGTAATCACCAGTATTCACTCCGCCTTGACGAGATGCCTGCATTGGAGAGCTTGCAACGGAAGACAGTAGTGCAACATTCTGAGTGAAACCAGATGTAGGCATCATGGTTTGGTTGAATTCTCTTCTCTTCATTTCTAACTCGAAAGATTTCAATTTGTTGATCACATCTATAAGCTTGTAATCAGCAAAGTTTCTCTCCTGCTTTAGCATTCTCACTTGTAAGCTCCATTGGGGTGGGAGAGAGTCTAGAAGCTTATTCACCTGCTCATGATTACCCAACTGATCATCATACTTCTTTAGGGTACTTGATACTGACAAAAATCGATTGGTAATATCAGTAAGGTCTTCATTCTTATGTCTGACAAATGAATTAAACTCCTTCTAAGCTTGGGGTTTCTTATCCTTCTTCAGATCTTCATTTCCATCATAGAATTCACATAGAGCATCATACAAAGACTTTGCATTCGTATGTTCAGCAAATTGATTGTAGATATCAGGAGCAAGACGTAGAGTTAACGCTCCAAAAGCTTTCTGGTCTCGATCAATCAGCTTCAGATCCTTCTCGTTGAACATGGATGGGTCCATGTTTTGAGACGCGGTACCACCAAAGTGACCATTGGTATGTGCGGACCAGTGATGATAGATTCCTATTGATTGTGATCGGTGTAGTAGAAAAAGGCTTTGAGACATCTCCTCCAATCCTCAAAATTGTCACCGTTTATGAGTCTCGAAGGTCTGTTAGGAGCTACACTTTCTAGATCTGCAAGAGTGAGAGTAGTCATCTTTGACATGCTAGTTTCGCAGAAAAAATGACAATTTCACAGAAATTTAACAGTTTCACAGAGCTAGTTTCGTAGAAACTAGTTTCGCAGACCAGATGGTAATTTCGCTGGCAATTTCGGCAGCAATTTCGCTAGCCGGAAGCTTGAAAATACTTAGTTTCACCGACAATTTTGCATGAAACAAGCTTGACTTTCATTTAGTGGTACTTTCGACAGCAATTTCGCTTAGAATATGAACACAAGCACTGTTGAACTTTCGTTCAGGGTTTCTAATTTCGCAGACATGCTGAAAACAACTATGAAGGGCGAAACACTTGTAGTTTCGCTGAATAAAGATGACAGTTTCGCTGGATGATCAGTAATTTCACTGGATGAATCTGAAAACCATTTTTACTCTGAAAACAATCTGAAATCACCCAAATCTTAATGGATTTGAGATCTGATGATTCACAAAGCTTTCCCAACCAATAGCAAGCAATATTCAATCAAATTCCATATCAAATACACTCAAATTTGATTCAGAATTGATGAAATAGTGATATTGAACAAAAACAACCAAAAACCTCAAACAATCAAGAGTACTAAGGCTCTGATACCATTTTGTTGGTCCATTTGATCGATTTTCAGTACAAATGATGGTTTGAATCATTCAATATCAGAAGTAATAACAAACACAAAGATGGAGATGACTAAGAATAAGCAAAATGTATTCAAATATAAGCAAGTAATGATCCAATATAATCAAAAAATGAAAGCTCAATATATTTCAGTGGATAACAGCTTACAAATGCCTCTTGCAACACAAATACACAATTAGGGTTTTTGCAAGGATGCCCAACAATGAGCGAGATCAAATCTATATATAACAGTCCTAGTTTCACAGACAGTTTTATTGTGAGTGAAATTGTGCTGCCAAAACTATAGTTTTGCCCGATAGAAACAACAGTTTCGTCGGGTGAACTAAGTAGCTGACTATGAGGGAAACTACAGTTTCGCTCATAGTTTCGCTGGACTACAAAATTACATAAACTAATAAACATACAAAAGTAAACTAACATTAAACCTGTTACAAAGCAATATAAACATAATCTAATCTAAGTTGAGTCCAACCTATACTTGATCCTCACACCTCCTCTCAAGACAAATCTTTCTCTACATTAAACCTCAAATTGAATTCAGCCTCAGTAACTTCAATTCCTCCTACATTCGCTTCCTTCTCAACACGACTAGTTCCACACCTTCTCCCACATCACCAACACCTTCACCAACATCACCAGCACCTTCACCAACATCACCAGCACCTTCACCAACATCCCCAGCACCAGCTCCACTTGAATCAACATCAACTCTTTTATCTGCAGCTCCACTTAGGCCCTCTCCTGCCCTTGATGAACCTCCTAATCTTAGGAATGAATGCTTGGATGTATCAGTTAGATCATCAAGCTCCTTGTTAGGACCATGTACGAACAGAGTACTAACTGATTCAACGTGAAACCTGAAACAATAGTGCGGAATCCTATTTGATAGGTGATCCAATCAGTGAGAACGTAAACCTGGATCAATCTAAGGATAGAACAATGTTAAGAATGGATAGAAAAACGATCCGGGATGAACTGTGAACTTGGATGGACATGATAGAGCTCTCTAGACGGCTAGGGTATGAAATAATTCGAAGCGTTATGTTTTTTCCATGAATTACATGGTTATTTATAGGTTGTAGTGTACAGTCGTACGACTGAGCCGTTAGCATGGTTCAGTCGTGCGACTGAGCCATACGATTCGTTCATACGCACGACTGAACTTTACGAGTTGGTTTAATCATGCGGTTAAGCCAGTCTCATAAATCAGTAGTGCGATTGAGCCAATCACCTGGTTCAGTCGTGTGACTGGTCCATAAGCATGGTCCAGTAGCATGAATAACCATGACACTAAGTCAAACACATTCCTGAATTATTATTAACTCAGAACTATTAATAACTACTACAAACCCATATATAATATTCATTCAAGCGTATATTTCTAAACGATATAAGAATAAGACACATTCAATAGTAAATAGACATTCAAACACATATCAGATTACTAAAATACCCTTGTATTACACATATGTAAGAATGAAATACATAAACATTTAAGTACAATGAACTAGAGACATCGTGTATCAACAAACTCCCCCTTGGACCTAGTTCACTCTATTGTCTAACATTCTTAAAAAAAATCAGCAAACTTCTTGAACTTGTCTTCCGTTGTAACACCAGCATGTATCTCAAACGCGAAGCTCAGCCTGATCACATGCTGGAATTGTAAAGCTTGCACAATATCCGGAGTATCATAGAATAGTGGCCACTTGTATAACGTGTAGACATCATCCTCAGACAAGTTTGTAAGCCATATCAGGTCAAACACCCTGATAGTCTCAATCTTTCCTTTCTGATTAAGTACAATAATGGCTTCACCTGTCCTCCATTCATAATACCACCATTTGAAGTAAGGCGTGAAGTCCTATGGCATTTTCCTCGATGGAATCTTTGTCATAGTCCTGGGAGGTCTCCACTTCAAAACTACCATCGCTCTTCCTATAATGGGATCAACTTCAGTTTTTCTCACGAACCTCCTTGGTAGGTTTTAAGTTCACCCACTTCGTGTGATACTCTTTCTTTAAGGCCCTTTAAAACCACCCTGAAATCTGTCTTAAGTCTGCATACAGTAGATTTAAACATGCTAGTCTGTTCAGCTTAAAACTAGGAAGAGTCTTCAGATCATGAGGATGTCTATAGTACTCAATATCCTTCTCTCTTTTGACAGCATAAACGTTTAAGTCTTCAAAATAAGCCCAGCTGATTATTTTCCCTAACACCTTCTGATGCCTTCTAACTTTATACAACTTTGTGTAGGCATTCTACTTTGCAGGTTCATTTTGGTTTCTCATCTCAGCCAGACATGTAGCCCACTCAGCTTTTCTCTGCTCTGCATTAACATCATCAGCTTGAGCTGTCTTCTCAGTCGATTCTTTCTCAGTGACCTTCTCATTTACCTTGTAGAAGGTTTCATTATCAAACATCTCACCTAAATCAGGTAAGACTTCTCCATCGTCATTAGTGTACTGTGGATAATAATCAGATGTGACATCCTCCATTTCCACCTCATCTACACCATGCACTTCCTCATCGCTAATAACATCGACTTCTGGTGTGTCTCTGATGATCTCATCGGGGTTTAGTCTAAACATCTCTGCAATCTGTTCATCTGATAAGTCATGGATGATCTCCCCCTCTTATGGTGCATAACTTACTGATCTCCTAACAATCCCATGCAAATCAAGAATCATAGTAAACTGTGTCTTGATTGCTGGAGAGGTGCAACATCATGTTCATCGACATGGTGAGATTTTTCTGCTAGATAGAATGATCAACATAGCAAAGTTTAATAAACATCATTGCATTTCACATAACTCAACATTCATTTCATTAATTTAATACATTTCAATACATATATGTTCAAATTGTATAAACATATTAATCGTTACTTGTATCTTTATCTTGATGATCTTTGTCTTGAGGAGCTGAGGAGGAAGCTCCCTGATCTTGGTTCTTTTTGGTTCTTCTTTCTTTATCAGATTGATGTGTTGTTGGAGCTTTGCCTTCACCCTCAGGTTGATCATCATCATCATCATCTTTGTCCTTCTGCACATCTATCTCATCTATGTCTTCCTTATCATCCTCATCATCAGACTCATCATCACTTGAGTTATCATCATCATCATCGTCTCCATATCCTTTGATCTTTAATGTTTCATTCTTCCTACCTTTCAATCTTGACATGATCTTCTTGTTTTTCTTCTCTAACTCGTCAATCTTCTCAGTGGATGCTAACGGAAGCTGATTCTGAGTTTGACGAGCCTCATGTCCCTAACCAAGGTTGTTAGGATCGTTTTTGTACGGAGTACTAACGGATTCTACGTGAGACCAGATCAAATAGCACGAAATTCTATTTGATTGGCGATCCAATCAATGAGAACGAACAACCTGATCGATCTAACGATGAAACAAACGTTAAGAACAAGTTGGAATCGATCAGGAACGAACTATGAACTTGGATGGGTGACTTAGGACGCTCTGGACGGCTTGGGTATGAAAGTATTCGAAGTGTTATGTTTTTCCACGAATTATGTGGTTTTTATAGGTTTTCAGTGTTAATTCGTACGACTGAACCATTAGCATGGTTCAGTCGTGCGACTGACTCATGCGGTTGACTCATACGCACGACTGAAGGTTCAGTCATGCGACCAAATCAATCTTATGTCTCAATCATACGACTGATCCAGTCACCTGGTTCAGTCGTGCGACTGGTCCATAAGTATGGTTCATTCATACGTATGGGCCATAAGTATGTTTCATTAGCATGAATAACCACTTGACTAAGTTGAACACATTTCTAAGTCATTATTGACTTAGAACTATGTACAACAACTTCAAACCTATATATAAAGTTCATACATGTGAATCATACTCAATACAATAATAATATGAAATAATCAAGCACAAATAAACATTAAAATGCATTTAATTTATCGTTGAGTCATCACATTACATCAGTGTAAGAAATGAAAGACTATTACATTTAAGATCATAAACTAGGTACATAATGTATCAACAAACTCCCCCTTGGACCTAGTTTAGCCTATTGTCTTACATCCTTCACATGCTCTTTGAATTTCTTGTACTGCTCTTCTCTTGTGACTCCCGCGTGAATCTCAAACGTGAAGCAGAGCCGTATAACGTGTTGGAATTGTAGAGTTGTACAATATCCTGCGAGTCATAGAGCAGTGGCCACTTGTAGAGTGTATAAACATCTTCTGTAGACAAGTTGGTTAGCCACATCGGGTCAAACACCCTGATAGTCTCGATCTTATCTTCTTTGTGCAAAACTATGACTGCTTCTCCCGTCCTCCAGTCATAATACCACCATTTGAAGAGTGGAGTGAAGTCTTGAGGCATCTCCCGTAGTGGGATCTTAGACATTATGCGTGGGGGACTCCACTTCAGCACTACTTTCGGTCTTCCAGAAATAGGATCAACTTTGATCTTATGAATGAACCTCTGAGGTTGTTGAGGCCTGAAGTTGATCAATCTGGAGTGGTATTCCTTCTTAAGCACCATCTCGAACCAACCCGACATCTTTCTTGGGTTGGCGTACAAAAGGTCTAAACAGGCTAACTTGTTCAGCTCAAAACCGGGAAGAGTCTTCAGATCATGAGGATATCTGAAGTACTCAATCCCCTTCTCTCTCTTCACGGCGCACATCTCTAAGTCCTCAAAATAGGCCCAACTGATGATTTTGCCTGACACCTTTTGATGTCTCTTTACCTTGTACAGTTTGGTGTAGGCGTTTAGCTTTGGAGGTTCTCGTTGGGCTCTCATCTCCTTCAAACAAGCTGCCCATTCGTCTTCTTTAACTCAACATCAGCGTCTGTGGCTTGCGCTTTATCTTCCTCCTTTTCTTTTTCTTTCTCTTTCTCATCAAGAGTTCGAAAAGTATCACTGCTAAATGTTTCACCCAGATCGGGGATAACATTACCCTCATGGTCAGTGTACTCTGGATAATACTCTGATGTAATATCCTCAATCTCGATCTCATCCACGCCTTGAAGCTCTTCATCACTAATAACATCGACCTCAGGAGCGTCTTTGACGAGCTCGTCTGGATTTAATCTGAACATGTTTTCGAGCTGCTCGTCAGTTAGGTCGTGGATGATCTCTCCTTCCTCAGGAGTGTAGCTCACAGATCATATTACGATCCCTTGCAAATCAAGAATCATAGGAGCTGAGTCTTGATTTGCTGAAGGGGGGCGACATCATAGTCATCTGTTTGTTGAGCTTCATCTGTTTGATTAAACATCAAAACCATCACAAACAAATCAATAATCAGGACATTTAAACATAAATAATCATTACTTACATTAATGTAATAAATAATTCAAGTACAAAAGTTTGCAAATACAAAAACATCTAGTCATTACTTTTGTCTTGGTCGAGTGTCTCTTCAGCTTGAGAAGCTGAGGAAGAGGGTCTCTGATCTTGATTCGTTTTAGTGAGCCTCTCCTAAGAAGATGGATTTAAGGATGATGCAGAGGCATCACCTTCTTGATCATGCTCATCATCATCATCTCCTTCCTTATCTTTACCACTTCCTCCTGCCTCAATCTTATCATCATCATCATCCGATTCATCATCAGAAGAATCGTCATCATCATCATCTCTATCATCACCATCGCCCTTTATCTTCAAGGGCTCACCCTTCGTCCCTTTCATCCTTAACATCAGTTTCTTGTTCTTCTTCTCCACCTCCTCGATCCTCTTGACCGATGCCATCAATAGCTCATTCTGTGTAGTAAGGGAACGGTGAGCTCTAGCCACCGTTCCCTCAGGAGCAGCGTCCTTCTCTGTCAGCTAGGCTATCTGTTTGCCCTGAGCATCATTGACTGCTATCAACTGATTCATCTGGTTAGCTCTCAGATCATCTGTCGCAAGTAGCATGAGCACCAGTCTGTTGAGGCTAGCCAACTGCTCCTCGAACCTAACAGTGGGTAGAGAATATCCCTGTGGAGGTAAGAATGAGGTGGAAGTGCCAGCTTGGGGTACGGTAGGTGTGGTGGTGGATGTGGTATAGATGGGAGTGTCAATGTGAGTGGGTTTTGGTGGAATTGATGTATGGGTGGTTGAGGTGGATGTGGATGTTTGAGTGTTGGTAGGAGTAGTACTGGCTGTAGTGGTGGCAGTGGTGGTGGCAGTAGTGGTGGTAGGAGTGGTGGTAGTAGTGGTGGTAGGAGTGGTGGTAGGAGTGGTGGTAGGAGTGGTGGTAGTAGTGGTGGTGGTGGAAGAAGTGATCAGAACAATCCTTCGCCTCTTGCCCTTCTTGTCATGAGGTTGGGCCATCTTCTTCCTCCTTGAGCCCTTGGCAATCGGGGCTCCCCCTAGGCTAATTGGCTAGTCGGGTGTATAAGTAGGATCAGTGACATCAGTATCACCACCCTCAGAACCAGCCTGGCGTCCCGCAACCGCCTCTTTGCCCTTTTCGGTAGCCATGACTCGGCTACCGACTGTCCTCTTCGGAGGCTCATCATCTGACTCCTCCCCCTCTTCATCTAGCAGGAAGTCCCGATGGATGGCAGCCTGCTCAGATCCACCGGGAGCTGAGAAACTACTGTGTGGAGGTGGTGGAGACGTAGTAGATGTGTCGGTGGCTCGTGGATGACTAGAGCCAGCGTCTCCACCACCCTGACCATCATCATGGTCGTCATCATCGTCGTCATCGTCAGCTGGACCCACTATGGGCTCAACATCCGAATCACTGTCGTCGTGACGTCACTTCTTTCGAGAGGGCGCCACACAGTCCTCGTTGGCCAGATGGACGAAAAGTCTCCTAACCGAGGGCTTTACCTGCTTCCCCCAGTACACCTTCATCCGACCCAGTGTGGTGTCATCCATCACCTCTAAACACACTGCGTCATCCTTCTCCTTGGGCAACTGAGGAAGCTTCTCGTCTATAATCATCTGTAAAAACCTCAGATACATGCAGAAGCCTTCCTTGCCCTTCGCCTGCATGGTCTCTGTTAGATACATGAAGAACATATGAGAGAAACTGAACGGGTGGTTCAGTACTAGTGCAACGTATGCGTTTTGGATTTGGTCGGACATCTCATCAAATCCTCCACGCCTGGAGGCAACGCACTTAAGGATCATATGTTCCAGATACTTAAATTGGGGGCACATGTTGCTCTTGTTTAGCACGCCGACATTGATGCCGCCGGCGTACTTGATCCTTAGGAAACATCCCCATATAGTCAGGGGATGTAGCTTGGTTGGGTAGGCTCCGTCCTCACCCAGATCCAAGACTCTCCATAAGTCGTCCTCCCTGACATCGATGTCTTGACCAAAGAAAGAACTTCGGATGTGGTATGGCTCAACTGATCTATCAACTATGGCATTCTCCCAGAATGCCTGTTGAATAGACTTGTACGGTGTGCAGGGAGTCAAGATGGATCAGTAAATCCTCGATCTACAGAAAAAAGCAATGATCCCGGCAAACTCAGAATCGTTCCGGGATGTAGCATCTAGATGAGCACAGATGTTGTGCTTGGTGCTCATCGTCCATCTCTCAGCCACATTGCTACAACACAAGAAACAAGTACGTTAGATCCGTTCATAAGAAAGAACAATTGAATTTGAACAGATTATGACGAACTGGTTCATTCGTACGATTGAACCGTGCGACTGAGCTCAGTCGTATGATTGAGCCTACGACTGAACTTAGTCGTATGCTATGCCGTGCAGTTGAGTCAGTCATGCGACTGAGTCACCGATTGATTCAATCGTGCGATTGAATCATGCGCCTGGCTCAATCGTGCGACTGAAGTTCATGAGCATGTCCATTCGCATCTGCACTGTTCGAGTCCAAGAATTTGAATCTTTGTCAAAACATTCAATTACACTTCGAGTTTAGATTCATTTGGTTCGCAGGGACTCGATATAACACTTAATTTCATTTAAATCAACGTTTATGTCCATTTAAGTGTTCTATTTTAGAGTTTTAGTCACGGTTCTTGTTTTTTTTAACAATTTCAGACATTTTTGGTCATTTAATCTCCTCATTAGTCCCGATTTCGTTCTCAAAGTACTTGTAGATGAACAATAAATGGTCAGTAACTCAATCGGAGAGATAATCACACTAAGAAAAATTTGGGCAGAGTGGCTGGGTAGTTAGGCGGTTTTTGAGAGTTTTTGAAGTCAAGTAGGGTTTACGACCGACTGAGCCCCTTTTATACTAATCTGTGTTTCAGTCGTGTGACTGGACCTATACGCATGATTCATTCATGCGACCGGGGTTCAGTCGTACGACTGACTTAAACGTCTTCAGCCAGTCGTACGATTGGTTCATACTTATGATCCAATCGTATACTTTGCCCATACTTATGGTCCAATCGTGTGATTAGCTCATACTCATGGTCCATTCGTGCGATTGATCCATACTTATGGTCCGATCGTGTGATTGGTCCATACTTATGATCCAATCGTGCGATTGGCTCATTCTTATGAGTTTGACTTCACTTTTCCCAACCTTTCAAAACTTGAATTTTATATATGACATTATGACTATTGATCATCTCAGACATGATCCTTTTAACTGAAAACTTTTGATCACCTCAGACATGATCCTTTTAATCAAAACTGTTTGATCGCCTCAGACGTGATCCTTTTACTTGAAAACCATTTGATCACCTCAGACGTGATCCTTTTAACTTTAAGACCTTGTGATCACCTCAGACGTGATCCTTTTAACCTGAAGACCTTGTGATCACCTCAGACGTGATCCTTTCAACCTGAAGACCTTGTGATCACCTCAGACGTGATCCTTTCAACTTGAAGACCTTGTGATCACCTCATATGTGATCCTTTTAACATTCCAGAAACAGGTTTTTATTAGATTAAAGTTAGGTTCAATTTATGACATTTACAGATTCCTCTTGTTACATAGTCTGACGACGACTCGATACAGACATAACTAAAACTAAGAAAAACTTTAAACAAACTGAATTAAGACAATTTTTTCCATGTGAGGTGGGTTGAAAACATTTTAACTTTCCTTAAAAGATTTCTCCCCCTGAGCAGAACAGCATCAAGCATTTACATCTTATCTAGAAAGACTCTTATGGAATCATACAGGTATAAACACAATTATTTGGGACCTTTTATATTTATGTAAATACAAATAAAGTTATATTTACCAATCACAGAATCTTATTTATCTAAGAGTCAAGAGCACTAACAGAAAATCATGCTAGAGCTGTTATGTAGTACACATTGATTTTATCCATCGGGGAATACTACCATGATGATTGTCAGTATATTTGTCCACCTAAATCCATACACAGAATTTTGACATACATTGGTGATTATTTAGGTGTGTTATTTCAACAAGCATTTGTGGATCCCACACTTATATGGTAATAAACTTTCCTCAGGAGATTTTTGAGCGGTCTACGGGTTTTGATAAGAAGAAACTATTCTAAGAGCTTTCAAAGAGATGCCAAGCCTCAGTTCAGTGCCATCGCACAACAGAGAGGCGCAAACAACAATGAATTTTAGAATATTTAGGTTGTGCTTATCCGCAGGTCAGTGTCATCTCACGACAGAGAGGCACACAACCTATTTTCTTGTTAGAGCAATTTTATGATACATATAACGCACCAACAACATCAGTCATTAGCTTGATTGCATTTCACATTTTTTCATTTTGCTCATTTTTATGGTCATCCGCACATATTTTGTGACGTTCATTTTGCTCTTCACCCATTATTGGATGTACGTTGATTGTGTTAACTAGACATAAGATGGAAACCCACAGCTTGTTGAACGGCTTAGTTTTAAAGTTGTTCACCAATGAAGTCTACTTGTCTATTGTGTTGAATCTACCGACACATAATATAATGGACTAGCAACCCCTAGATCTACTTTCTCTATGTAACCATAGTAGCAGACTAGCTTACTATCATATTTCCACTCATTAGGCTGTGACTTCTTAGACTTGTAAATTTCTGTAGCTTTGAATATAACATTTTAGAATATTTTAAATCTATTGGTGTCCCAAATAATTTGATGTCTGTGTACTATCATATTCCATTCAGTTGAATCGATTTCACAGATGTGATGTCTTGGCTTTTCAGCTTATCTGCCCACCCTTGTTTTTTTATTTTTTATTTTTTTGAGTAATTAAATACTAACTACTAAAATTAAAACTATTCTCCCCCTAAAATTCTAAAACCGAAAATTTTTTTGTGCTTTTTGAATTTTTAAAGACAGAAAAAATGAAAGAAAATA
Source organism: Flaveria linearis (assembly GCA_024085815.1). Taxonomy (NCBI): domain Eukaryota; kingdom Viridiplantae; phylum Streptophyta; class Magnoliopsida; order Asterales; family Asteraceae; genus Flaveria; species Flaveria linearis. The sequence goes on from CM044018.1 coordinate 23,897,888, forward strand.
AAGAAAAAATAAAAAATAAAACATAGAGTCGGACTATGAGCTTGATTCTTCTGGAATCACATCATCTTTCTTTTTAATGCCATTGACCTCTAATAGATACTGAAATCGAGGTTTATCAAAAGCTTTTGTGTAGAGGTCGGTGTGTTGGAAATCCGTGTTTATTTTAACGACATCGATTAATTGTTTTTCAAAATAGTCACGTATGAAGTGATATTTAATACCGATATGTTTAGTTTTGGGGTGTTGGACCGGATTTTTAGTGACAGCAATAGCAGTAGAATTATCAACAAAGATAGGGGTTTTATAAAATTGCAAACCATAGTCTCGCATTTGCTGTTGAATCCAGATGATTTGTGAACAACAACTTGCAGCGGCAACGTATTCAGCTTCACATGTTGACAGAGCAACAAAAGTCTGCTTCTTACACTGCCAGGTGACTAATCGTCTTCTAAAGAACTGACATCCCACAAATGTTGACTTGTAATTCATCTTGCAACCACCATAATCCGAATCACTATACGTTGTAAGCTCAAAATCATCATCATGAGGATACCACAACCCAAGGGTTGGAGTATCCTTCAGATAACGAAATATCCTTTTTACCCCAATTAGATGATTCACTTTAGATTTTGCCTGATATCTGGAACAGAGACACGTGGCATACATAATATCAGGACGAGAAGCTATGATATACATGAGAGATCCGATCATTCCTCAATACATAGTGGCATCAACCAGATCATCATTTTCGTCGGGTGCCACATCATGGTTCGTGGCAAGTGGAGTACCTGCAACCGCTGCATTCTCCATGTCGAACCAACTCAGGGTATCTCCAACATATTTGGTCTAATGCAGGAAGATACCATTTGGTGTTTGATCTACTTGTAAATCGAGAAAGAACTTCATCTCTCCCATGGCACTCAGTTCAAACTCAGCTTTCATCACAGATTCGAATTCTTTACATAATGCTTCATTCTTGGAACCGAAGATTATGTCATCCACGTATATCTGCACCAGTAGTAAATCACCATCTTTCTCTTTAATAAACAACATGCAGTCAATTACACCTCTGCGAAAGCCATGTTTCAGCAGATAAGTGGAGAGTTTCTCGTACCATGCTCGAGGGGCTTAATGGAGCCCGTACAAAGCCTTTTCTAGTTTATAGACTCTATCACGATGATTAGGATCCTTGAATCCTTCGGGTTGACTGACGTACACTGTTTCACGGATCTCACCATGAAGGCACTTTTCACATCGAGTTGATAAACTTTAATCTGCATAAAGGATGCATAGGCTAGGAAGATTCTAATTGCTTCCATCCTTACCATAGGTGCAAACACTTCATTGTAGTCAACTCCTTCGACTTGCCTGAACCCTTGAACTACAAGCCTAGCCTTGTTTCTGATTTTGACCCCTTGGTCATCCTTCTTACACCGAAGAACCCATTTAGTGCCAATCACCTTTGCACCTTTTGGTCTATCCATAAGAGTCCAGACTCCTAACTTTTTGAAGTGAAGGAGTTCTTCTTGCATAGCACTTACCCATGCCTCATATTTTAAAGCCTCGCTTACATACTTTGGCTCAACTTAAGACACGAAACATCGATAAGCACCATCGTGTAGATATCACTTTTCCATGACTGCAGCATAATCAACTGAGTATAGCTGTTTCTTGTCTGAACTCCCGAAAGAATATCCCTGATGATGTTGTCCAGGGGATGATGCATATTAACTCGAGTTTCGTGAGTGGTGGGTACTGCTACTTCATTATCCAGATGCTAAATCCCAGGTTCAGTTTCTGTGGCTGTTGGAGTAAGGGGTTCAGAAGTTCCAGTTGCATCATGATCAGATGCTGGTGTAATTTCAGTAGTGGGAATCTGCTCCTCCTAGTTTGCACTCTCAGTTTCAATAACCTCATCATCGGAGGAAGAATCACTTACCTCAAGCTCTCCCCCTGAAGGGCTAGAAGTATCTTCTAATGAAACCGTTGATGTCGAGTCTCGTGTAGGAGTGTTCAGAACATCGTACATCATTTGAGCAGCTAAGTCATCATCAGAATAGGAAGGAGGTAGATTGAAGGATTTAAAGAATCCATCATAGTCAAAGAAAAAGGAAGGTCCTTTTCCCGCGGGGGGGGGGTGGTGTATCTTTGTACATTAACGTTGCACGACACTTATACCTGACCAGTTGAGTTATTGTAAACCCTTTTGTCTGGTATACTGTATCCAAGGAAGATACCTTCTTCTGACTTCTCGCAGAACTTCCCAGTCTGATTTTTCTTTAGCAGCATGCAGGGTGCGCCAAATGGTTCCAGATACTCTAAGTTGGGTTTACGTTGTTGGAGAAACTCATAACAAGTTTTTCCATGACGTTTGACCACTAAGACCTAATTTAGAGTATAACATGCATTAGCCACTGCCTCGTTCCAGAATTGAACTGGCAGTTTTGAGTCAGCTAGCATTATCCTTGTTGTTTCTATCAAGCTCCTATTCTTCCGTTCAGCAACGCCATTCATCTGTGGAGTGTAGTTAGAAGTGAATTGATGAACAATCCCTTTCTCATGACAGAATGCCTCCATCCACTGATTCTTGAATTCTGTCCCGTTGTCTAAACGTATTTTCCTAACTTTCAGGTTGTAGAGTGACTCCAATGTGATAACTAGATGTTTGAAGGATTCAAATGTCTCTGACTTTCCTTTCAGAAACATCACCCAAGAGAATCTTGAGTAATCATCTGTCACCACAAAGCAGTACCAATCCCTAGCTATGCTTTTTTTGCTGACTGGCCCAAACAGATCCATGTGTAGAAGCTCGAGAGGAATGTCGATAGAATTAACTTTCTTTGACTTGTGAGACTTCTTTGTCTGTTTCCCTTTCTTGCATGCTATGCAGAAGTCTGGAAGCAGGAAGCTCTTGACAGTAACTCCATCCACTAGATCATTCTGAACCAATTGTTTCATCTTTCTGGGATTTATATGTCCCATTCTCCTGTGCCAGGAAACTAAATCTCTTTCTGTTGCTTCTGATAAGAAGCACTGAGCCGTAGACTCAATTGTGGAGGCTTTTTATAGGTCCAAGACATATAGGTCGTTATATTTTGAAGCTGACATTAGAACTTGCTCCTCTAGGATGACATACTCCTTTTCAGTATGTAGCACTTCTTGTTGTCAAACACAACCTGGAATCCCTTATCATAGATTTTGGAGACAAAAAGCAAGTTGTTTTGCAATTGCTGAACGTAGTTAACCTTATCAAACTTCACTTTCTCGTTTCCCACTTCACCTTGTGTGGTGATGTAACCTCCTTTATTCCCAGCGAATAATACGTGTCCCCCTTTAATTTGCTTGATGTTGAAAAGGAGGGACGAGTTCCCGGTCATGTGCCTGGAAGCCCCACTATCAATAATCCAGGTATTAGTGATAGAGCTGTAGCGGACACCCTGCACATAAAAAGGAAATGATTAGTTCAGGTTTGGGACCCAAGCCTTAACTGGCTTGGGTGTCCTAGAGGTATCACACATCATGAACTCAACCCACTGACCTTCAGAGGATGAGGATGCATCTTTCTTTTTCTTGTCATCACTATCAGACACATTAATTGATTTTTCCTTCTATTAACCAGTTTTGTGTAAGGCCTGTTTATGGTAAACAGACGATTGGCTTATGGTTTGAACTTTTGGTTCACTAATAATCCTAGGTTTAACCTTAGGTGGCACAGCTTCGCTTTGAGCTTGTCTGTGTTGACTTTGGTGTTTTGGAGGAGTATTAGATCTAATTTTAGAAAATCTTGGTTTTTCATCATCAAAAAGTTCAATTTTCTTTTTAGGTGTCTGATAGTAAGGACAATTTGGAGAAATATGTCCTCGTTTTCCACAAATGTAGCAGGATCTTCCTTCGACAGTATGAGAAAAATTTTGTTGTGGGGTTGAGTTTGGTCGGGGGCTTGGTAGTTTCTCTTCCTTTTTAGATGTTTCACCTTCTTTAACAAACTTAATTGTTTTAACATTTTAAACATCTTTTGCTTTCATTTTATTAGGATTTTGATGATTTACATGTTTAGGGTTCATTGATTTAGATTGTTTAGGTTCTGAAGTTGACGTTTGTGAACCTGACCCTAAGTTAACCTTTTAATTTTATCATCCAAATCCTCAACAGGCATCTTATGTTTAGATATCGAAGTAGTAGCCTTCTGTTAAGTGAAAGACTGCATAGTTTTACCTGTAGAATCTGGATCACTGACCAGAGGAGTAGACACCACATGACCCTTAACCGTCATTTCGTTCATTCACTAACTTTTGAATTATGTGAGAGGAACTTGCTAAACTGTGCAGTTTTTGTTTTAATGATTCAACTTCAATTTGTAAAACTGCTTTTTCATTTTTAGTTTCTTCGAAAGTGGTTAAGTAGAACTTAATGTCATTTGATTGATTTAAGGCAACAACCTCGGTTTCCCTTAGTTGTTTCCCTAAAAGTTCTAACTTTTCTTTGAAGCTGCACTCATTTTGTTTTAAAACACGATTTGATTCAGTGCAGAGTTGTAAATCATTTACTAGATTATCATTATGTTCTAATAACCTAGCAAATTTTAAATCAATGCTTTCTCTAAATTTATTACACTCAGCACAAGCATGTTTCTTAAATAATTCGTCTTTGGAGTATACCTGTGTAGAACCAGACGAATCAACCATCAATGTAGTGTCAGACTCTTCAGTAACTAGAGATTCTGAGTTTGCAGCACTTAGTTCCTCTTCAACAAGATGATCAATGACATCTATAGCTTCTTCGATATCTGAAAGTGCATGCTCAGCTATAACGTCTCCTTCACTTGTAGATCCATCATCCAAGGTATCAACTAATGCAACATTTGATTCTCCCTCAGATACAAAACGGAAGGACCAGTCTTGTCCTTCATCTCCCTGAGCAACCAAGGCCTTAGATTCTTTACTTGATGATGCTCCAACCTTCTCTTTATCTTGACGGTTGAATGTAGGAAAAGGATTTCCATTCCCAGTCTTCTTTGGCTTTACGCACTCACGTTTGAAGTGCCCCTTTTCTCCATAGTTAAAGCACATGACCTTGGTTTTATCAAACCCAAAAGTAGTATCCTTAGTAGCAACCAAGTTCTGCCCTGTCTTCTTTACAAACTTCTTAGCCCGTCTAACAGCACTGGCTAAGGCCCACATGATATCCTTGTGCTCCAACTCATTTTCATCAACTTGCTCGTAGTCCTCATCAGCAAGATGACAGTTTCCAATCTTCCCAACGACTAATCCATCATAAGATTGAACAACAGCAACTAGAAGATCCATATGCTTTTTAGCAACTTCCATAGTGATATTTCTGAGATTCTCAGTCTTCAGCTTGGTTGTATTTGTCTTAGGAACAATATATTGGGTTCCAGATAACCCTGACGTTTTGTTTCCTAAGGAACTACTTTGGGAAGGAGCAGAACAGTTAGACACAAATGCCGTTTGTAGCGGTGCACCTGATGAGGCCGGAGTTGGAACAGAATTGTACAATGCAGGATTTTGAGCGTAGGATCCTTTCTTTGACTTGTATTTCTGACGCAGTTCTTGCTTCCTTAACTTCAGAATGAAATCATTTATGTCTAATGTAGCAAGAGTGTCATTTTATCTTGGATTAGACACAAATGGATCCCATTTGTCTGGCAAACCATCAGCAAAACTTGAAACTTTATCTTCCATGGATGTGGTCACGCCATGAGTGTGCAACTCACTTATTAAGTGATAGAATCTATCAATTATGTCATCTAAGCTCTCTTTTCCTATCGGTGAAAAATTTTCGAATTCCTTTTTAAGAGCTTTAGCCTTCAGTGTCTTCAGAGTTGCATTACCCTCATATCGTTTTTCTAAGGCCTCCCATAACTTCTTCGACTACTTGTTCTCTGAGAACTGATGGAAGATGTCCTTAGGTATAGACTGAGTCAACAAGGCATATGCTTTCTTTTTAGCATTATGCAGAGTCTTCTGGGATTCACTCATTCCTCCCAAAGTCAATTTTACCCCATTAGCACTGACTGGTACCACGTAACCAGTCTCAATAGATGTCCAAAGGTTGGGGTCAACTCCATTCAAGTAGATTTCAAACTGCTGTTTCCACAGTGGGTATTCATCCAACTTTAACAACTTTGGCGGTTTATTGTGGTTCCCAATCTCATTTTCCAGAAGTAGAAGATTCTGGATACGCGAGTTCTTTCTAGCAGTGAATGTAGAAAACTGATCTTCCATTGCTTTGAACTTGATGAACTTAGAATATGACAGATTGACTTGTGCGATTAAACAAGATGACTGGGTCAATCGTGCGATTAAAGGATGCGAATGAATTAAATCATGCGAATGGATTCAGTCGTGCGAATGAACAGGACGTTTGAGGTCAATTGACTGGAATAACTCAACCGTGCGAATGAACTGTGCGAATGAGTTCAGTCGTGCGATTGAACTATGCGAATGAGATTCAGTCGTGCGATTGAGCTAATCGTGCGACTGAGGCTGCTGTTGTGGGAAAAAATCGATTTTTTGAACACTTTGACACAAAAATACGAATTTTTACGAACCCTAATCTGCCGTATGGTAAAAGGTCAAAACTTTAACACAGAGACTCGTCAAAAACACGTTTTGAAGCCAAAAAATGGATCTTTTGATTGAAAACGTTGATTTTAACACCAAAACCAATTGAATCCACGCAAAATCACGAGCCTAAGCTCTGATACCACTTGTTAGGACTGTTTTCGTATGGAGTACTAACAGACTCTGCATGAGACCAGATCAAATAGCATGGAATTCTATTTGATTGGAATCCAATCAGTGAGAACGAACAACTTGATCGATCTAAAGATGAAACAAACGTTAAGAATGAGTTGGAATGGATCAGGAACGAACTATGAACTTGGATGGGTGACTTAGGACGCTCTGGACGGCTAGGGTATGAAAGTATTCAAAGTTTTATGTTTTTCCATGAATTATGTGGTATTTATAGGTTTTTAGTGTTCATTCATATGACTGAACCATTAGTATGGTTCAGTCATGTGACTGACTCATGCGGTTGACTCATACGGTTGACTCATATGCACGACTAAAGGTTCAGTCGTACGACTGAATCAATCTTATGTCTCAATCATACGACTGATCCAGTCACCTGGTTCAGTCATGTGACTAGTCTATAAGTATGGTTCATTCATGCGTATGGGCCATAAGTATGGTCCATTATCATGAATAACCACTTGACTAAGTTGAACACATTTCTATGTCATTATTGACTTAGAACTATGTACAACAACTTCAAACATATATATAAAGTTCATACATGTGAATCATATTCAATACGATAATAATATGAAATAATCAAACACAAATAAACATTAAAATGCATTTCATTTATCATTGAGTCATCATATTACATCAGTGTAAGAAATGAAAGACTATTACATTTAAGATCATAAACTAGGTACATAATGTATCAACAAAGGCCCGCTCATTTGCCTCATTTCTCTCAGTAAGTTGGGTAATATGTTGACCTTGAGCTGCATTCTCCGACATCAGTTGGCTGATCTGGTTAGATTTTAGGTCGTCGGCAGCTAATAGCTTGAGTACCAACCTGTTAAGGCTAGCAAGCTATTTCTCCAGACCAATTATGGGTAAGGGGATCCCTAAAATGTGGAAACTTGACGGGTTGAGGTGCCAGCTTGTGAGATGGATGGGTTGGTGGTTGAGGTTGTGTATAAAGGTGCAGGAATAGGTAAGGTTTGGGGAGTTATAGTTGTGGTTATTTTGGGTGAGGCTGTTATGGACATTGGTATGGTAGTGGGTGAGATGGTGGTAGTAAGTGAGATTATGGTAGTAGCAATGGATGTAGCTGGAAAGGTTTGAGAGGGCATGGGAGAGCTCATCAGCACCAACCTCTGGCGCTTCCCCTTCTACTGGTAAGGCATGGCCATCCTTTTCCTTCTCGTCTCATAGCTGTAGGTTCCTTTCCTTTAGAGATTGGCTGTTCAGGTGTGTAGGATGGATCAGCTTCCTCAGTATCCACCCCTGTTGATTTCGTCTGTCTCACACCAACCAACTCTTTGCCTCGTTTAGCGGCAACCCACTTCCCTCCTACCTGTCTAACAAGAGGTTCTTCCTCAGAGTCTTCTTATTCATCACCCAAATTAAAGTTCCCTATGTTGTCAATGATAGGGATGTCTGGGTTGATGGCAGCCTGCCTAGATCCCCCAGCAGCAGATGATCCACCCTGCTGAGGAGGTGGTTCCGTAGTGACTGTTTCAGCGGATCGAGATTGACTTGAGGCTTCACCACCACCTCCTTGACCTTCATCCTGGTCATCATCATCATCATCATCATCATCATCATCCTGTTCATCATCATCATCATCATCATCCTGATCATCATCTGGAATCGCCACATTCTCTACATCTGAATCACTCTCATGACGCCATCTGCTTCCTGTTAGTGCAACATAATCTCCTCTTGCCAGATGGCCAAACAATCGTCAAACTGGGGACTTCTGTGGCTTTCCCCTGTACACTTTCATCCTACCCAGTGTAGTGTCATCCATCACCTACAATATGACCTTGTCATCTTTGTTCTTTGGCAGGTTGGGAAGCTTCTCGTTGATCACCATCTGGAGGAATCTAGGATACATGCAAAAGCTTTCCTTCCCTTTCATCTTAATGTTCTCTATCATGTAGTTGAAGAACATCTTCGAGAAGGTGAACAGATGGTTCAGAACTAGCACCAGAAAAGCATTCTGAATCTAATCACTTAGCTCATCGAACCCACCACGTCATGAAACAATGCACTTGAGAACCACATGAGCTAAATACTTGAAGGGCGAGCACATGTTGCTCTTGTTAAGCACTCCAGCATTGATGTCACCGGCATACTTAATCCTCAGAAAATAGCCACGTAAAACTTGGGGATGTAGTTTGGTTAGATGATCCCCATCTTCTCCCAAGCCCAATACCCTTCTTAGATCGTCTTCACCAATATCGATCACCTCACCAAAAATCGAGCTTCTGATTCGGTATGGCTCAACGGTACGATCTACCATAGCATTCTCCTAGAATGCTTGCTGTAGAGATCTGTACGGTGTACATGCAGTAGAGATAGCTCTGAAAATCCTTGATCGGTTTAGGAATTCGATAATTCCTACAAACTCAGTGGTGTTCCTTGACGTCATGTTCAAGTAAGCACAAATGTTGTGCTTGGTGTTCATCGTCCATCGTTCAGCCACTTCACTGTAACATAAACCACAAACACCCAATCAACAAGTTAGATCAGTTCAACACATAAGAATACTTGAATTTCAAACTGATCACATGCTACAAGTTCAATCGTACGATTGGACCATACGAATGAACTCAATCATATGATTGAGCATATGACTGAGCTTAGTCACATATTTTGACATCAGATTGATCTATTCGTATGACTGAAGTACCTATTGGTTCAATCATGTGATCGAACCATGCGTATGGTCTAATCATACGATTGAAGTTCATCCCGATGTCCAGTCGTATACGTAGTGTGTGAGTCCAAAGATTTGAATTCTGTTCAAATTAGAAACTACCATCACAATATTTGTCACACCCCAACCTTGACGGCGGAAACGTCGAGGTGTGAGGGTTAAGATCGTTCACAGCCACATAACGCTATTAATAACCCAAATATATATTAATCATAAGTGCTAATTGTACCATTACAAACATAAGTCTCAAAGAAAGTAAATAACATAACATAGGATGTAAGAAGCCAATTTATTTCATTTATTTAACTAGGTCCATTCCAAGATGTGAAAGCACTTCAAGATGCCAATCAAACTTGAGCATTTCCTGAAACATGTTAAAAATAAAATGTGAACAATAATGTTGGTGAGATTTCCATAGTTTTCAATACATAAGTATATAAAAGATGGCAATTCATGTTGTAAGTTAGAGAACAAAGTAACTAGGGATGTAAGACAGAATGCACAATTAAACCTTGACAAAGTTTTACAAGTCTCAAACGTTTACAAGTATATACGATTAGCTAAGTGTACTTGGATCAACCAAGCAGGCTTGTCAGGCCCATAGATCTATGACGTCGCCAGGCTAGCATTAGTTAATAATTGTACATATATTCAACATTACATGGTAGCTAAAAAGGTCAACTAACCACAACATACAGGTGAAATGCCATAAGTTTACAAGAGTCAAATGTGTTTACAAGTGCAATGTTTATAATGTAACATGTTTCACCCTAAAATGTAAAAATAATAAAAGGGGTATAGAAATACTCACTTGGCAAATAAATATAAGAATGATGATTAATAAGAATAATAATAGGCGTCGTTCTAACGTAAACCGTCACAAGTCACCTAAATATATATATTTACAAGATTTAAATTAAATTATAAGTTTAATAAATTAACGAGAACTAGGGTTTAAATTTGGTATTTGTCAAATAATTACATTTAACAAAATGGAATAAATTTATATTTTCTTAGAAAATATATATATTTATATTTTATTTGAAGATGTGAAAAGGAACAATTATAATAATTTAAAAGGTTGTATATAAAGTTTATATAGAATTTTATAACCAAACTTGATAACTATTTAAACAAAATTAATCGAAAAGGGATTTTTTTTGTTGTCCAATAATAATTTACTAATTATTATTTTCAATCCAATAAAAATTATTCAAACAAGCTTTGCTAAAATATTTTATTAAAACAACAGTTTTATTTAAACTTAGAAAAATTACAGAAAATATTTGGAGGCTTTTGAAAATATTTGGAATTTACAAAAATAATTTTTATATATATTAAAAATTTTCTGAAATTTATTTTAGGCTTAAAAACCTTTAAAAATAAAACATGAGGGTGCCCGGGTTCAAACCCGGGACCTCATGTTTAGGAGGGCAGAGACTTAACCAGTGAACCAGGGCCGCGGCCGTGGTTCAACTTGGTTTTAAACCTTTAAAACACATAACAAGCAAAACCCCCAATTCTCATAAGAACCCTAATTCAATTTGGGTCAAATTGACCCTCAATTTGATGTTGTTAACAATTATGATCTTAGGGCTTTTGTTCCTCATGATTAATCGAACAAGAAGATCCCTTTAATTACCTGATTTGGAGTTCAAAACGTCAAGAACAATCGAAGAACAGGTCGCGGTTGCCCCGGGGTCCAATCGATGTGCAAATGTGGATAGTAATCCAATTTGTTTTACTGGAAGCTTCTAATGGATCCAATGATGAAAAACCCTCTATCAATTGTAAGTTAGAGAGATCGGATTGAGGTTTTCGAAAGAGTTGCAGGTCGCGATGAAAGATGGGTGTCGGTTCTGTTGGAATTGTGTTTGTCAGGTGAAATTGGAATCAATAAACGCTTAGGAATAGTTAGATGATTGTGTAGGTGCGTTTAATTAGGTTATAATTACGGTTTAATACTCGAACAGCTATGTAGTTTAATGTGATTCGGTTATGAAATCAATTAAGCTAGAAACCGATGTTTAGATGTGGCTAATTGATGCATACCGGTTCGAATCACATTCTAGAAAGGTTTGAGATCAGTTTCGGATCAAAAATTGGTGGGTTTTAGTGGGTTTGGGCATCGCCGGAGCCCGCCGGAGACTTCACTGCCGGTTAGCCGGAACTTCGGGGAGAGAGAAAAGTGTTTGGGGTTGGGTTTTAGACTTTTACACCTTCGGTCCCTGCAGTTTAGTTTTTGTTTAATCAATTACAAAACTTTGGTTTTAGGTTAAATTAAATTACGGTTTTAGCCCTTGAGGTTTTAAAGTTTTATTAGTTTATGTAGAAACTAATTTATTCCAAGTTTTAATTTAATAAAACTTAGATTATTACCAGATTAAGAATATTGTTTGTTATTATTATTATTATTAGCATTGTTCTTATTATTATTATTATCATTGTTATTATTAATTTTATTATAAAAGTGGCAACTTTACTAACTGATAATGGGTGAACATTGGGAAAGTGCCATTCAGTATATCAGAGGTTGCAGTGGATGTCAAACATGCCATACTTATGTCCACTTGTTCATAGTTGGTTCTTCCGAAGCTAAAATGGCTTCGGAAGAGTAAGTTCTTCGGAAGCCATTTATACTTTAGAAGAATCAACTTCTTCCAAGTCTTCTGCAAGTCTTTATCACTTTATACTTTGGAAGAATTTGTCTTGGATCTTCTAAGTTTGTATAATTCGGAAGGAGAACTACTTAGTCTCGGAAGGCTGAGTTCTACCATCAAAAGTTCTTCATACTTGAGCTTCGGAAGATTTTTGATTTGTCTTCAGAAGAGCAGCTTTGTCTTCGGAAGAGCAGCTTTGTCTTCAGAAGACCACTTCAATTGTACATCAAAATTCTTCAAAGTATTGTTTTGGTTGCACCAGCCTCATATGATCTAACATAAGTCTTAGAATGTATTCTCCCCCAAATAATTAAAAGACAGTTTGAAATAAAAATCGTGAGACTCACTAATTGTCCAAAAATGATAGTCTGTGTATACTGGACTTCGATAACCAACCTACGTAGATGCTAATAACCAAGACCCAAAATGTGTGTTTACTCTAACACAACCATCGTTTTCTCGACTTAGTCACATCCAACAAAACAATTATATTGATGTAAGCATCCTTAGAAAACAAGCAATAACGTTGCCACTTATTGCCTTGATTAAAATGTGTTCTCGCTTAATTTTCGTCTATGTTTGACTTTTCAAAAAGCTCAATTAGTTTTCAAATTTATAAATTATCCCAAGTAATGTAAAGAAAAAATGGCTTTGAAAACTCACCTGATTACACCTACAAGTAATTGAATAGTATCATTTTGGGTATTTATGCTTTGTGTCTTGCTGAAAGCTTGCCACTATATATTCGTATAAGTAATTGATTAGTATCATTTGAGTATTTATGCTTTGTGTGTTCGGTATACAGACATAAGTGTGCGTATGTATATATGTATGTATATAAATACAAAATTGTTTAGTAGCCTTGTCTTTATAAAAATTCATGTGTTATCTATATAGATTAGATTTATAAATATTAACATATTTATTCAATTACAAAAGTACTAATAATAATGATAGTTATCTTAAAGATAACAATTATAGCTGTGTTGATAATAAGAGTAAAAACCATAATAACATGCATAATAGTGCTAATGAAATATTAGTGGTATAATATTAAAAATATTATAATTAAGTGGTTATTATAATTACAAATTTCATTATGATTAGCATGCAGGTTGTACCTAACTAAACACACATCCTGTATTAACTAGTATTCATATTAAAATTTTTGTTTGGTTTCACTTTTACTAATTAATAATAATAGTAACAATTAATAATCCTTAAAATAACGTTATGTTGGATCATGAGAAAGGCTGGTGCAACCAAAACTGTTTCACTTAGTCAATTTTCGTGCTACATTCAAAGGCTTCCGAAGCTAAGTATGGGAACTTCCGAAGCTAAGTATGGGAACTTCCGAAGGTTGAAGAGTTCTTCCGAAGACAAGTGAAAGATCAACTTCCGAAGACAAACTCTACTTCCGAAGACAAGGAGAAGTTGCCAAGCCTCGGAAGAAGTAGTCTTCCGAAGTATAAGTGGCTTCGGAAGAAGTTATTCTTCTGAAGCAACTTAACCTTCGGAAGACACTGCTATGAACCAGTGGACATAAGTATGGTCTCTGACATTCCGCTGCAGACCTCTGATGTAGCATGGCTTCTTCCTAAAGAGCCATGTAGTTGACCATACTTTGTTCCACTGTTTACCTTTTTATGATAGTACATGTTACCAACCTTAGTTGGTGACAAAAGGTAAGTCAAGGACAGATCCTAACTACCAAATCTCAGATAAAATATCCAAGATACCTTACCCTATAGTCTTGTAATATAGGCATTTGGTTATAGGTTTCCAGCTGGAATCAAAGTACATCCGGCTGTAGGTAGTATTATATATATAGTTCTCATTGTAACTCAATAGATAGAGAGATTGTGCTTGCAAGAGTCTTGTAATCTTTTGAGTTGAGAATCAATATATAAACTACCTTGAAAATTTACTTCCTGTGTTTATTATCATTTGCTACTTGTTATATTGTGATCAACTCTTGTAAAGACTCTTCCTGAGTGTTGTTCTAGATGAGTTTGAGAGAAAAACCACTTGGTAAGTGACCAATACCGATCCTGCATTTGGTATCAGAGCTTTGTTTGGCTCTTTATTGTGTGATCTAACCATCCAAATCAACTTGTTTTTCACTCCTCCCTACAACCCACTCACTCAAATGACCGCTCTCATAAAAGCTGATATGGAAACTGGAACCATGACCAAGTCCCTACTGATCACCCCTGAAGATTTTGACACATGGTGCACAAGAATGGAAGGCTTCATCAAATGTCAAGACTCAAGGATGTGGGACTCCATTGTTAATGGTCCTTTCATACCAAGCACTATTTCTGCTACTGGTAATCGTATCATTCCAAAAGATATGGACGATTACTCAGAAGAAGATAGAAAAAGAATAGAGCTTGATCAAAGGGCTATGACTTGTCTTCAAACTGCTCTTCCAAACTCCATCTACAGAGGCTTCAAGAAGTGCAAGACAGCTAAAGAATTATGGGATGCACTGAAGCTCATGTATGAAGGATCCAAGGAGACTAAAGAGAACAAGAAGGATCTCTTAAAGCAACAGCTTGAAAACTTCACTTTCAAGGCTGGTGAGACCTTGACTCAACAATACTTCTGGTATGTTGAGATAGTGGATACTCTGGTGGATATTGGAGTAACTCTTGAGAACAGAGACATAGTAAGGCAGTTCATGTCTTTCCTTCCTAAACTATGGACACACTATTGTGTTGTGATCAAGAGAACATCAGACCTTAAGACTCTTACTCTCATAGAGTTGTATGGTATCCTCAGTGCATTCCATATGGAGATGAACATGTAAAACTCCTCTGGTAACTCCAATAACCAACTGAGTTCAGCCCTTCATGTGATTGAAAAGGAAATCATAGAACCACAACATCAGTTGCTATGCTACCCTAACAACTCACAAATTGGACCCTTCATTACTCTACTGAGACTCCAAGGTCTCAACAGGATCAGCACAACTCCTTTCAGGATAGTTATGCCTTTGTCTCTGGAAGTGGACACTCTGGTGATTTTCAATATTGCTTTGATGGCCTTGAGTGCTTCAATCCAGATGATGTAGAGTATATGGACATTGTCTAACAGATGGCTCTTTTAACTTACAGAGCGAAGAAGTTCTTCAAGAGAACTGGAAGGCAATTCCCTCAAAACATTGTCAACAACAAGTTTGGGTTTGACAAGACCAAAGCAAGGTGCTACAACTGCAACCAACTGGGTCACTTTACCAGGGAATGCAAGGCTCCCAATGTGACACCCGGAAGTTTGAATTTTTGGGGTGATATGCAACTGAGTCTCAGCCGCATGGAATTCATGCGACTGGAGGCCCAATCGCATGAGGCTTGGACGAATGAAGGATCAAGCGCATGGAACTCATGTGACTGGTGGTCCAGTCGCAAGGTGTTCGTGCGACTGAAAGTCCAGTCGCCTGGACCTTGGGCGACTGAGCTGTAACTATAAAAGAGGGGCAACCCTCTTCTTCCCCACACGTTTTCAGTCGGGAAGAAGGAACAGAAAGAGAGAGAGCAGAGAAAGAAGAGAAAGAAAGAGAGAGTGGTGATTCGAACTCAAGATTTGTCAAGTGGCTAGCCAAATCGAAGCTCTTCATCTTCTCCTTGATAATGTGAGTTCTAGAACCCCACATTTTCATGTTTCATACGATTTTGGGGCTGGATCACATATAAACCCTCTTTTTGTAAAGTGTATGTTTAGCCCACTCGGGTGAAATCATGTTGTACGTTTTAAGCACGAATTTGGACTTGTATGAGCTTGTATGATGTCCTAATATGAATCCCTGAGGCTTAGGAGGGCTAATTTGGGCTGGAAATGGGTTTAGAGGAGTTTGAAGGTCGTAGGTCGCGGCTGCTGTTCGTGATGAACTCCAGTCGCTGCCTAGTTAGGGCTAGGCGACTGAAGGGCCAGTTGCACGACTGAGGAAAGCCTGATGTTCAATCGTACGATTGAGGCTCAGTCGTACGACTGGGGCTCAATCGCCCGACAGGCCATGCGATTGAGGGATTCAGTCGCATTGGTCCATTCGCATAGCTATACAGTCGTATGACTGGGGGTTAGTCGCGTAGAAGCCCATTCGCCTAGTGTTTATTCGTATGATAGGAAGACCATTCGCACGACTGTATGCCCATTCGCATGATTGTCCAATCGCACGGTTTAGTCGCATGAAGGCCATGCGACTGGAGTATGTTCAATCGCCCAAATAGGGCTGATGTAAATGAGGAGAGATGCGTATGTAGGACGTATGTATGATAAGTATGATGTTGCCTTGTGTGATGGTAATGGCTGATGGTTTGCAAATATTTATGTTCCTTATGATTATGTATGCTTATCTTTCCGAAAACTTTACGAATTATGGAGATGAATGAATGAAGTATTATGTAACGTAAAGCGAAAGATAATGAAAGAGGAACATGATGACGAATGCACGTATTAATGAATGAATGAAAAGTAGATATGATGATGAATACATGCATTAATGAATGAATGAATTAAGTCTTGCAAGCATTGAATTAGTCGATTGGTCTTTCTTTGTGATTGACCATGGTCATGGTACCTCTACCGCTTACCTACTAGTACTGTGGCATACGCTCAGATTCACGGCCCAGTAGCTAGGACTACTGTGGCATACGCTTTGATTCACGGCCTGGTAGCTAAGACTGATCGGGGTATAGCATATGGTAATGGTACAAAAGAATTCAATCTGCAAGTAAGGATGAAACAAGGTCCTTGTCATTCGACCACAGTAATTATAGCCGGGTGCTATGAAGTGGGTAAAGCATGACAGGATCCATATGAGAAGTTAAAGATAATGATGTATAATGATGATGAAGATAATAACGAATGCTATCTCTGTGTACGTATGGTGTATGATCATGTGAAAGAATGGTTTCTAATGGAAATTTAATATGTTTATTATAAAACTAGAACTCACTCTGCAATGCTGACTTTTTATGTGTTTCCAGTTGGCAGGTAGTGTTGCTGGGGATGACACGAGGCGGCTACTCAGCTCTTTTGGGATGGCATTCTACTTTTGATAATGCTACCACGCAATGTGTTGTGGGCCCATAATGCACGCAACACATTATGTTGCATGCTAGTGAAAGATTTCTTGAGGATCCCGATAAACAGGATTATTTAAGAAATCTTCTTTATGATGAAAAAATTTATGTTTTATACTAGAGGTCACTGTATATGACCCTTTTGTAATTAGAAATGACGAAATCTTTTGTATAATGCTTTTGTGATGTAATGCAACATTAGACGTTTTGTAATTGACGTACGTTGTATTAGATGCAAAAGTATTTATAGTAAAGGAAAGTTTAACTTAGAAGTTCTGCTGCAATGTTTATTTAAGATGCTTATAAATGTATGTCTTATGTGCGATGAACGACCAACTGTGAGGTGCCCGGGAACGGGGCCTTACAAGTTGGTATCAGAGCCAAAGTTTAAGTGAAATGGGTAAATTTTCCAAGTAAACCTAAACTTAAACTGAGAATGGGACAGAAAGGGGAAGAATGCGATCTGAGTAGCTGCGTGCCATCAGATATTTTCTTAAAGATTAACTGGTATTACTTGCGCATGTTATGTGATGTATGTGTTACTGTTAGAGTTAGATGCTAACGTAGTCAGGATAGGTAATGCTCGGGGTACGAAGAGTAAAGTAAGTGGCTAATCACAACTGGCCACTGTAATTAGGAACTTGCTATACTTGACATAAACTGAGCTATTTCCTTGAATGACCGTGTTGGTGCTTGAATCTTTCAGTGTGAGATAGAGAATGGTTGGTGGTAGATCTTCTAAGGCTTCATGGGGTGGAGGTGGTGGCGGATGTGGTGTTGAACCGCGAGTCACAAGAGGAAGACCCAGGGTAGAGAAAGTGGTTCAGGAGGAAAACGAGACCCCTCATCAAGAGGGAGTAGATGAGAGCGCTAATTTGAGAGCCTCGGTAAAAGAGGCAGTGGTTGAAGAGGTACATCAGGTCATGCAGACGATCTTACCGTCTGTGGTGACCGAAGTAATAAAGGCGGTACGCGAAGATGAAAGGTAAGGGAGGAACCGGTCCTCGAGGAGACCGCATCGATAAGAGCAAGAAACGGTTCTATCTGATAATGAAGAGGAAGAGGAGGAGGAGCCGGTACGGGAGACAACATGGGGTTGTAATTACGGGGCATTCATGAGGTGCAAACCCCCTACTTTTGACGGTCCTGGCACTGCTGCTGACACTCACCAATGGGTGAGAGAAATGGAGGTTGTCCTCGATATTAGTGATTGCCAAGAGGACAAGAAGGTGAAGTTTGCTACCCACTCTTTCACGGGGTCGGCTTTGTGCTGGTGGGACAATATAGTCCAAGCTGAGGGTAGCAGGACCATCGGAAGAATGAAGTGGTCCGAGCTGAAAAGGATGGTGATTGAGGAGTTCAGTCCTCGTCAGGAAATGGACAAAGTTGAGAGAGAGTTCCTGCAGTTGGAGGCGGGGACGATGACCCACCAACAGTACACCGCCAAATTCAATGAGATGGCCAGAATGGTACCGGATCAGGTGACGTCGGTGTCTCGAAAGATCAACCGGTATATTCAAGGGCTACCAGCTGACATCCGCAGGCATTTGATTACTGCCCGACCGAGCACTTTTAGGTCGGCACTGGATTTAGCGGGAAGGCTATATGATGAGCGGGCTGTGGTGATAAAGGCTGAGGGTAGTAAGAAGGCAGGTGGTGAGAGAAACTGGCAGGGGAAGAGGTTTGGTCGAGGTGATACTTCGACGAGTAACAAGAAGGCAAGGGTGGATGACCGCCGTGTGGTCATGTCTGGAGCTGGGTTGAGGAAGTGTGGCCAATGTGGAAGAGAGCACTCGGGGCAGTGCAAGTGGGGATCAAATATCTGCTTTAAATGTGGAAAGACAGGGGATATGGCCAAGGATTGCCAGGCAGGCAAATGTTTTAACTGTGGGGAAAGTGGTCACATGAGCAGACACTGCAAGAAGCCGAGGGCTGAGGGCTCAGGGGTGAAGAAGACGGGAGGAGAAGAACCGAGGGCAAAGGCCAGGGCATTCACGATGACGCAAGAGGAGGCTAGGACGGACCCTGACGTTGTGTCCGGTACGTTCCCGATAAACTAAACTTTAGCCTCTGTATTATTTGATTCGGGCGCCAGTAGGAGTTTTATTTCTACTACTTTCTGTGCTAAACTGCCTGTTAGAAGTAAATGCCTCGATGAGTCCTTTGACGTAGAAACTGCTATTGTAAGTCCACTAGGGTTACAGATGTGATAGAGGACTGTGCTGTAGAATTAGAAGGTCATAGGTTGCTGCCAAGTTACATGTGATACCCCTAGGAGGATTTGATGTAGTATTAGGGATGGATTGGTTAGCAACCTACGAAGCGAATATCGTGTGCCAAAAGAAGATGATTAGACTGAAGACAGCTGACGGGCGTCCGGTGACAATATACGGCGATCGGGTTACGATGATTCCGAAAGTGATCTCGATGGCGGTGGCGGGAAAGTGTATGAGCCGCGGATGTAGTGCCTACTTATGTTATGTAAAGAATGTGGAGGAGCCAACACCACAACTATCCGATGTACCGGTAGTGTGCGAATTTCCAGACGTATTCCCGGAAGACCTATCGGGATTGCCGCCTGACTGAGAGATCGAGTTCTAGATTGACCTGATACCGGGTGCTCAACCTGTCGCCAAAGCACCGTATCTCTTGGCTCCGACGGAAATGAAAGAGTTGATGGAGCAGTTGCAAGAACTGCTAGATAAGGGGTTCATTAGGCCAAGTATCTCACCTTGGGGTGCTCCGGTTCTATTCGTAAAGAAGAAAGATGGTAGTATGAGGATGTGCATCGACTACCGCGAGCTGAATAAGTGACGGTGAAGAACAGATACCCTTTGCCGAGAATCGATGACTTGTTTGATCAACTTCAGGGTGCCAGTTGGTTTTCAAGGATAGATCTTCGATCGGGCTACCATCAACTGAAAGTGAAGGAACAACACATCCCTAAAATAGCTTTTCGCACGCACTACGGTCATTACGAGTTCCTTGTCATGTCTTTTGGTTTGACCAATGCGCCGACTGCTTTTGTGGATTTGATGAACCGAGTGTGTCGGCCGATGTTGGATAAATCAGTGATTGTATTTATTGACGATATCCTGATTTACTCAAGAAGCGAAACGGAGCATGCCGGTCACATTCGAGAAGTACTAGAAACGTTGAGAAGGGAGAAATTGTACGCCAAGTTCTCCAAGTGCGCATTTTGGTTGCTTGAAGTTCAGTTCTTGGGTCACGTGGTTAATCCGGAGGGAATTATGGTTGATCCGGCAAAAGTGGAAGCAGTAATGCAATGGAAGTCTCCAAAGACGCCATCCGAGATCCGTAGTTTCTTGGGTTTGGCGGGCTACTACAGAAGATTCATTCAAGACTTCTCCAAGATTGCTTCTCCACTGACCAAGTTGACCCGGAAAGATGCGAAGTTTGTATGGGGTCAAGCTCAAGAGAAGGCGTTTGAAGAATTGAAGACGAGGTTGACCCAAGCTCCTGTATTGGCATTACCCGACGGAAGCGAAGACTTGGTAGTTTATTCTGATGCTTCCTACTCGGGGTTGGGGTGCGTATTAATGCAAAGGGGAAGGTGATAGCCTATGCGTCCCGACAGCTGAAGGTTCATGAGGTTAATTACCCTACTCATGACTTGGAGCTAGCAGCCGTGGTCTTTGCATTGAAGATTTGGAGGCACTATCTCTACGGGACGAAGTGCACCATCTTTACCGACCACAAGAGCTTGAAGTACTTCTTCGAGCAAAAGATTTGAATATGAGGCAAAGACGATGGTTGGAGCTGATAAAAGACTATGATTGTGAGATCCACTACCATCCGGGCAAAGCCAACGTGGTGGCGGATGCCCTTAGCCGAAAGGAAAGGCCCGAGCCGATTCGGGTGAAGGCTTATCAGCTAATTATGACCTCTGATGTGATGACACAGGTTAAGGAGTTCCAAGACGAGGCTTTGAAAGAAGATCGTCTTAACTCTGAAAGGATGAGAGGTCTAGTTACAGAACTGGGTGAGAACTCTCTTGGTGTTAAGACCCGATTTGGGCGAATGTGGATTCCTCGGTACGGGGATCTACGTGGAAAGATCATGGATGAGGCCCATAAGACTCGATACTCCATTCACCCGGTGCTACCAAGATGCATCACGATATGAAGAAGGATTATTGGTGGCCGGGCATGAAACGCGACGTGGTGGAGTACGTGAGTAAGTGCCTGACTTGTTTACAAGTAATGGCAGAGCACCAGAAACCTTACGGGAAGATCCAACCGTTGGATATACCCTTGTGGAAGTGAGAACACATCACCATGGATTTCATCACGAAGCTACCACGTACCCCGAAAGGGTATGATGCTATATGGGTGATAGTTGATCGTTTGACGAAAAGCGCCCACTTCCTACCGATCCGCGAGACGTATTCATCTGAAAGATTGGCGGATCTATTCATCAAAGAAATCGTAGCTCTTCATGGCGTGCCGTGTCCATCGTGTCGGATCGTGACACCCGTTTGTTGGGGTGATATTGGTCAAAAGGAATTGGGGAGCGTCGAAGTGATCGAGGCTACGACTGAAAAGCTTGAAAGGATCAAGGCCTACATGAACGCAGCCAAAGACAGACAGAAGTCGTATGCTAACAAACAACGCAGGCCGATTGAGTTCCAGGTGGGAGATCAGGTTATGTTGAAGGTCTCACCTTTGAAAGGAATCATTCGGTTCTGAAAGCGGGGCAAACTGAGCCCGCGGTACATAGGCCCTTCTGAATCGTTGTCGAGTAGGAGAGGTGGCCTATAGATTGGAGTTGCCAGATGAGCTAAGTGGAATTCACCCTACCTTCCACGTATCTCATCTGAGAAAATGTTTAGCCGATAAAGATCTGATCGTTCCACTAGAAGATATTGAAGTAGACGAACGGCTCAAACTATATAGAGGAACCAGTGGCGATCATCGATCGCAAAGAGAAGAGGTTAAGAAATAAAGTGGTTCCTCTTGTGCGTGTACAGTGGCGGCACAGGAAGGGATCCGAGTCAACGTGGGAAACTGAAGAAGAAATGAGGCAGCGTTACCCACGATTTTTCGAGGAATAACAGGTTTCGGGGACGAAACCTAAATAAGGGGGGTGGACTTGTAACACTCGGAAGTTTGACTTTTTGGGGTGATATGCGACTGAGTCTCAGCCGCATGGAATTCATGCGACTGGAGGCCCAATCGCATGAGGCTCGGACGAATGAAGGATCAAGCGCATGGAACTCATGCGACTGGAGGTCCAGTCGCATGGTGTTCGTGCGACTGAAAGTCCAGTCGCCTGGACCTCGGGCGACTGAGCTGTAACTACAAAAGAGGGGCAGCCCTCTTCTTCCCCACACGTTTTCAGTCGGGAAGAAGGAACAAAAAGAGAGAGAGCAGAGAAAGAAGAGAAAGAAAGATAGAGTGGTGATCGGGCTCAAGATTGTCAAGTGGCTAGCCAAATCGAAGCTCTTCATCTTCTCCTTGATAATGTGAGTTCTAGAACCCCATATTTTCATGTTTTCATACGATTTTGGGGCTGGATCACATATAAAACCCGTTTTGTAAAGTGTATGTTTAACCCACTCGGGTGAAATCATGTTTAGTACGTTTTAAGCACGAATTTGGACTTGTATGAGCTTGTATGATGTCCTAATATGAATCCCTGAGGTTTAGGAGGGCTAATTGGGCTGGAAATGGGTTTAGAGGAGTTTGAAGGTCGTAGGTCGCGGCTGCTGTTCGTGATGAACTCAGTCGCTGCCCAGTTAGGGCTAGGCGACTGAAGGGCCAGTCGCACGACTGAGGAAAGCTTGATGTTCAATCGTACGATTGAGGCTCAGTCGTACGACTGGGGCTCAATCGCCCGACAGGCCATGCGATTGAGGGATTCAGTTGCATTGGTCCATTCGCATAGCTATACAGTCGTACGACTGGGGGTTAGTCACGTAGAAGCCCATTCGCATAGTGTTTATTCGTACGATAGGAAGACCATTCGCACGACTGTATGCCCATTCGCATGATGTCCAATCGCACGGTTCAGTCGCATGAAGGCCATGCGACTGGAGTATGTTCAATCGCCCAAATCGGGCTGATGTAAATGAGGAGAGATGCGTATGTAGGACGTATGTATGATAAGTATGATGTTGCCTTGTGTGATGGTAATGGCTGATGGTTTGAAAATATTTATGTTCCTTATGATTATGTATGCTTATCTTTCCGAAAACTTTATGAATTATGGAGATGAATGAATGAAGTATTATGTAACGTAAAGCGAAAGATAATGAAAGAGGAACATGATGACGAATGCACGTATTAATGAATGAATGAAAAGGAGATATGATGATGAATACATGCATTAATGAATGAACGAATTAAGTCTTGCAAGCATTGAATAAGTCGATTGGTCTTTCTTTGTGATTGACCATGGTCATGGTACCTCTACCGCTTACCTACTAGTACTGTGGCATACGCTCAGATTCACGGCCCAGTAGCTAGGACTACTGTGGCATACGCTTTGATTCACGGCCCGGTAGCTAAGACTGATCGGGTATAGCATATGGTAATGGTACAAAAGAATTCAATGTGCAAGTAAGGATGAAACGAGGTCCTTATCATTCGACCACAGTAATTATAGCCGGGTGCTATGAAGTGGGTAAAGCCTGACAGGATCCATATGAGAAGTTAAAGATAATGATGTATAACGAATGATGAAGATAATAACGAATGCTATCTCTGTGTACGTATGGTGTATGATCATGTGAAAGAATGGTTTCTAATGGAAATTTAATATGTTTATTATAAAACTAGAACTCACTCAGCAACGCTGACTTTTTATGTGTTTCCAGTTGGCAGGTAGTGTTGCTGGGGATGGCACGAGGCGGCTACTCAGCTCTTTTGGGATGGCATTCTCCTTTGATAATGCTGCCACGCAATATGTTGTGGGCCCATAATGTACGCAACACATTATGTTGCATGCTAGTGTAAGATTTCTTGAGGATCCCGATAAACAGGATTATTTAAGAAATCTTCTTATGATGAAAAATTTTATGTTTTTATACTAGAGGTCACTGTATATGACCCTTTTGTAATTAGAAATGATGAAATCTTTTGTATAATGCTTTTGTGATGTAATGTAACATTAGATGTTTTGTAATTGACGTACATTGTATTAAATGGCAAAAGTATTTGTAGTAAAAGGAAAGTTTAACTTAGAAGTTCCGCTGCAATGTTTATTTAAGATGCTTATAAATGTATGTCTTATGTGTGATGAACGACCAACTGTGAGGTGCCCGGAACGGGGCCTAACACCCAAGAACAACCCGGGAACCCCACAGGCCTCCACACATCCCTCAACCTCGAAGTCTGAAGAAAAGATAACTGAAACAGCTGCAATAGCTCAAGATGTTGATGGAGCTTCATGATACAGGATGTGACTCCTGCTTAAGCACTCATGGCCGGAAAAATGATGCTCAGGTATATGAACGTCTTGCACTCCATCCTGTATTGCTAAAGTTAAACTTTACAAGGATTACAATTTGGAAATCAGATATGATGTGAGTTTTAAATATCTTAAATCTGACTTTAAAAGTGCTGAATCTGACTATCAAAAGAAAATTGATGAGTTAGAGAAAACTGTATCTCTTTTAAAACATGAACAAACTAACTATAAGACTCAAATCAAAGATCTGATATCCAAGCTGTCTGAAGCTCAAGCCCAGCTTGTCACTGCTGAGGCTCAGGCCAGGAAGCAAGCTATTGCTGAGCAAAACTTCCAAGCTATTCTTGTATCATCCTCCCATTCCAAATGTTTTATCAAAACAAAGGAGGGTTGGGAACCAATGAAATCGCTCCACCACACTCTTATGAGTCTATTAGACAACCTAGATGTGGTACTAAGGAGCAAGAGGTTCCAACTGCTGACCCTTCTTTACTAGAATTGAAGGAGGATGCAATAATAGTGGCCACCACAGGGAAGAAACAGGTAAATGCACCTATCTCCTCCTGTGAAGATCAAATCCTAACAACCAAGGCAAGAAGAAGCAGAGCTAAAGCTGCTAAAAAGACTGCCAAGAAGTTTGCTGAGTCTAAGCTAAAGATCGACCCAAGGCAAAAAGGTGTCTTCGTCTCAGCTGGATTTCAAGTGTTACCTCTGATTCAGGAAAGGAGTGTAATACCAGCACTCCTGTCCTATCAAAGGATCAGAAGTTGAAAGGAAAAGTTGCTGATGAAGAAAAGAAGCTCAAGCAACCTTTAAATTCCCAAAAGACTAACATCGTATGCATAATGTGTGGTTTGCACAAGCACATGGCAAAAGATTGTTACTACAATCCAGCAAGCACACATTATGCAAATAATGTTAGAAAAGAAGGAGTCAAAGAAGGTTTCACATTTGGACCATTTCAAACAGTCCAAGTGATGAAAAAGGGAAAGTTGTCTCGGAAGCCAAGTTGCTTTCGGAAGAAAGTACTTCTTCCGAAGGGAAAATGGCTTCGGAAGCCAAAGCTTGAAGGTTCGGAAGAACAAGAAAGCTTCCCTGAAACCAACCCAGAAGAAGACTACTTTGGAAGAAAAGGTGGGGAAGGCTTCTTCCAAAAAGAAAGAAGCTTCGGAAGAAGTCCATGCTGCAATAGCCTCAACAAGCGCATCCTCAAAGATTAACCAAGAGATGGATTGGAAGATCAAGGAAGATGTTGCAGCTCAAACCACTTCTTCAACGACCCTCTATTAAACCTCAATGCATATCTTTTGGTTCAATTATTTCATCATTTTGGAAGAGCCCAAGACTAGCAAGGCTTGGGCTTCCAAACAAAACTAACAATCTCATCTTATGTGCAGGGACATCCATTTGACAAGAACAACAATGTCTGGATTGTAGATAGTGGATGCTCCAGGCACATGATAGTGAACAGATCTCTCCTTCAACAATTCCAGAACTAATATGGAGGGCCTGTCCAATTTGGAGGTGAGACCGTAGGATATATTTCTGGCAGAGGAAGTATATCCAATGGTAGATTAAACATTGATAAAGTTCACTTCGTCAAACAGCTTGAACACAATCTGTTAAGTGTTTCTCAATTCTGTGACCAAAAGCATCAAATGCTTTTCACAGAACATGAGTGCATTATCCTCAAACCAGGGATGATAATTCCTCTGGAACTGGTGCTTCTTAGATCTCCCAGGAAAGGGGATATGTACAAGCTAGATATGAACAATGCTTCTCCTATGGGTGAAGTATCATGTTTTCTTTCCAAAGCTGATAGTGATGAATCAACACTATGGCATAAACGTATGTATCATGTAAATTTAAGACAATGAATAAATGGCTAAAAATAACTTGGTACATGGTTTGCCTAAAAAGGAGTTTTTCTGCAAAGATGACTGTGTTGCCTGCCTGAAAGGGAAACAGCACAGGACATCTTGTCACACCCGCTGATAGCGGAAACACGGGGAATGTGAGCTAGGCGGGATCGTCATAACACATGGTATGCAATAGAGTAGCAAAATAATAATATGATGACAAACGTGTCATGACGACACCCGAACACAATTGGAGACTTGTGTCGTGTATAGTCAATGTTCACGACAGCATAGCCATAAGCACGATATAAATGATCACATAAGCATTAAGGATAACTTGTAGTGTAAATTCCCATAACTCGGGAACAAGTATACAAAAGGCCATGTTCAAGCTTTACAAGGGTAATAATTACAAAATGCATCCTAGGGTCTCCTCTAAAAGGCAGCACTCCTAGATCTTCAATTACCCTGATCACCTGAAAGAAATGCTCAAAACGGTCAACATAATTGTTGGTGAGCTTCGCAGGTTTTAAGTAATAAAAGATGTTAAGATCAAAACAGTGAGTAAGTTTAATAAACGTTACCGCGACTACACTTATGTATTGGCGGTTTTACTAGTTATAAATAGCTACAGCCAAACCTAATATTCGGTTCCTCACGGGAATTGATGGCTGTAAAGAAACATTCCCAAAGTTCAAATAGTTTATTAAGACGTAGCAAGATCCACACAGCGCGTACGTATAGTTTATAACCAAGCCAATCCTTAGGTCCCATTACCGGGATTAATGGTTATATAAAAAGGTTTTCCATAGCATAATAAGTTCAATATGACGTAGCAAGATCCACACAGCGCATACGTTTAGGTTACAACCAAACCAATCCTTAGGTCCCAATTACCGGGATTAATGGTTGTAGTGGATGATCGGCTTAGAAGAACCACACAGAAGAACCACACAGAAGAGCCACACAGCCGAGAGCATCCAAGGTCAATGGCATCCACAGGTAACATCAATCAAACATAACATCAAGTAGTAGTGCATAGTAGGGTGATACGACTAAGTCATACATAGGGGTAACATAGCACATAGTTCAAGTTCACATAGCAGCAATCACAAGATAAGCAAGTTAAGATACTCGTAGAAGTAGTAGCCAACTTCCACTAGGGAAGGTTCCTGAAATCAAGTTAAGTAGGTAAGCATTCTTTTCCCCCAAGTTAAAGATATTTGAAAAGGTTTTATAAGAGTGAAAAGGGGCCACGAAACTCACTGAACAGATGATATGCACAATTGATGAAAGATTCCCACGGTAGGATGCTATGAACAGTCAAACACCTATTGACAGTTACTGACAAGCATTAATAACGAGCATAAAGCATAAGATGATATCAATAGGCTCGGGCAGTTTCGGTTCGGTCGTGGGTAGTACACACACAAGCAGTCACACACATCTTAGACTAGATTATTTTAATAGTATGTGCCTGTTGATAGCGTTGACTTTAATCTTTGTGGTCAAGCTATGACACTTTATTAATATTACATTATCGTCGTGAGATCTCCGAAGAGGGGATCCATACGCACACACACATCATTAGTCATACAATAGGACCGGACGCACGACTGACGCTCCATTCGCACGAGTGGACTTTCAGTCGTACGAATTAGCTACTTTCGTACGATTGAACCTTCATTCGTGCGACTAAGCACTCAGTCGTACCATGCAAGACTCAGTCATACGACCCAACCTCCATACACACGATTGGACCTTCATTCGCACGAATCAGCTTCATTCGTGCGATTGGCCTTTCAGTCGTACGACTCACACACAATCACACTCCATTTCATCCGCATTGACTCAATGCACGCACAGTCACTCGCATAGACTCATTCGCACGCACAGTCACTCGCATAGACTCATTCGCACACGCATTCAATCGCACACACCCATACGCCTGACTTAGTCGCACGATTTGCCCAATTGCACGGCTCAGTCGCGTGACACACTCATACGCCCTACCCAGTCACACGACTCATCCCAGTCGCATGGCTTAGTCGGCCGGAAGGCCCAGTCGCCCTGTGCAGCAGGTCGCGACTACAGGAAGGTGCAGGGCGGCCTTCGGCGCCCGAACACGAGTTTTACACCACCAAAACTTCCAGAATCATATTCTAACATGTCTAGACGTGAATCACACACTGGAACACAAAACACAAGCCCACACGACCTCATGTGCTCGGATGAAACCAAGCACCTGAAACCCTAGAAAACGCAGCAGCTAAATCGAGCTAAAAACGAGGTAAGCGAGGTTATCTACCTGCTAGAAACGAGTATACACGATGATACTCAAGATTTGACGATGAAAACGCGACAAACGGGTCGATTTTTGGTGCAAGATCGAGGTGGAGATGAAGAAGAAGAGAAGAAGCGATGAAGATGAAGATGGTGAAGAAGGGCTGGGAATGGGGTTTTTATACCCATCCCAGGTTTGGCAAAATGTCACTTTAATCCTTGTACTCTGCCCCGAGTTCCGAAATTTTGTTTCGGTTGAAAACGTCATTTATTAGTCTTGTTTTTATTAATGATAAAACGTCTTTAATGTTATTTACAAGTTAAAAATGGTTTTTTTTATGCGTGACAATAGTTTTTATATAAAAATGGCGCGTTTAGTGTTAACGGGGCAAATCTCAGTTATGATTTAAAGACGATGATGATTTAAGCTACGATAGCACCCGCATAAGGTTAACTAAGCAACTAAACAGGCATAATATCCACATAGATGGGTTATATGGGTGAGGAATGACCGACTACAAAAGTTAACAGATTACATCAATAGACGGACCTTTGGTGACTAATGTCACACATCTCACAAATCCAAATGTGTTAATTCAACTTATTGCACATGGATCTTTTTGGTCCCACAAAGTATAATAAGCATTGGAAGGAAATCATACTGCCTTGTGATACTTGATGATTTTAAAGATTTACATGGGTATTCTTTTTAAGAACTAAAGATGAAACTGCTGAAACTTTGAAATCTTTTATTCTTAAAATAGAAAATCAAATTGATCATAAGGTTAAAATCATAGAAGTGATCAAGGGACCGAGTTTAAGAACTTTGTTCTTGACTCATCTGTGAGACTGTGACTCAAAAGGGATTGCCAGATAATATAGTGCTCCCAGAACTCCTCAACAAAACGGGGTTGCTGAGAGGAGGAACAGGACACTTATTGAGGCTGCTCGAACTATGTTAGCTGATTCAAAACTACCTCTAACATTCTGGGGAGAGGCAGTTAGCACTGCATGCTATGTACAGAACAGAGTTCTTGTAGTTAAGCCCATGGAAAAACCCTTATGAGTTATGGAACAAGATACCACCGTTCATTGGTTTTCTAAGGTCCTTTGGCAGCACGTGTACCATACTTAACACAATAGACAACTTAGCAAAGTTTGCTGAGAAGTCAGATGATGCTATCTTTGTTGGATACTCTTCTAGCTCCAAAGCTTATAGAGTGTACAACATTAAGAATCAACAATTTGAGGAGTCATCCAATATAGTGTTAATGAGCACACTCCTTGTGTTAGGGGGAATGGACCTGATTATATCTTTGACTTAGAATTGTTTCCAAACTATTCTAAACCATCTTATGAGAACGTTTCAGCTGGAACAGGTGCTCAAGGTAATGCTGATGCTGATGCTACTCATATTTGAGCTACCCAGACCTCTTCCAAATTCTCCAAGAGTTGAAAGACAACAAGCTTCAACCATTCACAGATCATAGAGTGTAACTGTCTCAAAGAATAGTGAAGCTTCAACAAGTGAATCACTTGATGAACCTCAAAACTCATTAGGTGATCCAGTACAACACCAGGTTGAAGGAAGCAGTATTTTGAAGGAACAATCAACTGTTAATACTACTTCACAGCCAACCATTGATGATGTTTCTGTTGGGTTTGTTAGAACATAAAATCATAGTTTAACCTCTTAAACTTTCTGAAAAACATAGCGGAATTACAAACTTTATAAACTCGTTTATAAGCTGAAAAATATGTTCATTAGATGATCATATTAATGTATAAAACAAACCCAAAAACAAAGGATCATTTATGTGAATTAGCAAGCTATGAACATATGTAAGACTACATAAAATCACAGCTACATAGAGCTGTGTAACTACCTTATTCCAGCAGCAAGATTCGACAGAAAGAGAGGATGAATGATGCTGAAAAACGACCAACACTTCAAGATTAGAAGTCCTCAAGCTTGTATACCCCAAGCCCTTTGCAAACACCTCTTCTTGCTAGGTTGAAATCACCAAGAACAACTTCAAAAACCTCTTGTTTCTTGCTGAAAACCATCTTTTTAGCTGCTCAAAACCATGGGTATTGGAGAGAAAAAGAACTGATTCCTTTTGTTGTGTGTTCATCTATGCATGTCATGAGAAGAAGAGAGAATATATGCTTGCTAGTAGAGGAGACCAAGCATGCATATGTGTGTGCCAAGAGAATAAACATCCACTATCCCACTAGCATGGGACAGCCAAAACATGGCTGAAATAGTGGTCTTGTTTTTCTTTTATAAATACCAATATTAAGTTTTAACACACACATATATTGTCTAGTCTTGTAACTAGTTTATGCAATTAACCATTTAATTGTATAATTAGTAAACTCTCATTATTATTTGGTGTTATACAACTAATTTAAATAACACTTCAAATAATATCATTGAACAAAATATCCTAATAAATTGTTCCATCTCATATGCAACTTATTTAGAAAACCCATTTCTAAATTGGTGTAAATATTTAATTGCATGATCATATCATCAATTAAATATTAATTGGGTTTGCTAACCTGTTATTGGGTATAACCCGACTTGGATCATAACGTACTAACCACATCAATATTCTACGTGTCTTGGGCATATAGAATCCTACAATCTCCCACTTGCCCAAGATTCATAGAAGATTGATGCAAGCAGTAAATACCGCCTAACAACGGTTTACTACCCTTAATACGCTTGACTTATAGCCATTCAATAACATCATCCCATCCAAGTACCCTACTTGAAATGATTTAGGTGAACCAATCATCTATCCTTTTGTTACAGATGTCATGTTAAATCCAAGGACACAGAATGATCATTCCTTGTTGATTTAACTTAATCAGGCCTTAGACATCTAACTCTCAACGAATAAGAGGAACAAATTCCATTTTGACTACATACGTTTCTCACAAACACCTCGTGTCATACCTGAACATACCCTTATGTACTATCCACTATTTCAGGACAGTGAAGAATTAGCTCAAGGTGTAACACTTGGTGAATATCAAAACCCAAATGTATCTCAGGTCGGAGGATACCAAATGATATTCGCCTTTACTCAAATTTACTTATGATCAATCAATAAGATTCCATGTAGTAAAATTTGAGATGTGGGTTAGTCTAATATTTGTATCCCACAAATATCTATGAACCTTGGTAGCAACCCATTGCTCTATATTCATCCTTATGAATATCAACCAATCCAAGTTCATAATAGTCTTACCCTCACACTTGTTCCCACAAGTATGAACGACTACGGACATTTAGAGTAAATAATTTACTCATGGATTAAACATGCTAAATTGGAACATTAATTGAAACATTATAAGCAAATAATTTTACTCAAATAATAAAGAGTTCCACATATTCAAATACAAAATTTGATCAAGTCCAATCACTAGAATATCGAAGTCCTAAGGCACAAGTGTGACTTTCATGATTTGACCTATCTAGGAGCTTCGTGAATGGATCTGCAATGTTTTGATCAAAGTGAACTTTGCGAATACATATCTTTCTCTTTTCAACTTCATCCTTATGTAGTTGAATCTCCACTCATTGTGCCTAATCTTTTGATGTGCACGGGTTCCTTGATTTGAGCAATCACACCCTCGTTATCACAAAAGATTTCTAAGGGGTCTTGAATGGTAGAGACCACCCTTAGATCGGCGATAAACCTTTTATTCATGCAGCTTCCAAAGCTGCTAATGAGGTGGCTATGTATTCGTGTTTTGTAGTGGACAATGTTACCCTATTCATAATGGAGACATACCCCGATTGTGATCGAGGATCATCTCGATCAGTTTGGAAACTCGCATCCGTGTAACCCTTTACAACGAGTTCCTCTTTCTCAGATCCGTATATTAGAAACATATCCTTAGTCCTCCTAAGGTATTTCAATATACTTTTAACAGCCATCCAGTGGCTATTACCTGGATTCTGCTGATATCTTCTTGTCATGCTTAACGCGCATGACACGTCCGGTCTTAGTGTATATCATCGCATATATGATGGATCCTATAGCAGACGCATATGGGATGTCCTTCACACAATCTTGCTCATCCTTTGAGCTTGGACATTGAGGTGCACTCAATATTGTCCCTCTTTGAATAGGTACCATACATTTCTTAGAGTTTTCCATCTTGAACCTTTTTCAAGATTTTATCAATATATGCACTTTGGTTTAGACCTATCAACCGCCTCGATCTATCCCTATAGATCTTTATTCCCAAAATATAGGCAGCTTCACCGAGATCTTTCATGGAAAAACAATTTCCAAGCCAGGTTTTAACACCTTCCATGGTTGGAATGTCCTTTCCATATAGTACTATGTCATCAACATACAATACTAAGAATATGATTGCACTCCCACTAGCCTTTTTATACACACAAGCCTTGTCAGCGTTCTTGATGAAACCAAATTTCTTGATCTCTTCATCAAAACATTGATTCAAACTTCTCGATGCTTGTTTCAATCCATAGATTGATTTCTTTAACTTGCATACTTTATTAAGATGTTTTGGATTGACAAAACCTTCAGACTGAACCATATAGACATCTTCCTCAAGATATCCATTTAGGAAAGCGGTTTTGACATCCATTTACCAAATCTCATAATCATAATGAGCAGCTATGGCAAACAATATCCTTATAGACTTTAGCATTGCAACAGGTGAGAAGGTTTCATCATAATCAACCCCTTGAGTTTGAGTGAAACCTTTTGCTACAAGTCTTGCCTTGTAAGTATCCAAGTTTCCATGCGTATTTGTTTTCTTCTCAAAAACCCAATTGCATTCAACCGGTTTGGAGTTAAGTGAAGGGTCAACCAATTCCTAAACTTGGTTGTCATACATGGATTGCATCTCTACATTCATGGCTTCCAGCCATTTGTCACAATCCGAATTGGATATAGCATCATGGTATGTAGTTGGCTCATCGGAGTCAACCTCATAGCATCCATCCATGAAAAATCCATATATTTTAGATGGAATGCTAACTCTACCAGATCTGTGAACGTTTTGTGTGTATTGATCAACCTCTTGATCATCATCAACAACCTCTTGTTGACAGCTAGTGTCAACCAAACGTGTATCGGCTTGCGGATCTTGATCTTCATCAAATTCCATTGTTCTATGCATCACTCCTTCCATAAGGAACTTGGCTTCCAAGAACTCTGCCCTTCGAGCAATAAATTCCTTTTGCTCTGTTGGATCAAAGAAGTAGTATCCTATACAGTCTTTGGGATATCCAGCAAATATACACTTAGTGGATAGACTTTCAAATTTGTTTTGGGTGTTAAGCTTAACATAAGCTTCACTACCCCATACCTTTTAAATATGATAGTGATGGAACTCTTTCCATGCCATATTTCAAAAGGTGTTGAACCCACTTTCTTGGTTTGGGCCATATTCAAAATACGAGCCGTGGAGAGTAGTGCGAAAACCCAAGATGATAAAGGTGGTAAGCTCATAGCCTTAATGAATTGAACCATATCCAAATAGGGTTCAGTTTCTCCTTTATCAGAATGAAGAACTTAGATAGTTATGTAGAGTTGATTTTCTACTTCATTATTGAAGATTTTGAACATTTCAAAAGCTTCATTATTATGTGTCATCAAGTGCACACAATAATAGCGACTGTAATCGTCGGTTACAGTAATGAAGTATCTTTTCACCAATCTTTGTCATTGTCTTAAAAGGACCATATACATCCAAATGTATCATTCTTAATAAGTCTTTTGGTTCACACTTATCAAATGAAACATTTCATTTGTTTTCAAAAGACCATTCTTTTGAAGTGTTTGAATCCAATTCTTGTTTATGTGACCAAGATGACAACGTCAAAGATAATAATAACTTAAACCGATTTTAAGTTTCTTGGTGCTTAATTTGTATAATGAGTTATTATAGGACGAATTATCATGAACTAATTCATGAATATCATTAAAAGGCATATCCTTAAAATGAAATACATCATCCATAAAACTTAATACCATTGTATACAAACTTTAAATCATGACCATATTGTTTTAATAGGAAACATTAATTATGTTCCTAGTCAAACTAGGTGCATACAAAAGGTTTTGAGAACAACTTCCAAACCATTTGTAAGTCTTAAAATAGAGTTTCCCTCCTTGAAGCGCACATTTCTTTTGAACTCCTTTGCAACAATTGCAAGTATGAGTCTCACATCCGGTATCCAACACTCATGTGTTTGAAGAAATGACATTTAATACAATGTGAATCATGAAAATTGTATTCGAGGTTTGCCTAGCATCCCTCTTATTTTTCAACTCCTTGAGATAGGAGGGACAATTCCCTTTTATTGTCCTATCTCTCCATGCTCAAAGCATGGATCGTTCTCCTTTACTTTAGGCTTCATAAACTTAGGTTTTTGAGGTTTCGCTTTAACCTTTGCTTTGATGTATTCCTTTCTTTTGGCAATAATTGCCTTATGATCGAGATTGGCCATTTCTTATAGTCTCCCTCATTGATCAAGAGAATAGGTAGAACCTCTCTACCCATCCCTGCCTCGGTTGCTTTGAGCATTGCGTGAATTTCACCGATGCTCTTGTCCCTCCCGTTCATATTACAGTTTATTATGAATGTCTCAAACCTTTAGTTGGGCAATCAAGGATCAAATCCTTGGCCAACTACTTTGAGACAGGACAGTTAAGCATCTTGAGGCTATCAATGTGGCTTTTCATCTTAAGAATATATATAAGATGATATTGATTGGGTTTCTTCCATGTGACATGCATAAAGTGCTTGAACCGTTTCGAAGCAATCTTACTAAAGTTTGTTGAAGGAACATTTCCTTCAACTAGATTATCATGTCATATGCTCTATGATGTTCCAAACCCTTTTGGAGTTCGGGAATCATATTCCCAACATGAGGTAGGAAACTTGCACAGAATCCTTAATGTGCTTAAGCCAATCGTCAAAAGGCCTTAACATCAACAGCGTTGGTTGGTGAGATATGGGATCGTCAAGGACATAGGCCTTTACTCATTTTGAGAATGATTCTCAAGTTTCAAAATTGAGTCCATAAGGTTGTTGTCATTCTGAAGATCCCTTTTGTTTTTTTTTCAGTGATAGGGTATGGACGGTCGGGGTGGTAGCATTATTTTTGCGGCCATTCTACAAAATTTACAAAGTTCTTATTAGTATTTCTGAAAAATTTCATTTTAATTATTAATACCCTTTTATGTCTCATGGACAATTAATAATTAAAATCTAGAATCCAACGTTACATTCAAATAATGGTTAGGTGACCTTTATCCCCTTATTTAAATTAACAAGGTAGTCAACATTTGACAATTGCAACCTTTTGCAACTTCTAGCCTTTATGGGATCGGTTAAACATCTTATGTTTGGTTGGCATGTTTAATCCCATCAACACCATTGTACGCCATGCTTCGGTGACCCTATGCACATGGTTTCAATTCAAGTCATCCTACTTACACACATGTGTGAGTTTACTCATACAAGTGGTTAGGTGACCTTTATCTATGTTAGCCCACTCAAAACACAGTGTGGTTAGGTGACCTTTATCCCACAAATAGTTCTCAAGTGATTCGAGTGTCGTGTAAAAGGATGGTGTTAAACTTGTTTCAAAAGGGATTTTTGGTTTTCATTAATTCTAGTTTTGAAAACTCTATGTACCTTGTATTTGCATGCTTTCAAATGCAAGTATCCTATGGTTTATTTTTAATAAAACCTCTTTTATTAAATCATTAATCCTTTTAATAACCTTTTATTAACCACTTAATGATTAGAAACCATAAATTTTCAGCTTGTTAAGTTTGCTAATGAGTTTGTTATGCATATCCAAATATCAAACAACAATCATACAACAAACAACCAAATAAGCATAATACAACAACCACAATGTGCATAACCATAGCTACTATTGTGACCACACTTGTTTCCCATCATAAGTGTGGTCATTTGGTCTTTCCTAAGGGTTGAATATAACACAAAATTGAGGTCTTCATAGACTCCCACTTGAACTTGCATCCATATGCTTCAAGTCCCTTTTTTTGTGTCTTTGATGTCCATCTTTGGGTCTTGATCTTGTGCATCTTCCTTTTACAAAATTATATCCTAATACATTTTTCTAATAAAAGAAATGCACCTAATCTATTTATACATAACCAAATGAATAAATAATTACAACTCAAATAATAAACATAAATATTACAACCCAATTGAATGAATTAAAACAACCATTCCAATCATTCAAATAACATAAGGCCAAAGGCTAGGTTATGCACTATCATATGAACAATCATAAATATATTCAATAAACAAAAAACCCCATCAAAACCTAAATTTTCAGCCAACATAAACTGAAAATTTGGGTTTGTTTGTCCAAACAAACAACAACCAAACATATCAACCAATTGACATTCCTATCTTTCAAAGTTTAATCATAAGCATGAAGATATAACTTTGAAAGACTTGGGGTTTATTAAATCAACCAAAATCAGCCCCTAATTAGTTTATTAACATCCTTTTAAAGGGTAAGAACAAGCAAGCTATCCACATAACCGGCTCTTGATGCCATTGTTGGGTTTGTTAGAACATAAAATCATAGTTTAACCTCTTAAACTTTTGAAAACGCAGCGGAATTACAACTTTATAAACTTGTTTATAAGCTAAAAAATATGTTCATTAGATGATCATATTAATGTATAAAACAAACCCAAAAACAAAGGATCATTTATGTGAATTAGCAAGCTATGAACATATGTAAAACTACATAAAATCACAGCTACATAGAGCTGTGTAACTACCTTATTCCAGCAGCAATATTCGACAGAAAGAGAGGATGAATGATGCTGAAAAACGACCAAGACTTCAAGATTAGAAGTCCTCAAGCTTGTATACCCCAAGCCCTTTGCAAACACCTCTTCTTGCTAGGTAGAAATCACCAAGAACAACTTCAAAAACCTCTTGTTTCTTGCTGAAAACCCTCTTTTTAGCTGCTCAAAACCATGGGTATTAGAGAGAAAAAGAGCTGATTCCTTTTGTTGTGTGTTCATCTATGCATGTCATGAGAAGAAGAGAGAATATATGTTTGCTAGTGGAGGAGACCAAGCATGCATATGTGTGTGCTTCAAGAGAATAAACATCCACTATCCCACTAGCATGGGACGGCCAAAACATGGCTGAAATAGTGGTTTTGTTTTTCTTTTATAAATACCAATATTAAGTTTTAACACACACATATATTGTCTAGTCTTGTAACTAGTTTATGCAATTAACCATGTAATTGTATAATTAGTAAACTCTCATTATTATTTGGTGTTATACAACTAATTTAAATAACACTTCAAATAATATCATTGAACAAAATATCCTAATAAATTGTTCCATCTCATATGCAACTTATTTTCAAACCCATTTTCTAAATTGGTGTAAATATTTAATTGCATGATCATATCATCAATTAAATATTAATTGGTGTTTGCTAGGCTTGTTATTGGGTATAACCCGACTTGGATCATAACGTACTAACCACATCAGTATTCTACGTGTCTTGGGCATATAGAATCCTACAGTTTCTTAGTCATTCAATCAGTCCTCATTAAATGACTTTGAAACAGCAGCTGGACAGAGTGGTCCAGTTCCTGATCAGAATATGTCCAACCTGGACCTATCTCTGCAACTGGAAGTGATTCCTCGTCTTAGGATTCACAACACTCATCCATCTGAGAACATCATAGGGGATGTCTCTGAAGTTGTGAAAACAAGAGGACAGACACATCATGGGAATGTCTGTTTGTACTCATGTTTTCTATCCCAGATAGAACCCAAGAAGGTAGAAGATACCTTGAAAGATAGTAGTTAGGTTGAATTGATGCAAGAGGAGCTGCTTCAATTTAGAAGACAAAAGGTCTGGAATTTATGCCCACTACCATCTGGTCAAGTACCCATAGGGACTAAATGGGTTTTCAGAAACAAGAATGATGATAGAGGCTTGATTATCAAGAACAAAGCTAGATTAGTAGTTCAAGTATACACTCAAGAGGAAGGAATTGATTATACTGATGTTTTTGCACCAGTTGCAAGACTTGAGGCAGTTAGGATCTTTCTTGCTTATGCGGCATCCAAGAACTTTATTGTCTACCAACTTGATGTCAAGTGTGCTTTTCTATATGGGGATATAGATAGGGAAATCTATGTATGCCAGCCTCCAGGATTTGAAGACCCACAGCATCCCAACTATGTGTGCAAGCTGGACAAAGCTCTATATGGGCTGCACCAAGCACCTAGGCTGTGGTATGAGACTCTATCTCAATTTCTTCTAAAAAGTGGCTACACAGAGGTACCATTGACAAGACTCTCTTCATTAGAAAGTCCGGAAAAAGATATTTGCTTGTCCAAGTCTATGTTGATAACATCATATTTGGTTCCTCAAATGACCAAATGTGCAAAGACTTTGAAAGCATCATGAAAAAGAAGTTTGAAATGAGTTCCATGGGAAGAATGGACTTCTTACTTGGAATTCAGGTGAAGCAATTGAAGGAAGGATTCTTCATAAATCAATCCAAGTATATCAATGACATCTTAGAAAGATTTGAGATGAAGGACTGTAAGCCAGCCAAGACACCTATACCAGAACCATAATCTTTGCCCTGACCTTGAGGGGGAGGATACTGATCAACATCAGTATAGAGCAATTATTGGTTCTCTGATATACCTTACTGCTAGTAGACCTGATATCATGTTTGCTACTTGCATTTGTGCAAGATATCAGGCTGCTCCAAAGGTGTCTCACCTAGCTGCTGTAAAGAGAATCCTCAGATACCTCAAAGGAGCACCTAAACTAGGTCTCTGGTATCCAAGAAATAGTGATTTCAATCTCTATGGATACCCTGACAGTGACTATGGTGGTTGCAACATTAACAAGAAATCCACATCAGGAGGATGTCAATTTCTTGGAGGAAGGATCATCTCATGGCAATGCAAGAAACAATCCTGTGTATCTACATCAACTGCTGAAGCTGAATATATTGCTGCTACTAGCTGCTGTGCTTAGCTGCTATGGATTCAGAACCAGATGTTAGACTATGGATTCAACTTCATGAGCACTCCTATCCATATTGACAACAATAGTGCTATCTCCATCACCAAAAATCCAGTGAAGCACTCCAAGACAGCACATTGATATCAGGTCATTTCATTAGAGATATTCATGAGAAAAATCTGATCAAGCTAATTAAAGTTGACTCAAATGAATAATATGCTGATTTGTTCACCAAAGCTTTTGATGAACAAAGGTTAAATATCTCATATCAGCTATTGGGATGATAGACATTGATTAAACTACCTCTTTTGAAAGCTTTTTAAATGTGTAATGTCTTGTGTCAATACAATTTAAGCCCTGTTACAAAAGAACTCTTTGAAATATTCTCAGTACAGATTTCTTCCGAAGAGGAATTAACTCTCGGAAGATATTCTTTAATATCTTCCGAAGTCAAATTCCTCCATGAAAATTTTCTTCTCGAAAGAATTTTTAGTCTCGAAAGAAGCAATTGATTTCACATCAGATCTACTTCCGAAGCTTATAAAACTCTTCATTCAAACAGTTCTTAACTTTGGAAAAGGAGTTTTTACTGTGTAACGGATATCTTTTTGGGCCCCACTCTGTAAAAGGTAAAGATTTTGCTAATAATTGTCAGATTATTTAAACTTATCCCTTGACGCCATTCTCATTTCATAACCGCAAATCATCATAACCACCGAAATCCTCCATAACCCCCCACAATTACTCCACACAGTCACCCCACTGTTTAAATAATCTAGACCTGTTTAACTCTTACCATTTTACTGCCCTAAAAGTTTCGTCGCTTCCAATTCACCCAAGTTCAAACTGATCTTCATTCCCTTTCACAATGGCGCTAAACCCTCAGTACAACCAAGTCGCACTACTTGATTCTTCAAGAGATGCTGACTTCTCTGAAATCATCACCTTTCTTCCTGAATCGACCTACCTCACAACCCTTACCGTTAACCACACTGTTTACTCAAACCAAATGGCAGAATTTTAGGGAAATGGTCGAGCGGAAACCCTAAATAGGGGATCGTATACTGAGGACCAGCATTTGTGGACAAGAGTTGATCATTACCGAATAACTCATCAGGGAGCATCTAGAGGTCTGGATGAAGGAGCTCCTACTGAGTTTCCCAAAGATGACTTAGACAACACTTACACTCTAATGGGATATGGAGGAGATGTAAGCAGGTCAACTGTGTACAAGTTTAACTTCTCCTACAACTGTAAGTTTCTCTTGCACATTGTTCTCCACTGTCTGTCTAATAAGTCAGGAGGATGGGATCAAATCCCATATGAACTAGGATGCTTAGTTCATGGGTTGGTGAGAGGCCTGCGCTTCAACTACTCAAGGTTTGTGATGACCAATCTCATAGGGAATCTACAAAGGGAAACATTCTTCATGTACCCCAGATACCTTCAGCACATCATCAACTGTGAGTTGGACCAGAGTCGGCTTGTCTGTGCAGCTGCTCTGACTGTCCCTCACATGAGGCCTGCCATCTTCAAAACTCTGAAGAAAGTGTCCACCAACTTCACTGGATGACACGCTGCTCTACTTCCAGGTATGATTGAGCGCATAGCTCCTGGTGACATCCCTATAACCCACAGGTGATGAACCCATACCAGCAACCCTCACCGCAAATCTCACTTTACCTTCTCCACCCATCATAATCACATATCAAAGACGCCCCAAACGAACCCTTGTTCAATCTACTCTGATTGAACAAGCTCCTCCTGTTCAATCCAAAAGGACTAGAGTGGAACAATGGGCTCCCACTCAGTCCAAGGTCACACCATCCTTCACCTTTGACCTCAATTTGGGTTTTGAGCCTCAAACCCAAGAGCCCGACACCCAATCCTTTAGCCTACAGGGTGAGTCTTTATACTCCCCTGTGCAGCCAATTAGGGACAACCCCACCAGAGGCTCAATGCATGTAGACATTGATCAAGGTCCCAAATCAGTAGGTTTAGCCTCCCTATCCTTTACTGATCTCCTCCTTAAAACTGATGAAGAGATAACATCTCTCCATGGCAATGAAGTTGATCTACCACACCCTCTCCAAGATCAACAAAGCCTGGAGACATCCCTTATCTCTAGCCCCCATCAGCAAACCTTAACTGAGGTGAGTCCCACTGATGTGGAGGGGACTCATGTAGGCTCAGCTGCCACTACTAAGAGTCTCTCATTGAGCTCTCAGGACAGTGTAACATTAATCAGACTGAGTCTACGACAACTTTGCCCATTGATGTCTCTGAAAGAGATGACTTTGAGCAGAGGTATCCAGGGTGCCAAGAAGCCACATCTGGTGGTGAGACTGAACATGCTAGGTATGTTATCTCATCTCCCCGTATTCTTCACATGAAGATGAGGGAAGTATGCAACTCACTATTCAGTACTTAATCTCTAAGGTCTCAAACCTTGAATCTCAGGTTAGGATCTTAGAGAACAGGTCAGCCACTCAGCAACTTGAGATTGACAATCTCAAGGCTCAACTAGCTGAGACACAGACAGAGAGGTCTGTTAGGCATGTACCAGTTCAAGTCTCATTGACTTCTTCCTCTAGCTCATCTAGCTCTCAAGATGATGCTACAAAAAAGGAGGAAAATATTCAGAGACAAACACATGAGGAACCACCGGTCCAAGCTTCAACTTCCTACATCATCTCTATGCCCAAGTCATCTCAATCTGTCCTTCAGATTGACCCACAGATGATTCAGGATCTCTACAGAATTTTCATCAAGTTTGTATGGAGATCCTCCATTGATCAGCCAAGCCTTGATCCTACACTGATCTATTTTGGAGCTGAAGTGCTTCAAAGGATCACTGCACCTTCTACCACTATAGAAGAAGTTGGTCAACCTAAGGTCCACATGGAACCTAAGATTCACTTCGAACGGGAAATGGGGACTGATGGCCCAGCAACTGAAATAATTGGGACAGAAGGTATATCTCCTTCAACTTCCGAAGCTACAAGGAAATCTTCGGAAGAACCAGCTAAAGCCTCGGAAGAACAAGCTGAATCTTCCGAAGCTGAAATGGAAGCTGCGAAAGGACTGTTCCAGATGTCTGAGGATCTAATCATCACAGATGCAATCCTTGAAATGGCATCTGAGGTGAATAGTGAGGACTTACTCAAACCTGCTCCATCCCAAACACCATCTGAGCCTCTCTCTCAATCTGAACCCTCTATCCAAGAACCACCACAGTCAAGCTCTTCAAAAGAAAAAGGAAAAAGGAAGATGACTGCGGAAGAGCTTCAGGAAGAGGAAAGGAGAGAAGCTAAAGAAAAGAAAGGTAGATTCCCTGCTGAGAAGTTGCTAGCTGCTAGTTCAAAAGCAGCTGCAGCCAATCAGGAGGCAATCAACAACAAGAAAAGAGAGAAACTCATTGATCAGCTCATCAACTTAGGAGCTGCAAATGAAGAAGTACTCCTGCTACCACTAGAGGAGTTGGTGACTTTGGGGAGGACAACCAGGCTAAAACAAGAAAAGAAGCCAGGTTGGCCTTAGAGAGGGAAGAGGAAGAACAGAGGAAAGCTGCCTTACAGCTAAGGGAAGCTAGGATAAAATTCCTACTTTCTAGAGGCTTCAATCTTCAAGAACTTTCTCCACATGACAATGATACGATCCTCTGGCTCCATAACAAAGAGCAGGATCAAATGGAGAAAGAAAGGAAGAAGGCTGCAAGGGAAAAGAGCAGAGAAAAGAGAAGAAGGAAGAAGAAGTAAGGACCTCTGCAACCAAGAAGCTCAGTGATAAAGCCTGGATGAAAGACTATCTCCGGGCTCATGGCTTCTCTGGTTGGCAAGTGGGTCCCATGTCTGAAAAGACACTCCAGCGGATTATCAGTGAAATCAAAGCTGACATCGGTATGGGAAAGAAGAAAGAGATGTACAGAAGGGGACAGGGAATGATCTTCAC
This sequence comes from Flaveria linearis, assembly GCA_024085815.1. NCBI lineage: Eukaryota > Viridiplantae > Streptophyta > Magnoliopsida > Asterales > Asteraceae > Flaveria > Flaveria linearis. The sequence goes on from CM044018.1 coordinate 23,941,707, forward strand.
CCCAACCACTCAACCACAACCAGCACCAGAAGAACCAATCCCATACTCCTTCCCCATCAAAACCGAACCCTCAGATGAACCCTTCACCCCTGAACCTACAACTCTACCCATACCCACTTCATCACCTCAACCACCTAAACCTCCAATCCTTCAACCCAAAACACAACCCAGAACCACTGAACCCAAACCTACCCAACTGATACCCAAACCATCCCCTCAGCCTTCTCAACATCTTTCTCTTGCAGAGTTTAAGGAAATCAAGACAAAGCTCAACAACTACATAACTCTGAGCAACATCTCCTGTGAAGAAGATCTCATCAACATCACCTATATTGATGACTCTTCAAGTTCCCTCACACTAGATCAATTTCTTGATTTGCCTAAAGGAACTTTGGGCCAGGCTGCAAGACTTCTTGGTCTCAACTCTGATTCTCTGAATGCTGAAGAGAAGAGACTTAGAAGAAAACTGGCGACTCTGCTGGATACAAGAAAGGAGGACATGATTCCTAGTCAGTCTCCTGCGCCTAGGAAAAGCATAATCCAGTGGAGGTTCGATGAAGCTTCTCACAAATTTGTTGTGGAAAGGGAGAATGGTGAAATCAACCGATTCAATGCCACTTCTCTGTTGCATCTCAGCAGATTTGACATTGCTGAACTTGCAGAGAAGCCATTCTCCAACCCCTCCAACTCTGAAGCTGCTGCAGTCATTAGAAATCATATCAGCGTCTTCATCTAGCCGAGCTAACTGCAAAAGCCAAGATCAAAGAAGAGTTGAAGTTGAGAAGACAGGAAGAAAAGGAAAGACCTACCACCAAGGGCGCAGCCTTTCTACAGATGGTGGAGGGTCCGAAATTGGAACCTATAGTTAGATGGGAATATGACTATAGTTCCCATCAACTAACTCTTTTCAGAGGGCCACATGAAAGGGTACATATAATCCAAGGTAACAGTCTAGATGTTCTGTCTACCAAAGATTTGTACAAACTTCTCAGCACCACATCAGGGAAGAACAAGGAAACAGATAGATATCTACTTTCTTTGGTGCTGAAAGTTTTGAAAAGAAGAGAGAAGTAAAGTTTGGTAGCATCAGCCTAGGGGGAGTTTGTTGGATCATGAGAAAGGCTGGTGCAACCAAAACTATTTCACTTAGTCAATTTAGTGCTACATTCAAAGGCTTCCGAAGCTAAGTATGGGAACTTCCGAAGGTTGAAGAGTTCTTCCGAAGACAAGTGAAAGATCAACTTCCGAAGAGAAACTCTACTTCCGAAGACAAAGAGAAGTTGCCAAGCCTCGGAAGAAGCATCCTCCGAAGTATAAGTGGCTTCGGAAGAAGTTATTCTTCTGAAAGCAACTTAACCTTCAGAAGACACTGCTATGAACCAGTGGACATAAGTATGGTCCCTAACATTCCGCTGCAGACCTCTGATACAACATGGCTTCTTCCTAAAGAGCATGTAGTTGACCATACTTTATTCCACTGTTTACCTTTTTATGATAGTACATGTTACCAACCTTAGTTGGTGACAAAAGGTAAGTCAGGGACATGTCCTGACTACCAAATCTCAGATAAAATATCCGAGATATCTTAACCTATTGTCTTGTAGTATAGGCTTTTGGTTATAGGTTTCCAGCTGGAATCAAAGTATATCCGGCTGTAGGTAGTATTATATATATAGTTCTCATTGTAACACAATAGATAGAGAGATTGTGCTTGCAAGAGTCTTGTAATCCTTTGAGTTGAGAATCAATATATAAAAGTACCTTGAAAATTTACTTCCTGTGTTTATTATCATTTGCTACTTGTTATATTGTGATCAACTCTTGTAAAGACTCTTCCTGAGTGTTGTTTTAGGTGAGTTGAGAGAAAAACCACTTGTTAAGTGACCAATACCGATCCTGCACATTAGTTACACTATAAGAGGTAACATTACTTTTATTAACGATAGTAATAATATTCTTTTATAAACACGGGTATAACATTGTTATAAATCTCACTATCTTATTAGCCGTATATTTATACACTAGTTTTAGAAAAGCCGTGTATTACACGGGTTGAATAAATAAGATATTAATATAATAAAATTTATGAAAAATAAAATGATATTTCAAGATATGATATGACTGAAATTACGTATGAGTAACTACTATAGGTAATAAAACAATGATATCAACTTTTTATAACTTTGTCTTTAATTTTTTTCAAAAAAGTTACATTTATTCTAAAACAAACCGTATAAAAATATTATTTTTTAAAATATTTCATTATTATAACTCCTAAATTAAATTATTTTGGTTTTTAAATAATTTACTTTTTAAAAACACTAATTTGTAATATATCATATTTTTTAAAAGTTTAATATTTTAGAAAAAATATTATTTATAAAAATTTGTTTATTTAGAAATAACATTAATAAAAAATATTTTTCTTAATTTATAAAAATAATTTAATCTAAAAAAATGTTAAATAATATTATTAGTAATTAAGGTAATTATTTAATAAGAAAGAGATGCGGGAAAATTTTGATGATGACAATTGTGGTGCTAACACATGTCACACCAATTAATATTTATTATAATAGGTATACATGTAATATATATGAAATATACTAAATGTATAACTGCAAGTCACCAAGATATTTACACTTGTATATACATTACAATAGTGACTCATGTTTATTAATTGATTTAAATATATGTTAACAGAATTTTGTCACAGCTAAGATCGAACGTACAGCCCCGGCCATAACGCCTCCTCGGGCATAGATCTAACTGAAAACCACCACAAGCAACAAACATGACGGCCAGACTACAACCATCATCATCACCTTCGTTTGACCAACACCACGACCACCATCAATGCTATTGTCGAACACCATCACCATCACAGGCCCTTATCGCTATTAACCTGAACCCAACAAAGACCAGCATTGCCTGAAACAACTTCCACAATCGAAAACCATGCTTTTTCAGCCAAATATCACAGCAGCCGTGGCTATCTAGGTCATGGATCACAACCCCCAGCAGCCTCTAGGTCGACCATCAGGTTCGCCACCACTAGCGCAGGTGCCATACCAACTAGATCACCACCATTGTTGCCACCAAGGCAGGAAATCACTATAGCCGCAATCACACCTCCCTAGGAAACGACTGAGTTTGAAGGTTGGAGAGGGGTTTGTTGTGGGCACCGGTTACCGCATCTATGACCCTGGAACCGTTGCTACCACCATAGTGGCTAAGATCCAGCAAAACGGCCACCACCAGCCTAGATATTGCCCATTTTTTTTTTTTAAAAACTTTTTAGATGAACTCAGCTGGAGTAGTTGCTGTAAATTGAAGGCAGAAGGATGAGTAGGGGAGGCGGTCATCACCGCCGTAGACGACCTGCTGTCGTCGGAGATTTCGGGGAGCGCGGTGGCTGCCAATCTCTTCTTTTCTTTGTCAAATCCTAAAATGGTGAGGAAAGAAAGATAATGGTTTATGTAGGTAGTGTGAGGTGGGTTTTCTCCGCTTTGTCCGTTCGTATCGCGTGTAATTACATTTTGCGTTGAGTTACTAGTTTTTATTTCACAAAGGAAAATAATAAGAAAAATAAATATTCACGAGATATTATTTGGTCAGGTTTTATGTAACGGACTTAAATTGAGTCGGAACACGTTACTACGTTAATGTCGTTTATTAAATGTCGATTGACCATTTCAAGTGCTTTGTCACGACGAACATTAATATTCTTATATTAGTATTAATAATAAAGTAAATTAATTATTTGGTATTACGTCACATGTTAATCCATGTGTCAAAAACGTTTGAACTAATAAGCCAAACGTACGCGTGTTTAACGCGATTTATTAAATCTTCTTGTGTTACAAACTTTACTAGTAATCGTTTCCATAAGGTATTATTGAATGTAACTGAATATCTTAATATTTTGTTATCATGACACGTAGCGTATCGCAATTCTGATAAAACTGGTTATTTCTCATGTTAATCGTTTTTAGTCTGATCGTTCGTGCATAAGTTCATAATAATTCACTTACGATTTGTTTAGATTGTCTAGCTATAGATTGAGTTTAGGGTTACTAAATCTAGCTTCAGATGAACTTGCATTTCTTAATAGTCTTTACTGGGCCTTGTATGCTCGCCTAAGTTCAAGGTTATACCCATTTTAAACCTAGATGTTTCCAACCCAAGACGTTCTCGGGCCTTGTTTTGTGTGTCTCCGATATTTTCCTGATAACGTTTAGATCTTTAAAACTGGTGGAATATTAGGGTTGTCACAAATATGGACGGTTCCTTAAAGTCATTTGCTACCAACTTCATGCTATTGGTCAACCCGTTGATGCAATGGACCAACTACACTTGTTTCTATGCGGACTTGGAACCGCATTTGAGAGTTTCTCCACCATGATTCTCTCGCCAGGGCCTATTCCATATTTGGTTGATCTCCTCGCTTGCGCTGAAAACCACAAGCAGTTTGTTAGGAACGTACAAAATGATTCTCCATCGTCTACTATTACATCAGTGGTCTTTACGGGCCAGGCCCATCAGCCTAATTTTTTTGGGTCAAATAATTTGCATTCTAAAATACTTCCAATTATTTTGAAGGCTCAACAACAAGAATATCCTAATTATAGGCCCAGGTCTACTCATGAAGGCTTCGGGTCCAACAGAAGCGCAACACAATTGTTTCACCAAATCGGCCCGATATTGGAAATATGTCTTCTTTTAGGCCACCGACTTGTCGACTTTGCCACAAGCCAATACGCATGTTGGTAGTACTACACTTTTTGTAAGCTTGCACTTAATAACGTTTTGGTGGTACCTAATATCACCAAAACTTTTCTTTTCAATAGCAAACCCACATAAAATAATTTGTTTCTCATCCTTATTCTTGCATTCAAGATCGTAAAACCAAGCAGTTTCTAGCATGGGGATGCTGTAAAGATGACCTTTATGTTCTTCACAATAATCATGAAGCTTTAATGTCCACTCTATCGTGTCCCAAAGCTTCTACTGAAATATGGCATTCTCGTCTTGATCATGTCAATTTTCATATGGTTAATTTACATAAAAATAATGGGTGTATTTTATTTACCTGGTTTTGTCAAAACCAGGACTTTGTTCTCTATAGGAACTTGCCAAATCAAAACGGAAACCTTTATTTCCTAATAATAAATGGGCTTCCTCACCTATTGATCTAATTCATTTTCACAGATGAGGGCATCTCCGATTAAATAGGTTGATAATTTCTCCTACTATGTTGCATTTGTCGTTGATTTTTCTCGCTTTATTTGGTTATATTCATTGCAAGCGCAATTTGATTTTTTGATGTATTATCTATTTTTATACCCTTTGTTCAAATGCAATTTTCATCAAAGATTAAAACCTTTTAAAGTGATGTCAACACGTAATTTACTAATACTCGTGTCCGAAAATTGTTTGAACAAAATGGCATATTTTATCCAATGTGATGCCCATATACTCCTCAACAGAGTGGGCGGTTGGAAAGTGAAAATAGGCACGTTGTTGAGTCGTTTGGCAATGTTGTTTCATAGCAAATTAGCCGCACATTATTGGGCAGATGCCTTTTCATCCGCCACTTTTACTAAATGAGAAATCACCTTTTGAACTTTTATATCATGTTAAACCGGATTATTCTATTTTTTGATCTTTCAGTAGTCAGATAGTTTCATTTCTTTGAGAATATGGTCCGAATAAAATATCTCCAAGAAGTATCCCATGTATAATTATTGGGTATTGTTGAAAGTATAAGGGGTATATGTGTCTTGACCCGACACCACTGGAGTTTATATTACTCGTCATGCTCATTTTGACGAGTCTCATTGTCCACTTGATCAATCAACCAAAGCCAAACCCATTAATGATCTAGAAGTTTTTCCTGGACACCGCATGGAGTCTTTGACTACTAATAAAACCTTAAACAATAAACAATTTCCTACTATTCCTCAATCTCAAATTGATAGTTTCACTTTTCCTTTCCACCCAACACAAGATATCTCACAAAGGCACAAAATCCCTAACCCAAACAACACTCTTCCCAACCCAAACATGACATACGATCCCACTACTTCACCATCCACCCAACAGTATGTATCCAACATGTGACGCCCTAAACCGGCAGGGCACCGGTGGCACGTCACATAGTTGGATTAACATTCTAAATACAAATCAGAGCCTTTGTCATACAGCGGAAGACTAAACATAATTACATGTCAACCCAACTTTATAAAACATTTTTACATATAATAGTATTTGTTTATACATATCCTTTTTACATTATTAACAGGTCCTACACCCTATGCCAGCAGCTACTCCGGGATAGCATCCTTATTCAGCTCATACTTGCTTTCCTCTATTATTAGAGGATTCTTCCTTACCTAGCACACACACACAACACACTCAAAATATCAGATAAACTGGTGAGTTCTAACTTTTATTAAAACATTTACAATATCTCATCACATACAAAAGTCATATTTACATTGACAATATAATAAAATCAAATTTTAACTTTACTTTGTCCCACCGAACTCGTCCCACCGGACGTCATAATTTTGTCCCACCGGACTTCAGTTTCCCACCAGAAACTGTAATTACTATATCTCATCCAGTAGGATGCCAATTCAATCATGTAGGGTCGTCACCACAAGATGTTCACAAAGCTGAGTGATCGTCATCACTCCTTTTCACTGTACAGTCTACACACACAGGCATCTTACCCTAACTGGCCTGTTGAGATTTACATTGCATCAAACAATTTCTTTACTTATTGCCAATATTATCGCATTAATTTACACACCATACATTTTTTCTTTTAGCATCAGTTTCAATACATTTTCATTTGTCATTAAACCCCATCTGACCCATTGGAATCATTACCATCACGTAATGATTAACAATGTTCAGATAACCATTCATTGTCCCAACCATTCATTCTCCCAACTTTACCCTAACTGCCCCACAAGCTGTTAGTAATGTATAACATTATTATCCTAATTCTGGTGCTAAAACATTCAAATTATTCATCCTTGTATGTATGCTAGCCCGCATGTTAAAACCACACATTTAAAAGGGCTTAGAACTCACCTTATTAACTTCCTCACGACAATCTACACAGTCCACGTACACGTGATAACTAATCCTTCTTCAAATCAAGGTATATCTAAAGCAATAAACCTTGATTTAATAAACTACTCTCAAACAAGACTCCTATGCGAATGAACACTTATGCGAATGAGCACTCATGCGACTGGACCTATGCAGATGAACATCCAATCGTGCGAATGGACCTCATGCGACTGAACCTTCAGTCGTACGACTAACCATTCATTCGCACGACTGAGTCCTCATTCGTGCATAGTGATCACTCGTCTTCATTCGGTCTTCTAACCAGGCAACTGGGTTCTCAGTCGCATGACTGAACCTTTATTCGCACTCAGTCGCACGACTAGAATTTCATTCGCACGACTGGACTTTCAATCGCACGACTGAGGCATGCGACTGAGCCCATTCGTCTGAAATGGATCAGCAGATGTGTTCTTGACGTTTTTGATCCAAACTTACTCAAAATTTAAGTTTTAACCATTCAAATCATGTCATATTCAAAACAGATCATATACACATCATTTACAATGGGTTCGGATCATTATTTCATCAAAACTACACCAAAACTCTGATCCGAATTCCCGGATTTTAATTTAGAAAAGAACCAGACCAGATTAATGATTTAAACATGTTATTGGACCAAATTCAATCATATACACAGCTTATAACATTTCAAGATTGATCTGTGACATCCAAAACTTACCAAAACGGAGTTGCCTTAGTCAATTTCATGAGAACAGGGTGTTTAGGTGTGAAGGGAACAGGGTAATGGACATACGCAGATAGAAATCTGCTTTTAAATTCTCTGCACCGCCTTACTTATCCACACATACATCTTAACCGCCTCACACCCGGTCGCACGACTGAACCTCATTCGCGCGACTGAATCGTGCGACTGAAGTCCATACGCCTATCATTCGTGCGATGAGTCTCATTCGCACGTAAGGGGTGCGACTGAAGTTCATTCGCATGCAAGTCATGCGACTGAACACCAATCTTAACAAACAAACTCAACTTAATTAATTAAACATAACTATAATACAATTACAAGTCCGGATTTAGAAACCGGATGTTACAACTCTCTCCCCCTTAAATAGGTTTCGTCCCCGAAACCGACTATTTAAACAACTGGGGATAATCTCTCCTCATTTCATCTTCTGATTCCCAGGTGAAATCAGACCCCTTTCTATTTGACCACTGTACTTTAACTAACTCAATGGTTTTATTTCTCAATCTTTCATCTTTCTGTCCACTATAGCAGTAGGTTTCTCAACATAATTCAACTTATCATCCACCTCTATATCATCTAAAGGCACGTAGGAATTTTCATCGGCTAAACACTTACGTAACTGTGATACGTGAAAAGTTGGATGGATTCCTTGCAACTGATCAGGTAATTCTAGTTTATAGGCTACTTCTCAATTCGTTCTATAATTCTAAAAGGTCCTATAAAACGAGGACTCAACTTTCCCTTCTTTCTGAATCTGATAATCCCCTTCCAAAGAGATACTTTCAACATAACTCTATCTCCTACTTCAAACTCTATATGCATTCGTCTTTTATCTTCATAAGACTTTTGTCGATTGAGCTGCTTTAAACCGAGCTTTGATCTGATCCAACTTCTCATTTGTAGCCTGTACAATTTCCAAACTACCCAACTCTTTCTGTCCAATTTCTCCCCAACATATCGGACTCCTGCACTTTCTGCCATATAACATTTCATAAGGGGCTCTCCCAATTATGGAATGATAACTATTATTGTAGGAAAATTCAACTAATGGCAAGTGACTATCCCAGCTACCACCAAAATCTATAACACAAGCTTGTAACATATCTTCAACTGTTTGGATAGTCCTTTCAGTTCACCCATCAGTTTCTGGATGAAAAGATGTGCTGTGTAATAAACAAGTACCCATATCTTCATGAAACTTTCTCCAAAACCTCGAAGTACAACGTGTATCCCTATCCGACACAATAGATAATGGCACTCCATGACGAGCAATAATTTCTCGAATAAACAGTTCTGCTAACTTTTCAGAGTAATACGTTTCTTTGATTGGTAAGAAATGCCCGCTACGTGTCAACCTATCCACTATGACCCAAATGGTATCATAACCTTTAGCTGTACGCGAAAGCTTAGTTATGAAATCCATTGTCAACTCCTCCCACTTCCATTTTGGGATCTTTAAGGGTTGAAGCTTACCATATGGCTTTTGATGCTCAGCTTTAACTTAAAGACACGTCAAACACCTATTCACATACTGCATCACATTGAACTTCATACCTGACCACCAGTATTCTTGTTTTAAGTCTCTATACATCTTAGTAGCACCAGGGTGTATAGAATATCTGGATTTATGAGCTTCATCTAGCACCAACTCTCTCATCTTAATTGGAACCCACATACGACCACATTTTGTCTTAACCCCAAAACTATTTTCTTCTAGATCTTTTGTTTGACCTTTCATTCGTTCTCGTTTCACGTTTTCCTCCCTTAATGCTTCTAATTGAGCTTCCCGTAACTGATGCATAAAATCTGGGGTTATTACTAACTTATATGACTTAACTCGAGTCGGAGGGTGTTCATTCTTTCTGCTTAACGCATCAGCAACCACATTTGCTTTACCAGGATGGTAAAGTATTTCACAATCATAATCTTTCACCAATTCTAACCATCTTCGCTGACGCATGTTTAATTCTTTCTGATCGAAGAAATACTTCAAACTCTTATGATCCGTGTAAATTATACATTTCGTACCATATAAGTAATGTCTCCATATCTTTAAAGCAAATACCACTGCTGCTAATTCCAGATCATGCGTTGGATAATTCCTTTCATGTTCTTTCAACTGTCTAGAAGCATAAGCTATTACTCGTCCCCTTTGTATCAATACACAACCTAAACCATGATACGAAGCATCTGAATAGATTACTAAATCTTCATTTCTATCTGGCAACGACAATACTGGTGATCGAGTTAATTTCTGCTTCAATTCTTGAAATGTATTTTCTTGTTCTGGTCCCTATACGTATTCTTCATTCATTCTTGTCAGCTTTGTTAACGGGGATGCAATTTTGGCAAAATCCTGAATAAATGTTCTATAATAACCAGCCAGACCCAAGAAACTGCGAATTTCAGATGGCGTCTTTGGAGGACTCCACTTCGTTACTGTTTCAATCTTTGCAGGATCTACTAAAATACCTTCTGCATTGATCACATGTCCTAAAAATTGTACTTCTCGCAAGCAAAACTCACACTTATAAATTTTGCATAAAGCTTTTCTCTTCTTAACCTTTCCATACTTAACGAAGATGGCAGGCATGATCCCCCTCATTCTTTGAATAGATCAGTATATCATCAATAAACACAATTACTGATCGATCTAGCATTGGCTTACACACTCTATTCATCGAATCCATGAAAGCAGCAGGTGCATTTGTCAGCCCAAAAGACATAACCAAAAATTCATAATGACCATAACGCGTACGAAACGCCGTCTTAGGTATATCTTCTTCTTTAACTTTCAACTGATGATAACCAGAACGAAGATCTATCTTAGAAAACCAACTGGCTCCCTGTAACTGATCAAACAAATCATTTATTCGAGGGAGTGGATACTTATTCTTTATCGTCAACTTGTTTAATTCTCTGTAATCGATACACATACGCATACTCCCATCTTCTTCTCACAAACATTGGAGCACCACACGGGGAAGAACTGGGCCTAATGAAACCTCTTTCTAGCAAATCTTCATTCTACTTCATTAGTTCTTTCAATTCCGATGGAGCTAGTCTGTAAGGTGACGTGGCAACTGGCTTAGCACCGGAATTAAATCAATTCTAAATTCAACTTCACGATCTGGAGGAATACCCGGTAATTCTTCTAGAAACACATCTATAAATCCCTAACCACAGGAATGTTCTCTATCTTTTTCACAGGCTTTTGAGAATCGATCACATATATTAAATAAGATGCACACCCGCGGCTCATTAACTTATCAGCTTTCATCATAGATACTATCTTTACAGTTGACTCCTCTCTATCGCCATATACATTAATCGTTTTCCCATCCGGTGCTCTCAATTGAATCAACTTCTTATTACACACAATATGGGCTTCATATTTTGCCAACCAATCCATACCCAAAACTACATCAAACCCTCCTAACATCATAGGATATAGTTTAACAGGCAATCTATATCCTTCTAATTCAATAAAGCAACCCTCAATCATACTCCTAATTATCACAGATCTATCATTAGCAGTTTCAACTATAAAGGCTACCTCTAATGGTCGAATTTCACAGGAAAGCATAGAGCAAAAATTAACAGATACGAAACTTCCACTTGCGCCAGAATCAAATAACACGTTAGCTGGAATCCCATTAACTAAAAACATACCTGAGACTACATCTGGCAAAGTTTTAGCCTCACTAGCTGACATAGAATATGCTCGCCCCTTAGCCACACTTGCCCCTTCTCCTGACCCTCTCATCGATCTAACTGGTTCAGGCTTTCTAACTGCTAACTTTGGACATTCACTTCGAATATGCCCCGTTTCTCCACATTCATAACATCTACGAAGGCCTTCACTACATTCATTAGCATAATGCCCTAACCTTCCACATTTAAAACATGTTCTACTACCAATCATACATTCACCCTTATGTAGCTTGCCACATTTCCCACAACATGGCAGCTCATTTCTGACATTCCTTTGGAATTGGCCCTTTCCAAATCTACCCTTCTTCTAGAAACTTAGATTCTCCAATCTTCTCTATGCTGCAGGTTCTTCACGTTTCCTTCTACTATCATCAGGAGCAACATCGCTACCAAAACTTTTTTGATACATATCTGCTGCTAAGTTTACCATCAACTAGTAACTACTCGGGGCAGATGATCTAACTAACTTTCTAACCTCCTGAGGCAACCCCTGGGTATACCTTAAGATTTTCTTCTCTTCAGGAACCACTAAATGTGGCACCAATCTCGCCATCTCTTCAAACTTAGATGTGTATTCCCTATGGGACATGTTACCTTCCTAAAACTGCAGAAAACTCATCTCTACTTGATCCATCTCTCCTTCAGGCAAAACTTGTCTGACTCTAACTTTTTAAATTCAGGCCACAACATTTTATCAGTAGCCTCTTCACCTAACGTTTGGATTATCGTATCCCACCAATACAAAGCCTCACCTACAAACGAGTGGGCTGCAAACTTTACTTTTTGATCCTCCCTACACTCACTCAACTTGATCACGGCTTCCATTTCACTAAGCCATTTATAAGTGGCTACCACATCCATAGCCCCAGAAAATTATGGAGGATTGCATTCTTTAATCTGGCTATACGTAACTCCCTTTCTCTCACTAGACCTCTCAGCTTTATCAACATTCCTATTCTCATCAGGTCTAGCTACATTCAAGGCCTTACGAACCTCCTCAGCAATTGCATCACGAAATTGCTGCCTCGTCATACTAAGCACCTCTGTGCTTTCATCAACATTTATTTCTGAGGTTCCACCTTGTATTCTTTCACTCTCCCTATCAGCCATAACCTATTAAAACGAGATCAGGATTATTTGGTACTCGCATGTAAGTATATAACCAGAATACTATAAGTAAAGTAAATTATTAATAATGTTGGCCAAGTACTATTAGTTGTTTACTTTACTTTTACTATTCTCGTTATTCCTTCTCATGTTCGTCCCATCACCTTCTCTTGTTTTAATAAACTATTTTATCTAGCTATCCCTGCTGGCATATCTATTCTCTAGTTAAAGTCTAGTTATTAGGATACTAGATCCCTTTAACTACTTCTCTCATACCAACCTGTGACGCCCTAAACCCGGCAGGGCACCGGAGGCACCTCACATAGTTGGATTAACATTCTAAATACAAATCAGAGCCTTTGTCATATAGCGGAAGACTAAACATAATTACATGTCAACCCAACTTTATAAAACATTTTTACATATAATAGTATTTGTTTATACATATCCTTTTTATATTATTAACAGGTCCTACACCCTATGCCAGCAGCTACTCCGGGATAGCATCCTTATTCAGCTCATACTTGCTTTCTTATATATTAGAGGATTCTTCCTTACCTAGCACACACACACAACACACTCAAAATATCAGATAAACTGGTGTGTTCTAACTTTTATTAAAACATTAAAATTTAAATAATTAACATTTATTTAAACTATTCTATTTGTGACTTATCGCCGCAAATAATAAAAATTAAAATAATGAAATAAAGTTAAAAATAATTAATTCAGAATTAGTTTTTGCGACGAATGTGTCACCGCAAATAGGAAGGCGGGAAATCCCCCCCCCCCCCCCAAAGAGGATTCAAAAAATAAATATAAAAACTTAAAAATAATGTAAAATAAATTAAATTATACCTTTTGCGATAATAATATCGCCGCAAATAAGATTAAAAATTAAAAAAAATACAAAATAAATTAAATTATACTTTTTGCGATGATAATATCGCTGCAAATAAGATGACTGATTGAAAAAATCAAAAAGTAAAATGTTTGTCTTTTAGCATGTTTTTTGCGACGAAACCAATATCGCCGAAAAAAATTCGACAGATATCTTGTAGTGTGGTAATATGTTTTGGAGTTAAATCATTTCCGCCTTTGAGTATGTACATATACATGCAATGATTATAAGGTTTTATGGATAATATTATTTTTATAAGATGTGAACATCTATTCATTGTCAAGTAGATATGGATTCATGATGTAAAGTTAATAAATTAACAATGGGAGTTTTCATGGATATGAAGTTAAACATCATGTAATTACATCCTTTGCTTATAAGAATTTAGTATTACTTGAAAATTTTATAATATTTTATTTAAAACCTTACCAAACCCTTTTTTAATTTGATATTCAGTAACCATTGAATAATTTACCAATAAACACATGAAATAGAATTTGGTGAAAGTTGGTACGGTAACTACTCTTAAAAGTTTTAAGAAAGTATATGAAGTTTGAGATAAAGCACATGCTAATACAAATTTAAATTCGAATCATAAATTATAATAAGTTTTAATACATGTATTTTCATATAAAGATTGAAATAAGGCACATGCAACATGCATGTGTGCTAATTGGTAATTTGTTTTGAGTTAAGTCATCTCTGCTCTGAGTTTATAAAAATATATATGCAATGATTATAATGTATTATGGATAATAACATTGCATAAGATGCGAATATCTATTCAATGTCACGTAGATATTAACGACGGGAGTGTTCATGAATATGAAATTGAACATTTTGTAATTAGATGCAATCATACGAATTTAGTATTATTGCTTTTTTTTTAATATTTGACTTGAAACCGTAGCAAATGCTTTATAATATAATATTTAACAAACTTTAAATAACATGCCAACAAAGACATTAAACAGAATTTGGTAAAAGTTGGTAACGTAACTATTTTTAAAAGTTTTAGAAGATAAATTAAGTCTTCAAATATATACTCTTATATGAAGATTGAGATAAAGCACATGTTAATACGAACTTAAATAAGAGTCATATATTATATTAAATTTTAGTTTATATGTTCAAATGAAGATTGAAATAAAACACATTAAACTCAAATTTTTAATATCTTATAATAAAGTTAACCAAAGTGTACGCAAAAACAAATTTAAGGCTTATATATATTCCATTTTGTGCGGTGTTCATCAAATGTGTAATAAGAAAAATCACATTCCACGATGACGAAATTTGCACTAGTTGCATTCACTTTGACGATCCTAGTAGTATCATTTGAGGTTTCTGCCGACCTAACCACCATCATCACCACTACTACTATAGATGACAATGGAAATGTAATGTCGATTGATAGTCTAGAAAACCCCAAACCCTCCCAAAAGCAGTGCCCTAAGATCCCTGACAAAAGCGCTTGCTATGGGCACATCACTGATAAGGCGACCACTTTGGTTAAACCGAAGACGGCGGAGCACCCACGCCTGGAACCATGTTGTGATGAACTAAAGAAAGTGTCAAAGGAGTGTCATTGCGATACAATCAATCAGACGTATAACAAAGCTCTACAAAAAGTTAAGGGGGTAGGGGATAAGCTATATGTATTTAGAACGGCTCAAAGCCTTCCCAAGGATTGCGGGTTGGAAGCCAAGGACTGTGGACTCGCAATGCCAAAGAATTAATAAAGATGAACGAATAGTAAGAATAAAGATCACCATTAATTATGAGTTTTTTAGCTTGTGATGTGGAGCGAGGTGCTTGCAATAAATCAAATATGTACACAATCTTGTGCCTATAAATGCAACCGTGAAACAATTAATATACAGCGCAGAAACAAGAACATCAAACTGAAATGTTACCACGAACATCATCTTCATTTGGCTTGGTCTATTTTTTTTTTTTTTGGAAGTGAATGAAACCCACAAATTTATTATCAATATATAAACAAAACTCAATGTCATTCAATTAGTAATCAAGTTTCCCCGTTTACAATTCTACACATATACCACCTAAAGAAATATCTTGCAAAATATCAAAGAAATATCTTATAATATATTTCACAATTGAACCACCTTCTCACCCAACAAAGAAGTGAAATAAAATTTTTAATTAGCTAGTACATGAAACTTTAGTCACTGCACTAAAATCCAAAAGCATCAAAAGAAGACATCTGGATATATAATGTTTGTTATTGAGCGCAATCAAGGATATTAAATTCATTTTTCTGATTCTTTTATAAGGACCATAACAGATATGCTGAAGCATCAAACGGATTTAAGACTTTGGGATATACAGGAGTACCAAGACTACTTGGCCGAGTACTTACACTGGCACAGCTGGTCTTGAGAAGATGCCGGCAAAACAACCGTTCAGGACCCATTTGTTCGGGTCTAAATTTTTTTAAAATATTATATTTAATTATATATATATATATATATTATATATATATATATATATATATATATATATATATATATATATATATATATATATATATATATATATATATATATATATATATATATATATATATATATATAGGAGATGTTCCACTAAAAAATAAATTTTGCCTAAAAAGGGTAAGAAATGATCTTAACCTTCCATTTCTTATTCAATGTCTAAGATGATAATTTTATAAATAAATGAGTTAATCTCGGTTTTGGTTCCTGTGTTTTGCAAATTGACTCCACTTGAGTACCAACGTTTATTTTGTCTCCATTTGAGTACCAAATTTTAAAAAATTGTCTGTTTCAGTCCTTTTGACTAACTGTGTTAACTTTTTTCCGTTAAGTGATTGTCAATTTACTAAAATATCCCTCATTCAAAACACCATCTTCTTCTTCTAAACCTCTCAAACACCACACACCACCACCCCTAACCTCTCAAACAAACCCCACCACCACCGGAGCCATCATCATCGGCGCCGGCCTCTCCGGCCTAGCCGCCACCATCCGCCTCCACTCCCACAACATCCCTTACTCCTCCTCGAAGCCTCCGCCGTCCGCACCCAGATCGCCACCACCTCCAATGACCGCATCCACCACCATCACGCACTGTCACCACCTATAACCCACCAACCACCACCAAATCCGGCCACCACCATCGACGATGCTCTCTTTATCTCTGTTCGTCTCTTTTCAGTTACACAACCACCCCTTGAACCAGAAAGCAGATTGGGGTATAGTGGAGTGGGGTACAGTAGCGGTGTTCTGGCCGGCGGCGAACTGAACACAAACCCACCGGTAACAGCATCTCCGCCCCACGCCACTGTCCGTTGAAACCTACCGGTCGGGTTTTCCGGCCAACCCGACCCGTCAAAGTAAACATTATTATTTCTATCATCTTGTTGAGTTTGGGGGCGGTGTGGTGGTGCTGGTGGTGGTGGTTCTGAAGAAAGCGGTGGTGGTTTTCCGGCCAACCCGACCCGTCAAAGACACTGCATCTTTCCTTTGTTTATTTCAAGATTCATCTTTCAATTCACAAACTTCACCACATTAGATTCATCAATTTAGGGTTTAATGTGTGTGAGAAAGAAGATAGAAAGAGATGGGTAGATAGATAAAGATTCAATTAATTGATCCAGCTACAGACCTCTATCTTATCATCAGCATCATCAATTATCCATACCCAATTCAATTCACACCTTTGAAAGCTGAATCAGTTCATTCATCCAACAATTTGCTTATGTTTTGTTCAAATCAACTCCAGCAGCAATAACCCTTGCACAGATTCAATTCATTCACAGGTAGTGTGTTTTTTGTGTGTATGTGTGTGCGTGTGTGTGTGTTTTTATCTCTTTTTATAGCTTTCTGCAATCAAAAATAGGTTTTTTATAACTCTCTTGATTTGGGTATTTCAGTTTTTGTGTAAAAAAAGTTCACTGAGGAAGAGTTTAACTTTTAAGTTTTAAGGGCAATTGGTTAATTGATGAATGTACCAATTTCTTGATTTTATGTGTGGAGGTGTGTGGAGGTGGAGATTGAGTGTGTTTTATGGTGTTTGTTTGTTCAACTCTGTATCAATTTCTTGATTCTTGAACCACAGTTTATGGTTACGGTGGTGTGTGGTGGCGGTGGTGTGTGGTGGCGGTGGTGTGTGGTGGTGGTGGTGGTATGTGGTGTGTGGTGCAGATGGTGATATTTTTATAGCCCTTAGGGGTATTTTGGTCTTTTTAAAAAAATCTAACAGAAAATGTTAACACCGTTAGTCAAAAGGACTGAAACAGACAACTTTTTTAAAATTTGGTACTCAAATGGAGACAAAATAAACGTTGGTACTCAAGTGGAGTCAATTTGCAAAACACAGGGACCAAAACCGAGATTTACTCTAAATAAAAAGATGGAAGGGTATTTTGGGTATGTAACCATTTTTGTTGACTTTTTTGAGTTTCCCCCAATTTATTTAAACATTTATAACTTTTTCATGCTATATTATTTTTAAAAAAAATTGCACCATAAAATCAAGCATTTTTTCTCTTTAAATTTAGTATAGTATTGCTATATTTTTTTTATAAAAAAACAAATTAGGTGATATTGTGCTGCATTTTAACGTTTTTTGTGTTGTATTTTATAAAACAGCACAAAATTATGCTGTATTTCATAAAACAGCACAAAATTGTACTGTATTTCATAAAACAACACAAAATTGTGCTGGATTTCATAAAACAACACGAAATTATACTGGATTTCATAAAACAGCACAAAGTTGTGCTGGATTTCAAAAACAGCACAAAATTGTGCTGGATTTTATATTTCATAAAACAACATAAAATTGTGCTGGATTTTATAAAACAACACAAAATTGTGCTGTATTTCATAAAACAGTACAAATTGTGTTGTATTTCATCAAAACATCACAAAATTGTGTTGTATTTATCAAAACATCACATTTTTGTGTTGTTTTGCGTCAAACAACATGGTTTTGTGTTGTTTTGTCAAATAGCACAATTTTGTGCAGTTTTACATAGCATGTTCTATGTCAAAAAATCAAACAAAATAGAAATAACATTTTTTTTGCTATTTTAATGCTCACTATTTGCGTTAATATAACACCTTTCGTGTTGTTTGGCGTTAGAACAACAATCTCTATATTGTTTTGTGCTTGAACAATCAACGTGACAACTAAGTGTGATAAAACGAATGACATTCGAGTATCATTGATCATTGATATCATCCTCCGTCATTATTCATTATCTCCAATTACCACTATCATTGACTACTGAATCATTGTCTTAAAACACTACCAATTAATACCCACCGCTCAAGTTAACATCTCTAATCACCGATTAGTTGTTGTATTTAATTATGAAGTTTAAGACAACGAGTGACATTTAGGCTTTGGTTGTATTTTGAGGTTAATTTTTTATAGAATTTGTGGGTGAAAAAAGTGTGTAAAAGAAATGTGCTATATTTTTAAAAGGAGAAAGGGAATTAGATTAAATGGTTAATAGACCAAAATACGCTTTAATCCTATTTTCTAGTTTTACCACATGTCACTACCTCATTTCTTCTTAGCCTTCTTAGGCAAAATATATTTGTGGAACCTCCCCCTATATATATATATATATATATATATATGTATATATATGTATATATATAGTATATATATGTATATATATATGTATATATATATGTATATATATATGTATATATATACGTATGTATGTATATATATATGTGATATATATTATGTATGCATATATATGGTGTATATATAATATATGTGTGTGTGTGTGTGTATATATATATATATATATAATATATATATATATATATATAGGGTAAGGTTCAATCGTTAACCCTCTATTATTGCGATAACTATGTTAACTTTTAAAGATCAATCAAAATCATTATTATTTTTTTGAAATAACATCACCGTACATATACAAAAATATGTATATAGATATATACATTTATATACATATATAATACATATAAATATATATATAGAGAGAGATAGAGATAGAAGGGATTGAATGAAAACCAATATTTTAATAGAAAACTAACCAAACTAATTTCAACGAATCACATTAATATGAATTATTTTAATTTTATTTTCTTTTAAGAACTTTTGCAACACCCGGAAGTTTGACTTTTGGAATGTTATGCGACTGAGTCTCAGTCGCATGGAATTCATGCGACTGGAGGACTAATCGCATGATGTTCGGACGACTGAAGGTTCAACCGCATGGAACTCATGCGACTGGAGGTCCAGTCGCCTGGTGTTCATGCGACTGAAGGTCCAGTCGCCTGGACCTCGGGCGACTGAGCTGTAGCTATAAAGGAGGGGCAGCCCTCTCCCCTCCCACACTTACACATTTCAGTCGGGAGGAAGAGCAGAGAGAGAGAGAGAGCAGAGAAGAGAAGAGAGAAAGAAAGAGAGAAAGTGGTGATTCGTGCTCGAGATTTGTCGAGTGACTAGTCCAAACGAAACTCTTCATCTTCTCTTTGATTATGTGAGTTCTAGAACCCCTCATTTACTTGTTTTCATACGATTTTGGGGCTGGGACACATATAAAACCCGTTATTGAAAAAGTGTATGTTTGACCCATTTGGGTGAAATCTTGGGTAATGTGTTTAAGGTACGATTTAGGACTTGCATATGCTTGTATGATGTCCTAGTATGAATCCCTGAGGTTTAGGAGGGCTAATTTGGGCTGGAAATGAGTTTAGAGGAGTTTGAAGGCCGTAGGTCGCGGCTGTTGTTCGGGATGAACTCCAGTCGCTGCCCAGTTAGGGCTAGGCGACTGAAGGGCCAATCGCACAACTGAGGAACGACTGACATTCATTAACACGACTGAGGTTCAGTCGCACACTGGAAGTTTAGTCGCACGACTGGAAGTTCAGTCGCACAAGTCCAGTCGCATAGTAGTTCAGTCGCATGACTGACGGTTTAGTCGCATAGAAGCCCATTCGTATAGTGTTCATTCGCACGATAGGAGGTCCATTCGCACGATTGTATGCCCATTCGCATAGCTGCCCAATCGCATGATCCAGTCGCATGGAGGCCATGCGACTGAAGTATGTTTAATCGCCCAAATAGGGCTGATGTGAATGAGTGATATGTATGTAGGATGTATGTATGATAAGTATGATGTGGCCATATATGATAGTAATGACTGATGATTTGTAAATATCTATGTTCCTTGTGTTGATGCATGTTTTTCTTCTCGTGACTTTACGTGAATGAATGAATGAATGAAAAGAATGTAATAAGAACGTAAAGTGAAAGATAATGAAAGAGGAACATGATGAATGAATGCATGCATTATGAATGAACTAATGAATGTAAGGAAGGCTTGCAAGCAAATGTATGGAGGTGCACACCCCTGGCAGGTGTTAGCTCAACGTTGTGCGGGTTAGCTATCCCGAAGGATGCACATTGGGGTCAGTCTTTATGATTGACCATATGTACGTATGGGATCCTTGCCGCTTACCCTAGGTGACTGGATCAGCAGTAGTGCACAACGTTCGTGATTGATGATCACAGGTCCAGCACCCGCAGTAGTGCACAATGTTCGGGGTATAGCATATGGCATTGATCCAGAAAGAAAGTGTAAAGATAAATGGTGCATGTACCTACCCTAGGTGACTGGATCAGCAGTAGTGCACAACGTTCGTGGTTGATTACCACAGGTCCAGCACCAGCAGTATTGTACGATGTTCGGGGTATGGTACATGTCACCGAATGAAATGAACGAATGAAGGAACGTATTGAATGTATGAATGAAGGTAACGAACGTACGAACGAATGTAAAGGATGTTTGAACGAACGTGAATGGTAATGATGTATGGTACACGAATGAAAGCTAATGAATGAATAATGAGGACAATAATATTACTCTCTACGTGTACGTATGTTATGTGATCGCATGGATGTAAGAACGGTTTTAATGAAAGAAAAGTATTTTTATTATAAACTAGAACTCACTCAGCAACGCTGACTTTTTATGTGTTTCCAGATGACAGGTAGTGTTGCTGAGGATGGCACGAGGGGCTACTACTCAGCTCTTTTGGGATGGTTCTCCTTTTGATAATGCTGCCACGCATTATGTTGCATGCCAAGTGTTCCTTGAGGACCCCGATAAACGGGATTACTTAAGGAATCTTCTTTATGATGAAATTTTAATGTTCTATACTAGAGGTCACTGTTTATGACCGTTTTGTAAACAACAATGATGTAAAACATTGTAAAAGCTTTTGATGAAAAGAGATGCCTCTTTTGAATGTTTCCGCTGCAAATTTCTTTAAATGTATGTTTTTATGTGCGATGAATGACCAACTGTGAGGTGCCCGGTAACGGGGCCTTACAAGTTGGTATCAGAGCAAAGTTTAAGCGAAATGGGTAAATTTTCAAAATAAACCTAAACTTAAACTGAAAATAGGACAGAAAGGGGAGGAATGCCATCTGAGTAGTTGCGTGCCATCAGGTATTTTCTTAAAGTTGACCGGTATTACATGCGCATGTTATGTGATGTATGTGTTACTGTTAGAATTAGATACTAATGTAGTCAGGACAGGCAATGCCCGGGGTACGAAGAGTAAAGTAAGTGGCTAATCACAATTGGACATTGTAATAGGGACTTACTGTACTTGACATAAACTGAGCTATTCCCTTGAATGACCGTGTTGGTGTCTGAATCTTTCAGTGTGATAGAGAATGGCTGGGGGTAGATCTTCCAAAGCTTCCCGGGGTGGAGGTGGTGGCGGACGTGGTGCTGAACCACAAGCCACAAGGGGAAGGCCTAGGGTGGAGAAAGTGGTTCATGAGGAAACGAGACCCCTCGTCCGGAGGAGGGAGTAGACGAGAGCGCCAACTTGAGGGCCTCAGTAAAAGAGGTAGTGGTTGAAGAGGTGCATCAGGTCATGCAGACGATCACCGTCTGTGGTGACCGAAGTGATTAAGGCTGTCAGGGAAGGTGAAAGAAAAGAGAGGAACAGGTCCTCGGGAAGACAGGAGCAATCAGGATCGGAGGAAACGGTTCTTTCTGATGATGAAGAGAGAAGAGGAGGGGAGCCGGCATGAGACAGCACGAGGCTGTAATTACGGGGCATTTATGAGGTGCAAGCCCCCTACTTTGACGGTAATGGTACCGCTGCTGCTGCTCATCGATGGTGAGAGAAATGGAGGGTGTCCTCAATATCAGTGAATGCCGGGAGGACCAAAAGGTGAAGTTCGCTAACACACTCTTTCACGGATTGGCTTTATGCTGGTGGGACAACGTGGTCCAAGCCGAGGGTAGCAGGGCCATGGGAAGATGAAGTGGTCCGAATTGAAGAGGATGGTGATCGAGGAGTTCTGTCCTCATCGGAAATGGATAAAGTTGAGAGAGAGAGTTCCTGCAGCTGGAGGCGGGGACGATGACCAACCAAAGTACGCCATAAAATTCAACGAAATGGCACGTCTGGTGCCGGATCAGGTGACTCCTTGACGTGAAAGATCAAGAGGTATATTCAGGGTTTGCCGGCGGATATCCGCAGGCATATGATCGCTACCCGACCAACCAT